>WOXC01005186.1:635000-1031915 GCA_011680675.1 Gymnobelideus leadbeateri | reverse complement strand
TATCTTCCTTACTACAAATTGTTATCTCCCTTCAGGTAAATTTGGAACATAATCCTCAATATATCTAATCCAATGATGTATTCAGGAATTGGTACAATTACCTTTGTACGTACTTTCTTAGGTAATTGTCCAATTTTCATCATTACCTTGACTTGTCTGGCTGATATTTCAGCCCCTTTCAGTTCTGTGATGCTAATATGAGTTTCATGTTCGAATTTCTCGGGGTTCACACATATAAGGGAGGCCTCTGCCCCAATATCTATTTATGCTCAAGTTGTAATATTTGATCCACTTTTCCAATTTTTGGTCAAACTCATGTGTTCCATAATCACGTCTATTTCTTTAATCTGAGCTGTGGCTTGGTCAATTTCCTATTCTCTCTGAAGTTGTGACAAACTTAGATACAAGGATTCAGGAGGATCTATAGAGGGAACTGCTACTCTATTCCATCTAATATCAAGTACCTTTTCTCGATACATTTTGTATAGTTCATTTCTTGGAATACCATCAATTCTTCCAAAATCTACCCCTGCTCTCAATAGAGTCACAAACAATTATTTAAAGGTCAATCTATTCTGACTTGGAATGTGCTGGTTCTTTGTTCTTCCCTCTGAAGGAAATTTATCCTTTCCCCATATCCCAAAGTAACTTTACTGTGAAATCTTATCCAGAACGTCCAAAACAGGGTGGCCTATCTCCCCAATTAGTAGAGTCAGAATTAGGTGCTTATAAGCAGGAGGAGCCATCTTCACTATGATATTTCTAAGAGAAATTGCTAAGGGGATATCATGACATGTTTGTGTCT
Organism: Gymnobelideus leadbeateri; assembly: GCA_011680675.1. Classification (NCBI taxonomy): domain Eukaryota; kingdom Metazoa; phylum Chordata; class Mammalia; order Diprotodontia; family Petauridae; genus Gymnobelideus; species Gymnobelideus leadbeateri. The sequence continues at coordinate 1,031,110 of WOXC01005186.1, read as the reverse complement.
GCAACCATGATTATTGTCCTTTAACTCCTCCTTTAACTTTCTCATACAGTCCCTGAGTACCAGGGTATCTTTCCACTAGGACACAGAATCGGTGGCATACATTTTATTGTATCCCTCACCAGCTGAAGCTAACAGATTGGTCTTATTGTCACCTCCTACCATATGATAATGCCTAAAAGCTTGTTGTACAAAAGGTTTCTGATGACTACCTATAAATTTCAAATCATCCACACTATACACCCACACACATCTTACTCCATCATCACTGATTCTCGGTATCCAAGACACTAAGAATTTTTCCATTCTTTGGGTGTATTGGCTTAATATAACAGTAACATCCTTTTAAGCGAAATCTTCAGTTACGTATTTGACCTCTATTTGACCCCAGTGGTTTTTCTGATTTCTTCTTACTATGGAACAAAAGTCTTCATCATCTAATGTCTTTTCATTTTCTTCTGACAAATTATCCTGGAAGTCGTCCTCATGGCAACTGGGCTCAGCCTCCGCCAAAGCTGAAGGCACATTCCTTTTATTAGTTTTTTCTTTTTCTGAGTCAAAGAAACAACAACCCACTCTTCTGCTACTTGAAACCCCCCAGCTTGCTCTCTAATATTTGGGCTCTCTAAAGGAGAGCCCAAATATTGTAACACTGAAAATTTCCCATGCAAAGCAGCTAATTTCCTCTACATCTGAGTTTTATTTTCCTGCAGCTCATCTCTGCTTTTCCATATAATATGTAATATTATTAAATATATTAAATAATATTTATTAATTAATATATAATATTAATAATATATTAAATATTATTAAATCCTAGTCTCTTCTAAACAATCTTTCCAGTTCTTTCCTTGTATTTTTTAATTTGCTTTTTGGATGGCAATTGGGATTAAGTGACTGGCCCAAGGTCACTGTAGCAGCAAGCACCCCAATATCCCCAGGGTGACTGCCAACACAGGTTCTTAGATCTGCTTTTCAAAAGGAAAGCAACTCAAAATGGGTTAACAAGCACACTTTAATGAAACAAACATATACCATTTACCTAGTTCAGGGATAAAGGTCAGCACCCCGAACTTCAGAGTTACAGAACTTACAGATCAAACAGACAGACTTCCAAACTGTCCAACCATTACATCAATACCAAATCACAGTTACCAGAGAGGGAAGCATCAACATCTGGGTTCTCAAAGCTGGGGGGCTCTCAACAATGGCTTCCCAGAGTCTCATCTGGTCAAATCACAAAATACTTCTCAAAGTGAGCCCCAAAGCAAAGCCTCTCATCAGAGTTTATATAGTCTTCTCCTGGCTCAAAGATTCTAACAACCTCCTTGACCCACTGCCCAATCACAAAGTATCAAGGTGTGGGCTTTCCTGAAAAACAAGCCTCCCACCACAGGCTCCAGGTGCACTTAAGCTAGGGGCAGAGAAGATCTTTAAATTTGCATTTCCATTACAGTCACATGGAAAGTTTTCGTGTTAAGGTCTTAGGCCACATTTGAACTCAGGTCCTCCTGACTCCAGGGCTGGCTCTCTATTCACTGCACCACCTAGCCACATAGCCATGCCCTTTCCTTGGTTTTATTGTTATTCCTTGTTTCTAAATCTCTAGATTCTCCCTTCTGTAGTCTTGGTTTCCAGTTTTCATAGAACCCTACACTTTTAGCCCATTCCCTTGCTACAGAGTAATAAGGTAAATCCTCCTATCCAGGGATTTCTATTTCTTCTTGTAAAGTCCTTCAGCCTGCAAATAGAAGTCTAATATTTTGAAATCACATATTCATTACCAAACTTAGCACCAATCAAATATTCACAGCAATGAAGGCGACTATGACTATGCCAGTAGTGTTCTGAATCACGAAATGTAACAGACTCTCCATATAGAAGACAGAAGCAAAACATTTTTAGACACCAGAAACCTCAATCTCTAAACCAGAAAGCCAAATCCCAACATCAGAAAGAAAAATCCATCATAGAAACAAAGAAGTTAATACACCATAACACAGCAGTGAGCCACACCATCCTTTAACCTTCCCACAAACAAACATTCACAAGCCTAGTTGTCTGCTTGATTGCATCCTCTTTCTCCTACCATGCTATCAGCTCTGTCTCCCATCTTACTGTGGTTTCTGCTTCACCCTTCAGTAAACTTCTCCCACCACAGGTTCTATGTGATTACATTCTTGGATCCCCAGGACAGATGGCATAGCTATCCCTTGTGCATTTGCTATGCTATAAACTTCTCTTCCCCCAACCTCGGACATGCTCCATGGTGCCCTTGTTCTATGGCTTAGCTTATGATGTCCCTGAAGGCAAAAAGCTAACCTTTTCTTCTTGTCTCTCTGGTGAAATTCCTTCCAGTCTTTATGGTAAATCTCTGTCTTATCCTTCCCTTCTGGTCAGTGAAGAAACTTATCCATACCAGGTTCCATTTTCTTGCATCTCCCATGAAAACTTAAATTTAGTTTTATTTCCTGGGTAAGTTATACAGAAACCCATACCATGGCCCACCCCAAGCCATGATTGTGAGCAACAAGAAATCAGGGATCCCGTGCTGATTTTGTCCAATTCTCATCACAGTAGAGCTCTGAAACTCTAGCTTTTGCACTATGGGTATTTAAAGTAAGTACCCTAAAATGAAAGAGGCTGAGGTAGAGCTCTGAGCCAATGGAACTTTATTAAAGTTTGACGGGTCTCCTTCAACAGATCTCTGATCTTCCTCATGATCTAAGATGCCCTCTTCTTCTAAGGTTGTATTTTCAAAAGGCTTAATATGATAAGATATCATACCTGAACACTCTAAAGAGGCTATACAAAATACAGAATTTCATAGGTTTTATATCATGCTTTGAGGGCTAAAAAATGATGCATCAGCTATAATGGTCTGTCCACAGTGAGTCTTAGATTAGGTGATGCATGGGGCATCCCCACAGACTAAGGGGTCATAAGATGGTCACCTGCTCACGTTGGACAAGAGAGGATGGTCCAGAGGTACAAAAGTTAATTGGAGGTCTTTCCATGTAATTGAGTCACCTTTGCCAAACTGTTCTAGGTCACCATGACAAGGTGGAGCACCTTCAGTTAGCTTTCTATAATTAAGAATGTAAATTACAATCTTCAACTCACAATTCTGGCATGTAATGTACAGAATTATAATCAGTGCCCCTATGTAATCATAGCAAACTGATTAATACTGATTGGAATAGAAAAGAGGTCCAAATGAATTATTTCTCACTGGCTGTGTTCCCTGACTAGAGGGCTCTCTCTTCTCACTGCTGCCTCTTAGATTTCATAGCTTCCTGCAAGATTAGGCTTAAATGCCTTCCTAGAAGCCCCATTTTCCAGGACCTTCCTCTCTGAGACTTTCTTTGCTCCATTCCCTATGACACTTATACAAACTGAATTATTTATATGTTGCCTCTCACCTTATACTGTGAGCCATAACAGAGAAAAGACTGTGCTTTTGCCTTCTTTTGAAACCTTGTCATTCAGCACAGTGCCCTGCATCCAGTGAGTGCCCAGGAGAAGCTTATTGAATGATTGGACACTGTTTGGTGTGGCCATTCAAAAACCCAGGCAAATTTGAACTTTATGTCAGGACTTCTAGACAAGTAGCACTGTCTCAAGTATTGCTTGACAGTCTTCTCTCCCTCCCTCCCTGGAAGTCTTTTATTGCCTTCTTCCAGTATGGGCAGGATTGATACTTGTGAAATCTCTCCTGCTTCTGAGGTTCCATTATTCTGTGAATGAAATATTCATTGCTTCCCTTCATCGTTTCTATTCCATGCAGGAACCCACTGGATGATAGATATTCTCAGATTGATCTGCTCAAAAGGGGACCCAACTTGGGTCAAGTCTGCCCCTCACTGGAAACGTTCTCCCTCAATAGAGGTGAAAGAATTCATTGAAATCATCAAGAATCAGGCAGACCCAGGGCTTCTATCTTCCCATCTCCCAATTCAACTCTTTCCTAAATCCTATTTCACCAGCAAAGCCAAGGTAAGCACAAGAGACCCCTCATAACAAGTGAAAGAAAAAGATATCTAAAATTTGGAGGGGGGATGGGATAGAGAAAAGCTGGAGCTGTATTCCCAGTTAAAATTCCATAGGAATACAGGGAAGAGAGGAGGCAAATGGAGGAATCTCACTGCTCCCCATCCTCTACACATAGCTCTTACTTATCTTCTTGACGGCCAACTCTGACTGTGTTTTATGGTAATAGGAATTTGAACATCTTTCTTGCTACTGGATGACCAAATGTAATTATATGGATCCTACAGGGGAAGGAGCTTTCTGAAAGGGTGGAACAGGGAGGGTAGAGCAGGAAGGAATATGAGAGTGAGGCAGAAATGCTTGGAGTAAGCAGAGTGGATGCTGAGCAACTAGCATGGGTGAAAGAGGGGATGTTTTTGCTTAAAGGGGCCTGTTTGGCTTTGAAAGCCTGATGGAGGGAAGTCTTGGGAATGTTGGGATTTGGTGCATTGGTTATGTGTACCAATGATGGACATGGCTTTCTGGTTTGGGCATCTAGTTTTCTGGTATTGGAATAAATGTTTTGGTCCTGTATTCTGTATGGAGAGTCTGTTACATATTGTGATTCACAACTGCACCAGCATATTCATAGCCACCTTGGGCATGAATAGAATGTTGAATAATAGATGATATTCTAACTAACAAGCTGCATAAGATGAAAAAAGGAAAGGACCTTAATGTTAAAATGAATAGGGAGGGAGGAATCATGTCTACAGATACTCCTGAACCATTATATCTAAGTTAACCACACCTTCAGGGAGAATAGGAAATAAGCCAAGCCCCAGAGCAGATTAAGGTAATATACTGACAAGATTACAGACTCCCTGTTGGTTTAACAATATAATGGAAAAACGGATCAGCTACTGTACTTAGTGCATTGATCATAGGAGGCTGAGTACTCTCTTATCTATGGAAACCCTGATACATTTATACTTGGAACTATTATTACCATCACAGGACTGGGAGGGGCTGGACTATCAGCCAGAGAAGGTAAACTAACAATGAAAATTGAACCTAAGAAAGAATATACTGTGGTTATTGTTCCAAGGCATTCCTGAATACATCATTGTATAGATATATTGAGAGCTATGACCCTGAATTTACCTCAATAAATATACCAATTTGAAGTAAGAATGGTAGGAATTAATCCACTTACCTGGAGGTCTTCACGCAGAAGATAGGCCATTTGTATGGATGGACGAGTGAGTTTTCTATTTTTTTTTCTAAAAATACTTTGCTTTTTCACACCCCAGTGATAAACAATATAATGTTAACATAATGTCTAAATTTCTTTGTAGCTCTCTTTGCCACATTAAAATGCAAAAATCCATCAACAAACAGACAGGAATCTCCGAAATGTCCACCCGGATATTCACAACTACGTACAAATTTTTTCTCCTCTCCAATCAAGCTTCAAAATACATCATGTCTCCTGGTTATTACAGGTCACTTCATTTCTGTATCAAAGGAATGAAGGCACAGCTAGTTCTAGCAGACATAACCCACTTCAGCTCCTGGGGTATAACATTACCTTGGTCAGTTCTCTGAGGATTTCTTTTTCCTAATCCAGTATTGGTCTCAGTGAACAGTCTGGATAATTTCACACCAACAGTCTAACGGCTACATGACTTCACAAGAGCCACATGAGGTTGCAGCAGCTGTGATCTAGGGGATGTTCTCTGCTCCCCACATCTGGCAGGAAAACATGACTTTAAACTGTGAGGTCGAATGAGGCTGTATCCTGACCCGGCTCTTCAATCTTCATTTGACTCTTTCCCGTCTTATTTGACAAGAATTGTTTCCCTGATTCCACCAAGAAAATAATTTTTAAAAGTCCTGCATAACTGAGAGTCAGGCTATTACAGTGTAGACAGTGTTCCAGGCTATGTCCACACTGGGCTGCTTCCTTACCACTGGGCTGGGCCTTTCTTCAGGTCATCTTCTGGATCATGTCTTCATCTACTCCCTCTTTCCCTTCCTCATCATAAGCCTGATTCCTCCTCCTCTTCCCGTCTTCTTCCTCCTCCTTCTCCTTCTCTGTTTCCTTTTCCTCTTCCTCCTCTTCCACTTTTTCATTCTCTTCCTCCTTCTACTTCTCTCTTTTTCATCATCATAATAATCATTACCAGTTTTATCTTCCTTCTTCTTTCCCTTTTAGGATATTATAGTGGTCTAGAGTCCTACAGAGGGAAAATTAAAAGGTGACCATTAGGAAATCTGCATCATCTTCAACCGGTTCTAGACTCTGAGATACTTCGGGAGGAGGAAGATTTTGGAAACAGTTTTCCTCAGAGCTCACATTGTCTGATGGTGTTTGTATCTCTATATTCACCCACATGTGAGACATTCAGTGTAATGACTTTCAAGAGGTTCAGAACAGCTGTCTAATGTTTCCAATGCATATTCCTGAGCAGGTCAATATTTTAAACATTTCCCTGCAGTAGGGGATGTGCATCAAAGTGCAGGAAGGCAGTGGAGAAGAGGGAGGAGAGGGAATGGGAGGAAGGCAAGGCTGCAGCACCCTGAGCAGATGGAGCTCAAACTATTCTTTGGATGTCTGCATTTGCCTAGGTGACGGCTGCAGTCCCTGCCAATTCTGTCATCTAAAGAAGACATGAGGTGAAGGAAAAGGCACAGAAGGACTCAGGCTGAAGGTGGACCAAGGAGGTCAAGGATCTCACACTCTGTGTCTACTCACTCGTGTAGGACCCGCTTGATATCTGGCACTTCTGGGGAGAGGCTGGTGCCTGGAGCTATGAGGGACACTCCCCTCACTGGGCCATCTCTGAACCAGCCCTTCTGAGAGACTGAAGATCTCAGCATGTTTGGGCTCCCCTTGACTAGTGTGGGCCTCTCCATCTTCCTTGAACATGCTCCCCAAACGCATTCTGTGCTTAAGTGGACACTCATGTGTCCTCTTCAATCTTCTGAGCTTTTATAAAATTGGGATATTCGGTGGGTTCCACAAAATCCGCATTCCCTTATTTTGATAATGGTCCTCTTTCCTTATCTTAAGTCCATCAATCAGCCAATATTTATTAAGCACCTGGTAAATACCTTGCATGGAGCTGAGCATGGGGGAGAGAAGGATTGGGCAGCAGCAGCCCCAAGGGCACCCTACTGGAGGAGCTTCATGAGAAAGGAAAACAGACATTCCAGCCTCTTATGGTTCCACTTTTATTTCAGATGATCTACTTTGCCAGGAATCCAAGGGATGTCATGGTATCTTTTTACCATTTTTGCAGTCAGTTGCCGTTTCATCAGTCATGGTCAACCTTTGACCAATTATTTGAAAAATTCCTTCAAGGAAATAGTGAGTGGGGGTGGGGGGGAATGGTGGAACCAGATACTACTCTCATTTTTCTTCCCTTTCTATTTTCCATCCTTGTTCTCCTTGAGGTCATAATTAAAGCCCCTGTTGTGAAGGTGCCCTTACATTTGCTATGAGGCACATTTCTCTCAGCAGTCCAGGATTTGGGATAGTAAAAAAGGCTGTTATATCCATGTTATGGATGAGCGATGGGGGCCCAAACTGGGGAAATGACTTTTCCAAGGTTATGTGAGCAAGTAATTTGCAGAACAATTTACATTTACAATCTACATTTGAGCCTGGTCTACTGAATAGAAGACCAGTGCACTTTCTGAGGAACAGAGTCTCAAGACATTACCTCAGGGTTTGGTTTGAAATACAGGTCATTTCGACCTTGGTACAGTTTTAATGGCTCTATTTCAGGGAGCCCAACTAGACATCTCAATCAAGTTCCACCATCCTTGCCAACCTCCCTCAGGTTGAAAATAGTACCTGGGCCAAGCTTGCCCTGTGATTTCCTCGTGGCCCTTCTCCTAGTTAGCCTTTCTTCAGTGAAATTTCTCTGTGTCTGGGAAGAAAGCCCTCCTACCCCAGACTAAGTCATGTGATAACAGAACTTTCTTCTCTGTCCAGGACTCCATTCTGCCTAGCATATAAGACTCAGTAAGCCCTTTATAAATGTGTGAAAGAGAAAGGACCATATCCCATTTGTCTTTTCTAACTCCCTCTCAGTGACCTGTGGATCCTGGTTTGACCATGTCAAAGGATAGCTGTCTGGGGGAGATTCAGTAAAGTTCTTGTTCCTAACCTATGAGGAACTCCACCAGGCAAGTTTCCTGTCTATTTCCTTTTTAATCTTTCCTAGGGACCTTCATTAATACTAGTAGCTTCACTCTCTCAATAACTTTCAATGATCTTGTTTATATTTTGTTTCTATATAGTTGTTTGCCTGTTGTCTCAGTCTATAAACATTTATTTTTTTATCAAATGCTTTATTAACTTCTAATTTACATCATTCATTTCGGCAAGATTTTGAGTTACAAATTTTCTCCCCATTTTCCCCCAACCTACCACTCCAAAATAGCAATCCCACTGGATATCCTGTCCTCCAATCTGCTCTCTCTAATATCTTCTCCCATGCCCCCTCAAAATTTCCAGTAGGGCACAGCAGTACCTGTATATCTTATTTCCCAGTTACATGTAAAATAATATTGATTATATATGTATATATATATATGTGTGTGTGTGTGTGTAAATAATAATAAACAAATATACATATTAATAATTAATATACATACACGCATACACATACAAATAATAATAATAAACAAATATACATATTTAATATATTAAAACATTTGATTATAAAATTTTTAAATTCCAGATTCCTTCCTTTCCTCCCTTGTCACCCACCCTTACTGGGAAGATAAGCAATTCAATATAGGTTATACATGTATAGCTTTGCATAACATTTCCATAGTATGTATATTGTAAAATACTGACTATATTACCCTCCCTCCTAGCCCACCTCCCACTTATTCTATCATCTACTTTGATCCTGTCCCTTTTCAAAATTGGGTGCTTCCAGCTTCTCTTCCCCCTCAGCTTGACCTCCCTTCCATCATCTCTCCTCTCATCCCCTTCCCTCCTGCTCTCCTGTAGGGTGAGATACTTTATTTCATGTGTATATCATTCCCTCCCTGAGCCAAATTCAATGAGAATAACGTTGACCCATTCCCTTTTGCCTTCCTGTTCTTCCCCTCCATTGTGACCATTTTCCCTTGCCTCTTCTACAGGAAATAGTTTACCCCATTCTATCACTGACCATCTTCTCTCATTATAGTCTTCTCTCAACTCTCAATTTCACCTTTTAATTATCATCCTTTCCCATTAAATTGGTCCTGTGCCCTCTATCTCAGTATACTCATATACATATATACACACATTCACATATGTATTTATATGTCCATATAACCTCTTATATATATATGTATATGTGTGTGTGTGTGTGTGTATGTGTATACATTTTTATTCCATTCAAATATTCTCATACTGAGAAAAGTTTCATCAGTTTCAATTATTGTTTTTCCATATAGGGATATAAATTGTTCAACTTTGATAAGTTCCTTATGATTTCTTTTCCCTGTTTATCTTCTAATGCTTCTTTTGCTTCTTGTATCTGAATGTCATATTTTATATTCAACTCTGGCTTTTTCATTAAGAATGCTTGACAGTCCTCTATTCCACTGAAGGACCATATTTTCCCCTGGAACATGATACTCAGTTTTGCTGGGTAGGTGATTCTTGGTTTTAATCCCACCTCTTTTGCCCTCTGGAATATCATATTCCAAGCTCTTCAATCCCTCATGTAGAAGCTGCCAGATCCTATGTTTTCCAGATTGGTTTTCCACAGTATGCAAATTGTTTCTTCCTGACTGATAGTAAAATTTTCTCCTTGATCTGGGAATTCTGGAGCCTGACTATAATATTGCTAGTAGTTTTATTTTTGGGATCTCCCCTAATGGAGGGGAGGACAAAGATAATCAATGTATCAATAAAAAATTTCTAATGTTAGGTGTTTTGTGTCCAAGAATGAAGTCTTCTGGACTTACAGGAATCTATAGCACCTACCTACAAGGCAGGTAGTTCCTATACCTGTTGGTCACTGGCTCTGCTTGACACCAACTACTGAGACTATTCAAGTCAAATCTGGAATCATAGGCAAAAAACAACCATGTTTAACAAATTACAGTCATCTTGTACTATTCTGCATTTATAACTTTAGGAAGTGACTAGAGTATGTTCCCAAGTTTTACATTTCTGGTGTTTAATCACTAATTAGAGGAAGGATTAACCTATTTGAAAAGTGCATCATATGTAACCATTTAGCCACTGTCATGTTCTCTTGATGGCAGCACGTTTAAAGGCTTTGAAATTGCAGCTCCTTCTGGATGACCCAAAGAATATCTGCACTGTTTTTTAAATGGCTCTCCTCCTCAGAATATATGTTTACCTTTAGCAATCTGAATTTCCATTCTGTCCCAATATACATGGGACATTAAGGAAGCCATCCTCATTAATGTCATATAGACCCTTTTTCATGGTGGAAATTGGATGCACTCTCCTCAGATTCTTCATAATGCTTTCTGCTAGATCTGAAAAGTATGAATCACTTCTCTCCTGCCTGTATGAATTTTGGCCTAACAATTAACATGAAGAAATCACAGGTGCTCCATCAGCCACCACCATTCCATCCATGTGTGGAACCATCAGTTATAGCAAATGGAGAAGTTCTGAATTTTGGATGAGGAAACTCACCTTGCGAGCATACTTTCCAGGCATGAATACAATGATAATGAGGTTGATGCATGAACTGCCAGAAGTAGCTTAGTGTTTGGGAAGCTCTGAAGGAAAGTATGGGAGAGAAGTTTTAGACTGACTAGCAAACTGAAGGTCTAAAGAGCTGTTGTGCTGACCTCACTGTTGTATCCCTGTGAAGCCTGGACAGTTTACCTGCACTATGCTAGAGAACTGAATGGCTTCTACCTGAATTGTCTTAGGAAGATCGTGAAGATCACCTAGCAGGATAAGGTCCAAGATACTGAAGTCCTTATTCGAGCTATACTACTGAGCACTCAAACTCTACTTCAGAAAGAGCAACTCTGTTGGGGTGGCAAAATTGTTTGAATGCAAAATGTATGCTTGCCAAAAAGACTATTTTATGGAGAACTAACTTGCTCAGGGCAAGCATTCACAGGGTGGTCAGAAGGAGTTGTACAAAAACACTCTCAAGGTCTCTCCCAAGAATTTCTGAGGGGTGGAGCCAAGATGGTGGAAAGGAAGTGGTAACTTCTCTAAACTCCTCTGTGAATCCCATCAATAAAGCAAAATAGACCTAACTAAAAGAGACAAGGAAGGAAACTATATCCTGCTAAAAGGCACCATCAAGAATGAAGCAATATCATTACTTAACATATATGCACCAAGTGGTATAGTGTCCACATTCCTAGAGGAGAAGTTAAAGGAATTAGAGGAAGAAACAGATAGCAAAACTATACTAGTGGGGGATCTTAATCTCCCCCTCTCTGAACTTGATAAATCTAACCTCAAAATAAACAAGAAAGAAGTTAAGGAGGTGAATAGAATTTTAGAGAGACTAGATATAATAGATCTCTGGAGAAAACTGAATGGGGATAAAAAGGAATATACTTTCTTCTCAGTGGTGCATGGTACATACTCAAAAATAGACCACATACTAGTGCATAGAAATGTCAGAATTTGGTGCAGAAAGGCAGAAATATTAAATGCATCATTCTCAGATCATGATGCAATAAAATATATATGCAGTAAAGGGCCATGGAAAGATAGATTAAAAACTAATTGGAAATTAAACAATTTAATCTTAAAGAATGGGTGGGTCAAAAAAGAAATTATAGAAACAATCAGTAATTTCATTCAAGAGAAAGATAATAATGAGACAACATATCAAAATTTGTGGGATGCATTAAAGGCAGTTCTTAGGGGAAGTTTTATACCCCTGAGTACATACATGAATAAATTAGAGAAAAGGGAGGTCAATGAATTGGGCATGCAATTGAAAAAGCTAGAAAAAGAACAAATTGAAAACCCCCAATTAAGTACTAAATTAGTAATATTGAAAACCAAAGGCAAGATTAATAAAATTGATATTAAGAAAACTATTGAATTAATAAATAAAAGTAAGACCTGGTTTTGTGGAAAAAAAACAACAATAAAATTTATAGACCCTTAATCAATATGATAAAAAAGAGAGAAGAAAACCAAATTATGAGTATCAAAAGTGAAAAGGGTGAATCTACCTCCAGTGAAGAGGAAATCAAAACAGTAACTAGGAATTATTTTTTCAAATTGTATGCACATAAATTTGACAATCTTAGTGAAGTGGAGGAATATTTACAAAAACACAAGTTGTTCAGATTAACTGAAGAGGAAGTAAATTACTTAACCCCATCTCAGGGAAAGAAAACAAACAAGCCATCAGGGAACTCCCTAGGAAAAAATCTCCAGGGCCAGGTGGATTTACTAGTGAATTCTATCAAACATTTAAAGGACAATTGATTTCAATACTCTACAAAGTATTTGGGATAATTAATGAAGGAGTCCTACCAAATTCTTTTTATGACACAAATATTGTACTGATACCTAAATCAGGAAGAGCTAAAACAGAGAAAGAAAATTATAGAATAATTTCCCTCATGAATTTAGATGCAAAAATTTTAATCACACCTTGGGCTGGTCAGCTCTTAGATCTGCCAAGTCTTTGTTCCATTGGTTTAATGTTCTGAGGTCCCTGTACAAAGTTCCAACCTTCCTGCTCCATGTTCTTTCTGTCTTTTGAAGCCTTTGCCCTCCCATGGCAGGAGGATAAAATAGCTCTCCATTGGTGAGGAGTCATGAGAGATTGTCCAAGAAAGAATCAAGAATTTCTCTCATCTGCAAAGACTCTTCTACCCATTCTGACCCTCAGGCAGGCACACATCAGCCCTCTCTACACCAAATACCCACATGCCAAAATCCACCCCTAAGAACCCACAAAACTACTCTATTCTGGATCAGAAGTCTGAGTTCCACAGAGAAAGGAAGGAAAACCTTCTAAGGGTGTGTGCTCTTCACCCCGGGGATGCTTCCTCAAAGGGGGCAAAGCAGCCCTGGATCAGGAGAACTCCCAGCACCTGGAGCTGAGACCAGCAGGCTCAGGGTGGGGCTGCGCAGAGCTGAGGCCTGGGATAAAGGCAGAGCCTTCAAGCCTGTGGCCCAGAGCTTCACTCCCCAGAGAGATAAGAGCCCAGATAAGGAAGCAAGAGGCCCCTGGCCTGGAGTGTCTGGTAGAGAGTCCTCAGGTTGCCCTCAGGCCTGGTGAGTCCTTCCAGGGAGGGGCTCTTGCTCTGGTCCCATGGGTTTGAACCTGGGACTTTTCTATTGAGCCCCAGGCTCTTTGTAGTCTGTCCCAGCTGTGGCTGTGTTTGTCCCCCTCTCTCCTTTTCCCCTAAGTCTTCCTCACTTGACATCCCCCACCAGGCATCCAGGGGTCCTATCTCCTGTCCTGATAGGGACCAATGTCCTGGAGCCCAAGGAATCCACAGAAGTTTCTCAGGGGAGGGGTTGTGCTTCAGGGTCACTCTGACTTCAGAGGAAAGAAGGTACTGGCTAATACTGAGGGATTCAGTTCCCCAAGATTATACATCACCCTGATCCATTAAATGTCTGGTAGGTACCTGGCCCAACTCTGGGTGATGGGGAGTTAGAAGGCAAAGGGCTCTGGGAGCCTCCCATCCACCCCAGAAAACACAGATAAGGGAAGAGTGAACTGAAGGAGGGACAGATGGCCTCTTTGCCAAGGGCTGAGGGGCCCAGAGGAGCTGCCAGAGCAAGCAGGCCCTGAGCTCTTCCTGGGGTTTCTAATCCCTCCTGTTTGTAGCTCTCTTGGAAATGTTTGTTTGCATGCTATTTCCTCATTAGATTGGGGTTTCTTCAGGGCAGGGACCCTGTTCTGAATCTTTGGGAATCTCCAGCACTTAGCCTACTGCATGGCAAACAATAAGCACTTAATAGATGCTCATGGATGGATTATTTATGTTTGGACAAGTCTTTGAGTTTTACCAAACCTGTTACACCCCTACTGGGAGAATTTGGGAGCTCCAGGGGGTCAGACCTAGAGAAGTAAACAAATGTACAAACAGATAAATAGATAAGTGAATCAACAAATAAATTAAGGAGGCAAGCATTTATTTAGTGCCTTTGATATGCCAGGCACTGAGCTGAGCCCTTTACAAATATGGTCTCATTTCACCCTCAAAACAACCCTGTGAGGCAGGTTCTTATTTGACCCCTGAGGGAAACTTAGTCAGTCAGACATGAAATGACTTACTCCGGGTCCCTCAGCTAGGAAGAGTCTCAGGCTGGATTTGAACTCAGGCTTCCTGAGTCTAGGCCCATTGCTCTCTCTCCTTCACCACCCCAGTGCCTCCAGATTTGTGGCACATTATCTTCATTTAGGAGATCAGGAAATATAAGCCCTGAGAGGCCACCTGCATGGGCCCAGTGTCCAGTGGAACCAGAACTCTGTAGCTCCTGTAAGAGGGGAAACTACCCCTTCTGACCCCTAAACCAGGGCTCCCTGGGACCCAAGGCTGCCTCCAGTCACTGATGATAGAGTCTGACTTGGCTCTCCAGCCCCCATCAGGCCATGGCATTCCCCTCCTGGGCAAACTCAGGGACTCCCTTTCCCTCTAGAATTCCTGCACCCACCTCTGCTCAGCATTTCAGAGCCTCTGCACCTGGCTCCAACCTGCTTTTCCAGGCTGATTATTCATTACTATCTTCCATGAAACCCATAGTCCTGCCCAGCAGGCCTTGCTGCTCCTCCCCCACAGCTCTCCATCCTCTGTCTCCAAGGCTCTGTACAGGCTCTGCCCTCTCTGCCTCTAGTGACTCTAATCTCCTTCAGAATTCTGCTCAGCCTGCACCTTCCATGTGAAGCCTGTCCTCATCCCCTCCCCACAAGTGAGCCCTCTGGAGGGACATGTTTCTTTCTACTCAGATGTCTTTCCGCTGTCTCTCCATATAGGATGAAAGCTCCTTGAGGGCAGTCTCTTTCCCTTGGGTCTCTGGACCCCAGTCTCTGATACAGCACCTGGAATACTGAAGGGGATTAAGAAGAGGTGATTGGTTGATTGACAGGCTTAGCTTCTGAGATGTTCACTGAGCCCAGCTCTCCCTTCGATATTTCACTTCATTCACCTGGTTCTTCCTGCAGGGCTGCTGGGCTGTCCTCAGCGGGAGGTTAGCTTCTCTGTGTCGTTCTGTGGGTGCTGGGGCTCCAGAAGTTGGTCAGAGTCCCCTTTTACATAGTTTGGAGAGAATCTGGGGGCAGAGTGGCTTGGATGCCCTGTTTCTACTCCGCCATCTTGGCTCCGCCCCCTATTTTTAAGATCTTTATAATTCCATTAAACCCTTGTTCTCTCCATTCCCCATCGATCTGTACCTGTCCCCCGTGGTGCAGATCCACACTCACTGCTGCCTCTCAGTTCTTTAAAGAAAGTCTGGTAAATGTGGAGTTGGCCTTCTTTTGACACTGTGCGCATATCCAAGTCTTTCCAGCAGCATTCCCTTGTTCTGACTCCTTAACCAACCTCTTTGCTCTTTGGATCACCCCCTCTCTTCTAGCCTTCCCTTACCTCCTCTGCTCCTTAGAGGATAACTGTTCCACTGCTGCTGCCTCTTCCCCCTGCCTCTCCAAGGACTCTGGTCTTGAGGAGGATGGCTGCCCTTCACTTCCAGACTAGAGCCATGAACCTAATCCCCTTGGGCCCTATCCCTTTAAGGGGGTTAATCAGACACTTTGGGGGGCCAAGGCTGCCCTGCCCCAAAGACTGCAAATAAAGCAGGATTTGAATTCCATCCACTCCTACTCTCTTAATTTTTGAATCCTTGAATAATAATGGCCAGTTCATAATGGGAATTTCTAGCAAGCCTCTAATCGCCCCCCTCCCCCACCTCATCCTTTGTGAACTTTGTATTTGTCCTGTCAATTTGCCTGTCAATGTGTTTCTCTGTGTCTGTCATATGTGTGCTGTGAATGAGTCTTATGTTCTAAGATCTAAACTACAGACAGCCAAAAACCTGTAAGGGCTACAGCTAGGGAAAGGAACAAATCTGTAAGACTCTTTTCCTTGTAGTTTCTGGTCTGGCCAACCTGGAACTACAAGGAAACACTAGATACAGTAAAAAACATCTTAGTAGATTCTGGGACTAATCATTTAGAAGGTGGAAATTAGTTATATTGGGATGGCTGGAAAAAACTCCTGAAACTCTAGGTAACTCCAGGATCTCCCCCAGGATAAGACAAATCCTCCCATTCCTGAAGACTTAGAATTTTCCTTTCCCTCCCCAGCGTTGAGATGGTGCCTCAAAGGATACATTTATGTATGTTAATTTATGGACTACTACACTCACTATCTATGTGAAATTCTAGAAACTTTATTATAAAGCTACTTATAATTGGGCATGTTCTTCTTGACTTATAGAAAATAAGTCTCCTTTCTACTACAAACACCTTTTTCACTAAGGAACTTTATGATATCTAGGAATTCTGAAATAACTAGGAATTTAGTTGGTCATAAACTTTTGCAATTTATCTTACTTAAGGACATTTTTACACCCACTTAGTTTTAATGAATTACATTTTGAAAGGCTTATGCTTTAAGGACGAAGAAAGATATATTTATCTTTTTTAAAACTTTCCAACTAATTTTCTTCCTGAAAGTTTAGCAACTATTTCTCTTAACATTGGGATAAGTTTTACAATATTTCTAAAGAAGGGGAAACACTTGGAGGAAAATATTTTGGAAAATCATGTGTGAGTTTGTAGAGGGTCTAGTAAATTTACATTTGTAAGAAAATTCATTATTAAATTAATGTAAGGAGCTGTAAAGCAGAGATCTTGCTGTTTTGATCTGAATTTGTAGGCATTCCATAGTCTAAGCAAGATTTAAATTAGTGTTTGAAACTTGTCAATATGTGTAAGATTTCATTCCTGAAGTTTCTTTTTCTTCCAGACTTAGTATAATTCAGGAAGAATAAACAAGTTTGTGAAACAAGGACCTATATCCATGAGCCTGCGAGGTCAGCCATTAGCCTCTTTGCTTTGTGTAAGCTGGAATTCCAGTACAGAGAGTTATGGTAGTAAAGAATAATAACTTATGAGTTATGTCTTATAGTTAAAATATGAAGGAAAACGGAATAATCTGAAAAAGGGTTTGGAGAGATTCAAAAATATAAAGGTTTGATTAGAAATATGGAAAATTTCAAACAATGTAAAAGGGAGCTCCGAACAACTTCTCGAGCCCCAGCACCCACAGAATGGCACAGAGAAGCTAACCTCCTGCTGAGGACAGCCCAGCAGCCCTGCATGGAGCGGCCAGTGCAGCGCTCTGAGAGCAGGCAGCCCAGCGCGCTGGAAACCGAACAGCGCAGCCCGCAGAGCCGAGCCCAGGTCCGCGGTTTTAGCCCCAGGGTGGCCGGGCCTTCAGCCGGCTCGTGGAACCCCAGAACACCAGCAATTGTGGCGATTCCAGAACTATCAGCACAGATATGCCTAGGACAAAGTGAGAGGTTAGTGCCCTATGGACTTTGGGACCAGTATTTGGGGAACGAGTGGCTTCCTCCCCTGGGGGCGAAAAGCTGCTGAAGAAACAGCTGCACAGAAGCCATTTTGCAGCGTCAGTAGTGGCTCTAGCTCCTGGTCTGCAAACTGTAGGAAGATCCAGCAATCAGTCTGGGGGTTAATTGCTTTTGCTTTAAACTGACTGGATCTGGATTGTGGTCTGGGGGGGAAGTTTGGGGTGGGTATCCAACTTGCCAGAGTGGGTGGAGGCTTTACAGAGGCCACCCAACTGGCGGAAGTTGTGAAGACCCCACGTTAGGGCAGAAGCTCCCCTGTCTGGTGGCAGAGTCCTACTGTGGCAAAAAGCCCCAAAATCAAGTAATTAAGTGGCAATATGCCTAGGCAAACTAAACAAAATAAACAGAAAAGTTCAACATTGGACTCCTATTTTAGGGGCAAAGAGGCTCAAAGCATGGAGGAGGACTGTGAGGTCAGAACTCCTGCACCAAAAGCCCCAAATGAAAATACAAGCTGGCTACAGGCCATAGAGGACCTTAAGAAGCAGATAAGAGAAGTGGGGGAAAATTTGGGAAGAGAAATGAAAAAGATGCAAGAAAAGCATGAAATGACAGTCAACAGCCTGACTGAGGAAAATAACACCTTAAAAAATAGACTAACTCAAATGGCAAAAGAGGCTCAGAAAGGCAATGAGGAGAAGAATGCCTTAAAAAGTCGAATTTGCCAGATGGAAAAAGAATCTCAAAAGCTCACTGAGGAGATTCATTCCTTCAGAGTTAGACTGGAGCAAATGGAAGCTAGTGACTTTATGAGAAATCAAGATGCTGTTAAACAGATCCAAACAAATGAAAGAATAGAAGGCAATGTGAACTATCTCATGGGAAAAACCTCTGACCTGGAAAATAGATCCAGGAGATATAATTTAAAAATTATTGGACTACCTGAAAGCCATGATCAAAGAAAGAACCTAGAAATCATCCTTAAAGAAATTCTCAAGGAAAATTGCCCTGATGTTTTAGACCCAGAGGGGGAAATAGAGGTTGAAAGAATCCATAGATCACCTCCTGAAAAAGATCCCAAAAAGAAAACTCCTAGGAATATTATAGCCAGGTTCCAGAATTCCCAGATCAAGGAGAAAATACTACAAGCAGCCAGGAAGAAACAATTTCAATATTGTGGAAACACAATCAGAACAGCCCAGGACCTGGCAGCTTCTACACTGAGGGATAGAAGGGCATGGAATATGATATTTCAGAGGGCAAAAGGGCTGGGATTGAAGCCAAGGGTCACCTACCCAGCAAAACTGAGTATTTTGTTTCAGGGGAAAATATGGTCATTCAGTGGAATAGAGGACTTTCAAGCATTCTTGATGAAAAAACCAGAGTTGAATAGAAAATTTGACATTCAGACACAAGAAGCAAGAGATTCTTGAGAAGGTAATCAAGGAAAAGAAATCAAAAGGAACTTATCAAAGTTGGACTATGTACAGTCCTACATGGAAAAACAATAATTGTGTTTGATGAAACTTTTCTCATTATGAAAATAATTGAAGAAGGGTACATGGCATATATGTTCACAGGTATACATGGATAGAGGGCACAGATTGAATTTGATGGGAAGGGATGATTATTATTATTATTTTTTTTTTTGGAGGGCAATTGGGGTTGGGTGACTTGCCCAGGTTCACGTGGCTGGGTTTTTGTTTGTGTGTTGGCTGTCTGGGGCCGGATCTGAGCTCGGGTTCTTCTGGCTCTAGGGCTGGCTCTCTGCTCACGGCTCCACCTAGCCGCCCCAAGGAAGGGATGATTCTTAAGGGGTGAAGTCAAGAGGTGAGAGAGGAAAGTGGCAAAAGGAGATGGAGAGAGACAGGGTAGGGCAAACTATCTCATGTAGAAGAGGCAAGGGAAGTAGTTGCAGGGGAGGGGAAGAACAGGAAGGCAAAAAGGCAAAAGCATATTCTCATTGAAGTTGGCTCAAGGAGAGAATCACATACATACTAAATGGAATATCTTACCCTCACTCACTCTCCCGAGTAGGGGAAAGGGGGATGAGAGGGGGGATGATGGAGGGGAGGGCATTCTGGGGGGAGGGGACGTTGGAAGTACCCACTATCAAAGAGGGACAGGATAAAAGTAGGGAATGGATCAGGTGGGAGGTTAGAGAGTTGGGAGGGAAATATAAGCAGTCTTTTACAATATATCTACTATGGTAATGTTTTGCATAGATATACGTGTACAACACATACTGAATTGCTTATCTTCTCAGAGGGAGTGGGTGACAAGGGAGAAAGGGAATGGATCTGAAACTCGAAGTTTTAAAATTAAATGTTTCATAAGATGTCCAGGCAGTAGGGCTCAGAGATTCACCTTGCCCTAATGGCAAAGTCGAAGGGATTATGGGAGAAGATATGGGAGAGAGCAGATTGGATGAGGGGATATCTAGTGGGACTGCTACTCTGGGGTGGTGGGTAGGGAAAAAATGGGGGAAAAATGTAACTCATAATCTCGTGGAAATGAATGATGTAAACCAGAAGTTAATAAAGCATTTGTTTAATTAAAAACAAAAACAAAAACAAAAACAAAAAATAATTTATGAAGCTCTCATCTGCTTAGAGTTCTTTTTTTTCCTCCTGTGTAATATTTACTTGTCTTTTTTATTTGGGGTCATTTGTGAAAGATGTTTGCTTTTGCTTTTTTGTTTATAATTCAATTCAATAAACACTCATCAAATACTAAAAAAAAAAAAGAAATATGGAAGGCATATAAGAAGGTCTGGGTACAAACAGGGTTTATCCAAGGCCCTCCTGTCCCTCGAGAGTTGCGCTGGATAACTTTGGGCCAATTTCAGATGGTTTAAGCATGTTCAGAGTAGGTAAGGAAGTATTTTAGGAAGAGGAAAAACTATGTAACTTGTTTTAATAATTAAATTTGATTTAATAATCAAATTTGAGATGACCCTATCTGAAGGACACCAGCCTATTTTTTATTTCCTATTTAAGACGTTATGGGAGTACAATTTACTAGTGTTTTGAGCTTTGGTTACAGGGATGGTTGTCATAAAGCCAATGGTGGAATGGCCTGGGCTGCAGGCTGAGAACTACTACTGGTGGATGTCTGCATCTGGGAATAGATCCTAAGTCCATTTGCCAATTGTGCTATTCCCTTTCTGAAAAGGAATATTCCTCACCTGATTTCTCCTAAGCCCTGCTTCCAGCCCCTAGTGGCTATGTGAAGACCTGTCAGATATGAGTCATGCCTGGAATCAAACAGAGCTGAGGTAGTTCTTTCCTTCTGTTAGGATATGTGACATTGTCCCTCTTTTTCTTTGATGTAAAACTATACAGAAAGAACAATTTCCCGGTATAACGGACACTTTTCCCGGCTGGAATTTAAGGTGACCATGGCAAGGCCAAAGGAAAAGGACAGACATAATTCCACGTCTTTTTATCCTTTTCACTGGAGGAGGCTGGGGCTTTCTAAACAGTGGCTTGAGGTCCTCCAAGGGCTCACAGTATATTCTGGAGTCTCTTGGAGGGGGGGGGGGAGGCAGAAGTGGTACTGTTTTACTCCTAGAATTATGAATCCAGCTGGGAAGACCATGGAGGTTAGCTGCCATTGGAGTGGTGAGTATGACTCTGTAGGGGCCTTCCATTTGACATCTAACTCTTCTCCCTTTTGGTTCTTCCATGACTTTAAGCAGACCCCATGTCCAGGGTGTTCTGCAGCAGGACACTCCTTTTCATGGCCAAGAGGCTTCAGGAGATACTTATTGGCATATTCAGGCAGAGCATTCCTGACTGTTCCTAACTGAGTTCAAAACTGGGTAAATAAATGCTGGTCTGGCTCCAACAGGATGTCAGGGGTTAGGAAGTGCCTCCCATAAGGGAGTTCACAGGGCCTAAGCTCGAGATTTCCCCTAGGTGTGATTCAGATTCTGAGCAGCCCAATTGGGAGATTCTTAACCCAATTTTCTTGGGTTTCTATGCATAGCTTAGTAAGATCTGCTTAAGGGTATGATTCATTTTCTCTAATTTACTAGAGCATTTTGGATCCCAATCTAAGGGGAGGTGGTAAGTGATTTTAAGTGTCTTTCCACTGCCTTCGTTATCTGTGAAATAAAAGCTGGGCCATTGTTACTCTGTAAGGAGCCAGGCAAGCCAAAATAAGATATAATTTTTAAAATAAAAACTTTGATACCTACTAAGCTTATTCTATTCTGTAAGGGGAAGCTTCTACCCAATTAGTAAAGGTGATAACAAAAACAAAAAGAAATTTGAAACCTCTACATGGGGACATGGGGATAAAATCCACCTGCCAGTCTTCAAGTGGGGAGGTACTCCTCCCCAGGGGGAGTAGGTTTGACTGCCCCTTCAGGGTTGACCTGAGCAAAGTTGGGCAAGCCCAACAGCCTTGTTGAATGGTTTGTCCTAGCTTACTGCCAGTAAAATGGGTTTTCTCAGAGACTGGAGGGCATTCTTCCCTAGGTGTGTGGCCTGGTGTGAACCCAAGAGAATCTTTCACTGACTTTCCTCTGGGATGGGATGTTGTCCTGAGGATGTTTGAAACCACCCAGAGGAGGAAAGACAGCATCCTCCTTCCTTAGCAAGGGCCTGGTCTTGAGGGCTGTATGAAGCTGTGAAAGAATCAGGGATCCATGGGAGTAAAGGGGCCAGTGCACCGAACTGGTAGGCAGCATTCTCTGCTGCAGTCACTGCCAGGGGTTTTCCCATGGCCTGATCATTTCCCCCTTTCTGGTGGCCTTTGCAAAAGATAACAGCTACATGCAGGGCTTTTGAACAGCTTGGAGGAGGGTGAAATCTCCTGTGCATGTTCAGTAGGTAAATCTTTACTGTCAGATATCCCCTTTCTTTCCAAATTGCGCCATGGGCATATAGCCCATGGAAAGCAATAGCAGCCACAGAGTCTAATAGTGTTCAAAACAGGCAACACCTCCCAAAGCCTATCCTCTCCTTTCATCATCATAGAGAGGGAAAGGTTTTTCTGGATTGGGTAAAGCTAATGCTGGAGTGGAGATCAATTGAGTTTTCCAAGCCTTGAAACTTTAGCCTTGTAGGGGACCCCACTGTAGAAGGAGTGAGTCAGGGTCTTGAATAGCAATTACTGGTTGCAGTCCCTCCCAGCCCTTGGGCTTAATTGGATACAGACATTGATGTGGGAACACTTTAGGATCCAGGGGTCCAAAAAAGCTGTGGTATCAGAGGTAGCTCACCCATGAATTCACTGATGCCAAACAATTGGCTCAACTATTTCCCACAGTTCCAAGGCAACATGGGGACATCTGGAAGCCTTAACTGGAGAAAACTGGCTTCCCAGTTTCACCATTAGGCCCCTTCCTAACAAGGGGACAGGATGAAAGGAGAGCATGAGGAAGGAGTCTTGAAACAACAGGGCCTCAAGTGGGCAGAGGACTGGGTATGTCTGTAGACATCCCTGTGATGCCCCAACCTGAGAGATCAAGGGGAGGGTAGAACCAAGTGGTTAAATCAGAGAACTTAGCCATAATAAAGTGGGTAACCTTCCCTTCATCTGTGGTGCTTGCCTAGAGTTAAGTGAGAGACACTGAGTAAGTAGGAGCATTAACAAGCCCCAGGCTTCCCCCTCACACCAAGTCTTGAGAAGACTGGACAACAGGGTACTGGGAGGTGGCTCTACCACTTTAACAACCTTGAGGACAATCCTTCCTCCAATGTCCCTCCTGGTCATGTGCATGCAGTTCTAGAGGCAGCTTTTCCTGGGCTCCCTCTGGGGCTGGCTCCCTGGAGGAGCACTCCTTGGACCTGTGACCCTCCCTGTGGCACTGAAAGCGGTTTTTTCCCACTGCCCCAGTGCCTGGGCTTCCTCTGAGGGGCTGCCCTCGAGAGGTTTCTCCTGGCCATGGCAGCAGCCAAGTATTGAGCATGTTCTCTGTCTCTGCTTCATTCTTTCATTCTTTCTACTCTGCTACAACTAGGTCTCTGTTGTTCAAGACTCCAAAGGCCATCTATAGGGATGGGGCCTGAGGTGTTTGGGTCCCTTTGCCAATTTCTGCAGTTTCCTCCTTCTATATGGGGCAGACTGATTATATATACATGTTAAGGCCTGTGCCGCTTCTGTAGAGTCAGGATCTAAATTTCTATTCCTTTTAATACCTTGTAGCAGGCAATATTGGAAAAGGGCAGGATTTTCCTTTTATCTCTCAGCACTTGTCCTAATTTTCTGATAAATTACTTGCTTTTGAAATTCAGTTCTTAGGCCTTCTAACAGGCAATGTACCATGTGGTCTCCCTTTTCTCTATTGTCCTGGATCTGATAATCCCAGACTGGGTCACTAGTGGGAGCAGCAGCTGTTCCTGGGGTGTTTTGTGGGGTCATTGCTGGCCAAATGATCTCCAAATGTGGGGGCTTGTTCCCAGATTCCCCTCTTTTCCTCAGTGGAAGAACAGGTGGAGAGGAGGATCTGCAAATCCCCCCAAGAAAGCTTGATTTGGAGGGATATGTCTCTGAAACCCTCAGGAAACTTGGTGGGGTCTTCAGGGTAAATCCCCAGCTTCTCTTTAACTTGATTGAGATCCAAAATGGAAAATGGAACATGAACTCTATTTGTCCCACTGGGAGAGATAGGCACTTCCCTTAGGGGAAAAGTCCTGAAGGCCCTGTGGGCACAGTGGCTTGGGAAGGGAGATAGGAAGTCCCACTTCTTCTCAGGGAGTGACTGGGGGTCCTGGATGAACTGGATCAGACTGCAAGATGGGGATCTGATTGGCAAGGGGGAAGGTCAGCTTTTACATGAGCAGGGGAAGGGGTCAGAAGAGAGATACCCGTAAGCCTGCAATGAGGCCTGAGGCCTGAGTGGGCCCTGTCTGGGAGGAAGGTTGTCCAATTAAGTGTATGGCACACCTAAGGGTTAGGTCAGGGTATCTAAGAGCAAGGCTTGATATTTGGTGATTCTGCCACTAGCCAGCCACTGGTGGGCCTTTGCTTCCAGGATGCTCTGAACTGGGTGGGGAGTTAGAATTTCCAGGGGCTAAGTCTAAGTTTAGAGGCTTCTGATGGAATTGTAATAAAGCTACCCCTGACCCATTTTTCTGATTTCATCATAGGCCTTGTCCTCCTGAACAGCAGGCCCACTGTCTCTACCTAGCCCCTTGCCAATGCCTTACGCTCTTTTATGGGCCTTATTGTTCACAGGAACATCAGGTGTTTCCCTGAACTCTTGGTTCCAACAGAAACAGCAAGTGTTTACATGTGATGGGAACCTAGCTATTACCTCTACCTGGTCCCTGCCCCCAGACCCATTCCCACAGAAAGGGGTGTATTTTTGTTTTCAATCACAATCCCATCATCCATCTAGACCAAGACAGCATCACAATATCTAACTCTCTCTTATCCAGACAGGACCACAATCTCTAGCCAGTTGGTGGGCAGAATGACCCGAAATGTTTGAAAACCCTACCATAGACAGGAACCTTCCTCCATCACCTCATCCTTAACAAACTCCTCCTGCCTTTTTAATATTAATGACATTATTCTATCCTATGTAAATTTCTGTTATGTAATCGCATCTTAGCCCCATAAAAATTCATCCTGCTTTCTCTAAAGTTGCTGTTTCCTCTTGGAGCTTAGCCTGCTTCATGAGAGGCATCAATCTCAATAAATGCCTATAGTTGGGTTAGAGGTGGTCTGGCTTCCAAACCTTCCTTCAAGAGAAGGAGACCAATGACTCTTACAGGTGTAGAATCCAGACTTTTAGGCCAATCAGTGGGTATCTTACCCAAGGACAGCCAAAAGCTGTTACAACAGTGATCACACCTATCTATTTTAACATATCTACTTGCTTAGGGATTAGGGACTTCCTAATACTGGGCCATGACATGTTAGGCAGGGAGGGGGGTAGACATTGTTAATCCAGCAAAACATTCCAAAATGATTTTAGGTCCTTCCCTCTGTTACCCCCCCCCCCCGCCATTCCTTCCTTCATTTTCCACTCTGGTTTTCAGGGGTAGAAATGAGGGAAGCCAAGGGTCTCTCAGCATAGTGGACATCCCTTAATTCTTCTAGTCTACCTTGCTGGAGGGCTGCTTCTCTTTCTCTTTCATCATTTGGGGGCATTTGACTTGCAGAGAATCTTTCAAGCCTGCAGGGTGATAGAGCTGGTTTCTGTAGGACTTCAGATGAGGTCACTTCTTCCAGACTCAGGTTAAACTCCAAGAGTCAGGATGGGGCAAGTAGCTTCCTCCCTCCCTTCTAGGAAGGCTCTCCCAGTGCAGGGTAGCTCTGAGAGCATTAAAATCTGATTAAACTAAGGTTAGAGGTTCAGTGTGCACAAAGGAAATAATCAGGATAACACAAGACCTAGCAGCTTCTACATTAAGGTATAGAAGGCCTTGGAATATGATATTCCAAAGGTCCAAGGAGCTAGGATTAAAAGCAAGAATTAACTTTCCAAAAAAACTATATATAATGCTCCAGGGGAGCTGACTCTGCCCCACTTAACTCTAACTGGCTGAAAAGCCAAGGATTAACAACAGGCCTGGATGGTGCTGAAATCCTATCCATCTGTGAAAAGCTATCATTGTGTAATTAAAAAAGGACATTGCCTGATTTTGTGAGACAGATAGTTGAAATATGTTTAGGATACATACAGAAGACTGGTGCTCTGCTAGCCACTTAACCATCACCTACATGGATCCACACCAAGCGTGGTTCCCAGAAAGCTGTCACTCAGTCACTAATTCTGCTTCATGTGGGGACAAAGGTACCACCCAAGCAGATTAGCTACCAAATGGGGGGTTTTCTATTGTTCTAGGAAACAAAAACTATTGAGAGCCATGCTGGCCCCTCTCTTGGATTCCAGTGCCCAAACTGCCATCTTCTTCTCCAACTCAATCCCTGTTCTCTCAGTCTAGGGAAGTGCAATAAGCATGTTGCTTCCCCTCCAACAGGCTGGCCTCCCATTTCTTGAGCCCCCTGACATCCAAGTTAGCAGGTTCATTGTATGTCAGATGTCTCTTAGGAGGGCTACATCCTAGGCCTCAACATCACTCACAACTCTGCCCCCTCCTTTATCTTGAGAGATATAATTTCCTTGAACATCCTGTTGTCCTTATTCACCATCAATCCATAACCACTCCAAATGGTGTACATCCAGACTTATCTCTGCCTCCTCATCCCTCTGCACAAAGTCCACCCAATGTGCAGATGGTCTTGTGACACTGTGTGAATACCAGCAGAAGCTCTATTCTATCCAGAAGTGGTTGCCTTGTTGTTACCATTAAACCAGCGCCATTGCCTTCCTTGTTATACAGCTGTGCTAAAGTAGGATGATTTCAGTAAAACTAACAACCGGGAGAAAGTTCTAGAAAATAAACAGAATGCTTACTTCATACTATATATATATATTAAAGAGTAAAATTCTCATTAAAATAAAACTTGTACAATCTTCAAGAAACAACAAAAAAAAAACCCTGACTTTTATTTTAAAGAATCATTGAAAGGTAAATTATATAGAAAACCAGCTTTAAAAAAAATCAATCAGGGGCAGCTAGGTGGCGCAGTGAGTAGAGCGTCGGCCCTGGAGTCAGAAGGACCTGAGTTCGGATCCGGCCTCAGACACTTAACACAAACAAAAACCTAGCCGTGTGACCTTGGGCAAGTTACTTAACCCCAATTGCCCTCCAAAAAAAAAAAAAAAAAGGCAAAAAAAAATCAATCGAACTAAAACATTTATATTTCAAGGCAGAATTTTAAATTCTAATATTTGGATAAAGTGACATTCTATTTGGAAAACACTACCTGTTTTGAAATATATTAAGATTAATATCAATTCTACTTAAAATTAGCAAAAACTGATAGGTAATTATTAGTGGAAATAATCAGTGCGAGTGGTTTTAAAATCTTTTATTAAATCTAAAATGAGCTCCTGAATCAAATGAGAAACTCAGTCCATTATTATGTTGCTTAGAGGATTGACATTCAGTGTTAATCATATAGGAAAATTAAACTATGTGTAGGCATTCTTGGTATGAATTTTCTGATTCTGAAAAGGCATATATTTTCCTCTAAATCTTTCTTCCATGAAAAACCCATACAAGAGACTTAGTTTGGTTTGTATGATGATCTTTCTGTATTAGAAACTTAGAGAAAACTTTCCTCCAAAAATCTCGATTTAAAATTTGCTCACCAGTGTGGTGTCTGATTTTAAAAATATGTGAGCAGTAACTGAAGGTTTTTCTACATCATCACATTTCTAAGACTTCTCACAAGTATGAACTCTCTTATGTTTGTTAACATAAGAAGTTAGGGCAAAGGCTTTCCCACATTCATCACATTTATAAGGTTTTATTCCCAGTATGAATCCTCTGATGTGTAGTAAAAATTGAACTTTGATTGAATTCCTTCCCACATTCATCACATTAATATGGCTTCTCACCAGTATAAATCCTCTGATGCACAGTAAGTGTTGACCTCCAACTGAAGGCTTTCCCACAATCATTGCATTTATGAGGTTTGTCTCTATCATTAATTCTCTGGTGTAACATGAGTTTCAAACTTTTAGCAAAGCTTTCCTCACCTGGAGGCACTTAGAATGTTTCTCTCCAGTATAAATTTGTGGTAATTTACTAAATTGAGTTAACATATAATGCCCCACATGTGATTCCTGGTTTCCCTGATGCCCCCACAACTTGTCATCACATATTTCTACTTCTCCATAAACAGACTCACAGACATGAATTTTTTTTGTTTGTTTCTCTCTTTCTCAGAAATGTCCCAGTGTGGAGTTGACTCTTTAGTCTTAGGTCGCGACTCCTAATCTGAAAGAGATGAAAGAAATGTGTTAGATTCCCTGTGACTCCTTCTAAGGGAATGGTAACTATCATACCAGGAATGCAGTCAGGCATGTAGCCAGAATTGCAACAGATATACAGGGTAACGTCTTGTTTTCTCTCAAACAAAGCCTTGAACATCCAGGGAAAAGTAGGAAAGGTCCAAAGATCTTGGGGCAGAGGCAAAGGCTGAATACTGGGGTCAGAAGTGATTTTGTCCTGGGGGGCGTTAATGAGGGGTGATCAGAAAAAGGGGTGGGATTCCACAATCCAATTCATGAGAAATTCCCTTAATAGTTCAAGGTGAATCAAGGGAAATATCAGAGGGAGAGCTGGGCTCAGTGAACATCTCAGAAGCTAAGCCTGTCAGTCAACCAATCACCTCTTCTTAATCCCCTTCAGTGTTCCAGGTGCTGTGTCAGAGACTGGGGTCCAGAGACCCAAGGCAAAGAGCCTGCTCTCAAGGAGCTTGCATCCTATATGGAGAGACAGCAGGAAGACATCTGAGTAGAAAGAAGCATGTCCCTCCAGAGGGGTCACTTGTGGGGAGGGGATGAGGACAGGCTTCACATGGAAGGTGCAGGCTGAGCAGAATTCTGAAGGAGATTAGAGTCACTAGAGGCAGAGGGGGCAGAGCCTGTACAGAGCCTTGGAGACAGGGGGTGAAGAGCTGTGGGGAGGAGCAGCAAGGCCTGCTGGGCAGGACTATGGTTTTCATGGAAGATAGTAATGAATAATCAGCCTGGAAAAGCAGGTTGGAACCAGGTGCAGAGGGTTTGAAATGCTGAGCAGAGGTTGGTGCAGGAATTCTAGAAGGAAAAGGAGTCCCTGAGTTTGCCTAGAAGGGGAATGGCATGGCCTGATGAGGGCTGGAGAGCCAAGTCAGACTCTATCATCAGTGACTGGAGGCAGCCTTGGGTCCCAGGGAGCCCTGGTTTAGGGGTCAGAAGGGGCAGTTTCCACTCTTACAGGAGCTACAGAGTTCTGTAGCTGGCAAACATTGGACACTGGGCCCAGGCAGGTGGCTTGTCAGGGCTTATATTTCCTCATCTCATAATTGAAAATAATGTCCCACACATCTAGAGGCACTGAGGTAGCGAAGGAGAGAGAGCAATGGGCCTAGACTCAGGAAGCCTGAGTTCAAATCCAGCCTGAGAGTCTTCATAGCTGGGGGATCCTGAGTAAGTCATTTCACGTATGCTGACTCAGTTTCCCTCAGTGGTCAAATGAGAACCCGCCTCACAGGGTTATTGTGAGGGTGAAATGAAACCATATTTGTAAAGGGCTCAGCTCAGTGCCTGGCATATCAAAGGCACTAAATAAATGCTTGCCTCCTTAATTCATCTGTTGATTCTCTTATCTATTTATCTGTTTGTACATTTGTTTACTTCTCTAAGTCTGACCCCCTGGAGCTCCCACATTCTCCCAGTAGGGGTGTAGCAGGTTTGGTAAAACTCAAAGACTTGTCCAAACATGAATAATCCATCCATGAACACGTATTAAGTCCTTACTGTTTGCCATGCAGTAGGCTAAGTGCTGGAGATTCCCAAAGAGGCAAAGCATTTTTGATGCCCTCAGGAACACCCCCCGCCCCCCGAACCTAATTGGGAAACAGCATGCAAACAAACATGTCCTGAGAGAGCTACAAGCAGGAGGGATTAGAAACCCCGTGAGCACTTCAGGGCTTGTCTCCTCTAACAGCCCCTTTGGGCTTGTCAGCCCTTGGCAGAGAGGGGGTCTGTCCCTCCTCCTGTTCCCTCTTCCCTTATCTGTGTGCCCTGGGGTGGATGGGAAGCTCCCACAGGCCTTTGGCCTCTGATTCCCCATCACCCAGAGCTGGACCTGGTACCTGGCATTTAATGGATGAGGATGACGTTGAGCAATCTTGGGGAAGTGAGTCCCCCAGAATTAGCCAGGGCCTCCTTTCCTCTGAAGTCAGAGTGAACATGAACTATAACCACACCCAGGACATTCTGTGGATTCTTTGGGCTCCAGGACATTGGTCCTTATCGGGATAGGAGATGGGACCCCTTGATGGCTGGTAGGGGGGTGTCAACTGTGGAGGACCAAGGGAAAGAGGACAGAGTGGGGCAGACTCAGCCACAGCTGGGGCACACTCAGCCACAGCTGGGACACACACCCAGGACCTGGGGCTCAATAGAGAACTTCCAGGTTCAAACCCATGGGGCCAGAAGAGGAGCACCTACCTAGAAAGACTCACCAGGCCTGCCGGCAGCCTGAGGACTCTAGATCAGACTCTGCAGGCCAGGGGCCTCTTGCTTCATCATCTGGGCTCCTCTGTCTCTGTGTGGTAAAGCTCTGGGCCTCAGGCTTTGAAGGCTCTGCCTTTAATCCAGGCCTCAGCTCTGCCCAACCCCACCCTGAGCCTGCTGGTCTCAGCTCCAGGTGCTGGGAGTTCTCCTGATTCAGGGCTGCTTTGCCCCCTCTGAGGAAGGAGCCCTGGGGTGTAGAGCACACACCCTTAGAAGGTTTTTCCTTTCTTTCTCTGTGGAGCTCAGACTTCTGGTGCAGAATAGAGGAGTTTCTTGGGTTGATTTTGTTTTTTGTATGTGGCTAACAGGGGGAGAGAAGGCTGAAGTGTGCCTGCCTGAGGGTCAGAATTGGGAGAAGAATCATTGTAGTTGAGAGGAATTATTTATTCTTCCTTGGAGAGTCTCTCCTGGAGGAAGATTCTCTTTTCCACTAACTCCTGAAAGGGAAAAGACAGAAGATCCCTTGCAGACATGTAGGGGAAGCTGTCTCCTCAGCATATCCTTGATTTCCATTGGCTTCCCTAAAGACTTGTAGGGATTTTCCACTGATGATATGGGAGTCCTGGCTCTTGATTGAGCTCAGACTTTTCCCCCAACTGGGAGCCATTTTGTCTGGAATTTAATCTGCACAGCTTCTCTGATTTTGGTTGCATCCTGCTTGGACAAATGAGTTTCTTCATTATTGAGTCCTGGTGATAACCTGTTGTGCTGCCATGATTTAGTGGTCAGAGGTCAAATCGTTGAGGGTAATCTATGGCTAGTATTTTGCCTCTAAAGGGAGAGTGGCCAAGAATGAGGGCTTCTGAATCAGAACCAATCATGCCCCCAGGGCAGCCCTATTTAGGGAGGGTGTAACTGTGGTCCAGCTGAAAGTGTAGAGCAGACTGGCCAGCTAGTCTGGGGCCCATCTCCTGGTCTGCTTGAGACTTGTGTCACAGTGTCCTTTGGAGTAGGAGGACTTAATAGTCCCTCTTCTTTCCAGGTAGTCCAGGTAGATAATTCCTTTGCAGTTCTCTGTCTTATGTGACCTGTCCCTATACACCTTAAACCTTATGTGGGGAGGGGGAATGGAAGGAAGTCTCCCTAAAGGGAACCCTACTCACCGCAAACTCTGTATGATGTCCCTATAATTCAGGGCATTGGGAGGTTCATGGAAGCAAGCCCAGGCAAGAGAAGGTGGGGAGGGCAGATGCTGCCTCTGTGGAAGGAAACCATGCTAGTTCCAAGAGCATCCTTGCCAGAGCTTGCTTGGAGGTGAAGGAGGGAAGACCTCTGCCTCCAGGGAGCTTATCATGTGAGCTGTGAATGAGCTCTCGCTGGGCACATTGCACAGGGTCAGCATTAGGAGTTAGGGATCCTTTCCTGTTTTGATGGTAGAAGCCTCTTCAGTTCAGTACCCTTGTGATGGAATTCTGTGTGTGTGTGTGTGTGTGTGTGTGTGTGTGTGTGTGTGTGTGTGTGTGGTGTGCATCTGTCCCGTGTGTGTGTATGCACATTGATATATTAAATATATATATAAAATAATATATATAAATATATATGTATATATATATCAAAGGGTAAAATTCTGATTAAAATAAAACTTGTATAATACTTCAAGAAACAAACCTCCCCTGATTTTTATTTTAAAGAATCATTGAAAGGTACATTATATAGAAAACTAGCTTTAAAAAAATCAATCGTACTAAAAATTTTCTATTTCAAGGCAGAATTTTAAATTCTAATATTTGGATAAAGTGACATTCTATTTGGAAAACACTATCTGTTTTGAAATATATTATGATTAATATCAATTCTACATAAAATTAGCAAAAATGATAGATAATTTTATTAGCGGAAACAGTGCGAGTGCTTTTAAAATCTTTTATTAAATCTAAAATGAGTTACTGAATCAAATGAGAAATTCAGTTCATTATTATGTTGCTTAGAGGATTGACATTCAGTGTCAAACATATAGGAAAATTAAAGGATGTGTAGGCACTCTTGGTATGAATTTTCTGGTGTTGAAAAGGCATATGTTTTCCTCTAAATCTTTCTCCCATGAAAAACCTATAAAAGCCACTTACTGAGTTTGGTTTGTATGATGATCTTTCTGTATTAGAAACTTAGAGAGGACTCTCTCCCCAAAATCGTATTTTAAAATTTGCTCACCAGTATGAAGTGTCTGATTTTGAAAAAGATGTGAGCAGTAACTGAAGGTTTTTCTACATCATTACATTTCTAAGACTTCTCACAAGTATGAATTCTCTTATGTCTATTAACATATGAAATTAGGACAAATTAGCTTTTCCACATTCATCACATTTATAAGGTTTTATTCCCAGTATGAATCCTCTGATGTATAGTAAAAATTGAACTTTGATTGGATTTTTTCCCACATTCATCACATTAATATGGCTTCTCACCAGTATGAATCCTCTGATGGACAGGAAGATTTGAACTCTGATTGAAGGCTTTCCCACCATCATTGCATTTATAAGGTTTTTCCCCACTATGAATCCTCTGATGTACACAGAGCTGTGAGCTTTGAATAAAGGCTTTTCCACAGTGATTACATTTCTAAGGCTTCCCTCCTGAATGAGTCCTCTGATGTACAGTAAGTGATGACTTCTGACTGAAGGCTTTTGCACATTGTTGACACTTATAAAGTTTTTTCTCCACTGTGAATAAGCTGATGTAAAATTAGTTTTGAGCTGGTAATAAAAGCTTTCCCACAATCATTGCATTTATAAGGTTTTTCACCAGTATGGGTCCTCTGATGTAAAGTAAGGTTTGAAGATTGATTGAAGGCTTTCCCACAGTCATTACAATTATATGGCTTCTCACCAGTATGAATCCTCTGATGCACAGTAAGTGTTGACCTCTGATTGAAGGCTTTCCCACATTCATCACATTTATAAGGTTTTTCCCCAGTATGAATCCTGTGATGCACAGTAAGTGTTGACTTTCGATTGAAGGCTTTCCCACATTCATCACATTTATAACGTTTTTCCCCAGTATGAATCCTCTGATGCACAGTAAGTGCTGACCTCCGATTGAAGGCTTTCCCACAATCATTGCATTTATAAGGTTTTTCACCAGTATGAATCCTGTGATGTAAAGTAAGGTTTGAAGAGCGATTGAAGGCTTTCCCACAGTGATTACAATTATATGGCTTCTCACCAGTATGAATCCTCTGATGCACAGTAAGTGTTGACCTCCAATTGAAGGCTTTCCCACAATCATTGCATTTATAAGGTTTTTCTCTAACATTAATTCTCTGGTGTAACATGAGCCTTAAGCTTTTAGCAAAGATTTCCTCACCTGGGGGCACTTAGAACATTTCTCTCTAGTATAAATTTGTGGTAATTTAGTAAACTGAGTGAACATACAATGCCCCACATGTGATTCCTGGTTTCCCTGATGCCTCCACAACTTGTCATCACATATTTATATTCTCCATAAACAGAATCATAGACATGAATCTCTTTGTTTCTTTCTCCCTTCCTCAGAAATGTCCTAGTTTGGAGTTGACTGTTTAGTATTAGGTCTTGACTCCCAATCTGAAAGAGATCAAAGAAATGTGTTAGATTCCCTGTGACCATTTCTAAGGGAATGGTAACTACAATACCAGGAATCAATTCAGCCACCTAGCCCGAATGAAAACAGATATAAAGGGAAACATCTTGTATTCTCTCAAACAAAGCTTTGAACATCTAGGTAAAAGTAGGAAATACCCAAAGAGCTGGGGGCAGAGGCAAAGGCTGAATACTGGGGTCAGAAGTGATTTTGTCCTGGAGGGGTTAATGAAGGGTGATCAGAAAAAGGGGTGGGATTCCACAATCCAATTCATGAGAAATTCCCTTAATAGTTCAAGGTGAATCAAGGGAAATATCAGAGGGAGAGCTGGGCTCAGTGAACATCTCAGAAGCTAAGCCTGTCAATCAAC
Organism: Gymnobelideus leadbeateri; assembly: GCA_011680675.1. NCBI lineage: Eukaryota > Metazoa > Chordata > Mammalia > Diprotodontia > Petauridae > Gymnobelideus > Gymnobelideus leadbeateri. The sequence goes on along the minus strand of WOXC01005186.1, from coordinate 996,589 downwards.
CAATCACCTCTTCTTAATCAACTTCAATTTTTCAGGTGCTGTGTCAGAGACTGGGGTCCAGAGACCCAAGGCAAAGAGCCTGCTCTCAAGGAGCTTGCATCCTATATGGAGAGACAGCAGGAAGACATCTGAGTAGAAAGAAGCATGTCCCTCCAGAGGGGTCACTTGTGGGGAGGGGATGAGGACAGGCTTCACATGGAAGGTGCAGGCTGAGCAGAATTCTGAAGGAGATTAGAGTCACTAGAGGTAGAGGGGGCAGAGCCTGTACAGAGCCTTGGAGACAGGGGGTGGAGAGCTGTGGGGAGGAGCAGCAAGGCCTGCTGGGCAGGACTATGGGTTTCATGGAAGATAGTAATGAATAATCAGCCTGGAAAAGCAGGTTGGAACCAGGTGCAGAGGGTTTGAAATGCTGAGCAGAGATTGGTGCAGGAATTCTAGAAGGAAAGGGAGTCCCTGAGTTTGCCTAGGAGGGGAATGCCATGGCCTGATGGGGGCTGGAGAGCCAAGTCAGACTCTATCATCAGTGACTGGAGGCAGCCTTGGGTCCCAGGGAGCCCTAGTGTAGGGGTCAGAAGGGGCGGTTTCCACTCTTACAGGAGCTACAGAGTTCTGGTTCCACTGGACCCTGGGCCTATGCAGGTGGCCCCTCAGGGCCTATATTTCCTCATATCCTAATTGAAGATAATGTCCCACAAATCTAGAGGCACTGAGGTGGTGAAGCAGAGAGAGCAATGGGCCTAGACTCAGGAAGCCTGAGTTCAAGTCTAGCCTGAGACTCTTCATAGCTGGATGACCCTGAGTAAGTCATTTCATGTCTGATGACTGAGTTTCCCTCAGTGGTCAAACGAGAACCTGCCTCACAGGGTTGTGAGGGTGAAATGAAACAATATTTGTAATGGGCTCAGTCCCTGGCATATCAAGGCACTATATTAATGCTCACCACCTTAAATTTTTTTGTTGAGTTATTTCTCTATTTATATGTTTGTACATTTGTTTACTTCTCTAGGTCTGACCCCCTAGAGCTCCCACATTCTCCTAGTAGCGTTGAAGTAGGTTTGATAAAACTCAAAGGCTTGTCCAAACATAAATAATCCATCCGTGAACAGGCATTAAGTGCCTACTGTTTGCCATGCAGTAGGCTAAGTGCTGGAGATTCCCAAAGGGGCAGAACGTGTTTGATGCCCTCAGGAACCCCCCAATCTAATTGGGAAACAGCATGTAAACAAATATGTCCCAAGAGAGCTACAAGGAGGAATTAGGAACCCCGTGAGCAATTCAGGGCCTGCCTCCTCTAACAGACCCTTTGGCTCAGTCAGCCCTTGCTTGTCTGTCCCTCCTCCTGTTCCTTCATCCCTTGTCTGTGTGCCCTGGGGTGGATGGGAAGCTCCCAGAAGCCTTTGGCCTCTGATTCCCCATCAACCAGAGCTGGACCTGGTACCTAGCAGACATTTAATGCATGAGGATGACGTTGAGCAATCTTGGGGAAGTGAGTCCCCCAGAATTAGCCAGGGCCTCCTTTCCTTTGAAGTCAGAGTGAACATGAACTATAACCATACCCAGGACATTCTGTGGATTCTTTGGGCTCCAGGACATTGGTCCTTATTGGGAAAAGAGATGAGACCCCTTGATGGCTGGTGGGGGGGTGTCAACTGTGGAGGACCAAGGGAAAGAGGACAGAGTGGGGCAGACTCAGCCACAGCTGGGACACACACCCAGGACCTGGGGCTCAATAGAGAACTTCCAGGTTCAAACTCATGGGGCCAGAAGAGGAGCACCTACCTAGAAAGACTCACCAGGACTGAGGGCAGCCTGAGGACTCTAGATCAGACTCTGCAGGCCAGGGGCCTCTTGCTTCCTCATCTGGGCTCTTCTCTCTCTGGGTGGTGAAGCTCTGGGCCTCAGGCTCTGAAGGCTCTGCCCTTATTCCAGGCCTCAGCTCTGCCCAGCCCCACCCTGAGCCTGCTGGTCTCAGCTCCAGGTGCTGAGAGTTCTCCTGATTCAGGGTGACTTTCCCCACTCTGAAGAAGGAGCCCTGGTGTGTAGAGCACACTCTCTTAGAAGGTTTTTCCTTTCTTTCTCTGTGGACCACAGATTTCTGGTGCAGAATAGAGGAGTTTCTTGGGTTGATTTTGTTTTTGTTTTTTGTATGTGGCTAACAGGGGGAGAGAAGGCTGATGTGTGCCTGCCTGAGGGTCAGAATTGGTAGAAGAATCATTGTAGTTGAGAGAAATTATTTTTTCTTCCTTGGAGAGTCTCTCCTGGAGGAAGATTCTCTTTTCCACTAACTCCTGGAAGGGGAAAGAGAGGATCCCTTGCAGACATGTAGGGGAAGCTGTCTCCTCAGCATATCCTTGATTTCCATTGGCTTCCCTAAAGACTTTTGGGGATTTTCCACGGATGATATGGGAGACCTGGCTCTTGATTGAGCTCAGACTTTTCCCCCAACTGGGAGCCATTTTGTCTGGAATTTAATCTGCACAGCTTCTCTGATTTTGGTTGCATCCTGCTTGAACAAATGGGTGTCTTCATTATTGTGTCCTGTTGATAACCTGTTGTGCTGCCGTGATTTAGTGGTCAGAGGTCAAATGGTTGCGGGTATTCTCTCGCCATTTCTTTGCCACTAAAGGGAGAGTGGCTAAGAATGAGGGCTTCTGAATCAGAACCAGTCATGCCCCCAGACCAGCACTATTTAGGGAGGGTGTAACTGTGGTCCAGTAGAAAGTGTAGAGCAGACTGGCCAGCTAGTCTGGGGCCCATCTCCTGGTCTACTTGAGACTTGTGTCACAGTCTCCTTTGGAGAGGGTGGATACAGCAGTAATAGCCCCTTTTCTTTCCAGATGATACAGGTAGATAATTCCTATGCTGTTCTCTATCTTATGTGACCTGTCCCCACACACCTTACACCTTATGTGGGGAGGGGGAATGGAAGGAAGTCTCCCTAAAGGAAACCCTACTCTTCCCAGACTCTGTTTGCTATCCCAATAATTCAAGACAGTGGACGTTCATGGGAGCAAGCCCTGGCAAGAGAAGGTGGGAAGGGCAGATGCTGCCTCTGTGGAAGGAAACCATGCTAGTTCCAAGAGCATCCTTGGCAGAGCTTGCTTGGAGGTGAAGGAGGGAAGACCTCTGCCTCCAGGGAGCTTATCATGTGAGCTGTGAATGAGCCCTCCCTGGGCACAATGCACAGGGTCAGCATTAGGAGTTAGGGATCCCTTCCTGTTTTGATGGTAGGAGTCTCTTCAGTTCAGGCCCCTTGTGATGGAATTCTGTGTGTGTGTGTGTGTGTGTGTGTGTGTGTGTGTGTGTGTGTGTGTGTGCATCTGTCTCATGTGTATGTATGCACATTGAGTCTCTTGAGTCTCTTCCCGGTCTGATTCTCTTCACTAGAATCACACATCTCCCTTTCTCAGCTTGGATTCCAGCCCATGTCTACGGCACATTCCCTTGCTCTATCCAACTACCTTGCAAACAACCCCAGGAAAGCCCCATAGTGAGTCTCTCCTACTGGACCCTGTAGCCCAGAGGTGCCACATGTGGCCCCCAACACTCCCAAGTGCTCACTGAACCAGATTGAAGTGCAATCAGGAAACATTTAACAGAATAAGTAACTGGGTGGTTTTCTCAGTTAAAACGCAGCCAGCAGCGATTTCCCATTTGGTGGCCTGATGCTCAGCTCTCCCTCCTGGGGCTCTGGTCAGAGAGGAAAGCAAGCACAGCTGTGCCTGGGCCTGCTCCCAAAAGGGTGACCCTCCTTCCTTCTTCTGATATCACTTATACATCTACAAGCACATTAAACACCTTTCCACATTAGTCGTATTGTGAATGCAGAATCAGAAGAAAAGGGGAAAACCCTGAGAAAGAAAACAAAAGAGCTTGTCATCTGCTGTGATCCACATTCAGACGCCATGGTTCTTTCTCTGGATGTGGATGGCATTTTCCATCATGACTCTTTTGGACTTGTCTTAGATCCTTGTCTTGCTGAGAAGAGCTAAGCCTTTCAACACTGGTCATGGCACAGTGTTATTATTACTGAATACCATGCACTATTCCAGGAAAATTTCAGTCCTGCTTCCCCTCACTGTCTTCATGGCCTCTGAAGAGCCCTGGCAACCTCCCAGGCTGGTGCATGCATGCCCATTGTTCTGTCTTCTCTGCCTCTTCCCTAGAGTCCCACTCATGAAGCTGTGAAGTATCCTCAACCCTACCATCATTTCTGAATGGGAGGCTGCAGGGATGAGGGGAGGGGGCAGGGCATAAGCAAGTAGTAAGCACTTACTGTGTACCAGGCTCTGCACTAAACTCTTCACAGATACTATCTCCTTTAATTCTCACAACAACCTGGGAAGTGGGTGCCGTTATTATCTCCATTTTAAGCCTGAGGACACTGAGGGAGACACAGGTGATGTGACATGCCTGGGGTCACCCGGCCCTCTGGTTCTCTCCAAGGTTAGAGTCTTCTTCCAGTTTTCTTTGAGTTGCTTCAGGCCCTGTCACTGCTCAGGTGCTGCTGGCTTCCAGACCTGGGGCAGGGAGAAGATGGAAGAGGCCAGCTCCACCTCCCCTTGCTGGAATAAGAGACTGGGAAGACATGAGAGGAGCTGATAGTCTGCATCATGTTTCTGTCCCCAACTTGTCACTCTAGAGACTTCAGGGAGTTTCTGCTTGGGTGAGACCCAGGACCCTCTCTCTGGACTGCTGACTTGCCTCACTCCCAGTGGGAGAGCTCCTTCACTCTGTGTTGTCTGTTGTGCATACATACATGAATGTATATGTAAATATATGTACATAGACATGCTCATACACTCATAGATACAGAAATATGTCTGTGTTTCTATGATTTGGATACATGGTCTTCTTTGCTATTTGCCATGTATGTTCACAGCTATTAGGTGGGAACGGGTCTGAAGTCTTAGATGTATTGACCACAGTTCTCCTTCCCCCAATAATGATGAAAGAACCATTAAGTCAGGTTGAACATGATCATATGCCCTAGACCAACAATGTTTACCTGAGCTGACAGGCCTAATGCTAGCCTTGGGAACCCTCTGTCTGAGAAGAACAGTGTCCTCTTGTCCCAACCTCCTGCTCCCCTCCTGGATGGAATGAAAGCCTCCCTTGGAGCTGAGTGCGGGTAGATGAGCCTGGACAAGACTCTTCTTCTTCCTCCCTTTGAGTCACATCATGAGCCCCTCCTGCCACATTATGGGAACAACCCTCACAGGCCATGGAAGGACCTTTTCACATTAGTAATAGACTAAATATCTTAGTGATTAAATGGTGAAGGGCTTTCAGATTTTGACCCAGGAGATTATAATTCATAGCAGTGCTTTGTTAGTTCTTATAATATCAAGTGATGTTATATGTCCTCCCATGAATCACCTGTAGTGAGTTTCTGAGAATGCTCCCACTGGTCTCTGTCAAGTCTGGGAAGGTACCTGAATTCTCTGGTTTTTGTTTTCTGTTTGTTTGTTTGCTTTTTGTTTTTTGTTTTGGTTTTTGGAGAGGGGAAGGCTGGGCAATTACGGTTAAGTGACTTGCCCAAGGTAACAGGGGTAGTAGGTGTTAAGTGTCTGAGGTTGGATTTAACTCAGGTCCTGTCTCCAGGGCTGGTAACCTAGCTGACCCCTCTTTTTTTATATCAACCCTAAAAAAGGTGACTTCTGTACCTTCTCCTCTACCTATATCTGTCCTCTATACATTTCAAAACAAACACACAGGAGATAAATTCATTTCATAATCAAAGATATACACACATAGATCCTTAGATAGACAGACAGACAGATCATTGGATTTTTAAAATCGATGAACAGAATCCATCTACACGTTAATGAGAAGTTATTGGTGTTTTATATGCAGTAGCTAGAATGCATAGATATCTAGACTGAAAAAATACATTTGGGTAGCCCAGAAGAGACACTAAGGAATTCCTCTAAATCACCCCACGTTTCATCCCCTTGATCCATCAACTCTGGCTTCTCATCTTTACCAGACATTGCTGACATAACATTGATGTATGTCCTTTTCCTTATCCTGAAGATGTTCTGTTTTTGAGAACATCCAGGGGACTTTTGTCCCACACACCTGCAGTTTCTCAGCCACTGTTGCCTCTTCTTCCTCTTTTGCAACCTTGTTGGGGTGGCACAAATTATTTTCCCTCATTTCGGCATTCTATAATAGTCATACCCAAAATTTAACCTTCAATCCCCCCATGCTCGTTGAGGTCATTTATAGTCTCACACTTTTCCACCAATTGCTAAAGTGTTATCAGTCTGAACAGAAGTGTTACACAGCTTATGGAGTAGGTAATGGGTTCATAAGATGTAGAACTAATAAAACAAAGAATATTTCAGTTGGAGAAATGAAGAGGTGCACATCAGCTCTAGGTTTAGGGGTGTCAAGTCCTTTGGCATTATCCACAATCTCCTCCTTCAGGTGTCTACTGAGTGCCTCCTGTGCATGTCCCAAGTGTCTGTGCATGTCCTATTTGGCCATTCCTCAGGTCACTGCCCCCTGATGGCCCCAGCTCCAAATGGGATGCCCTCCACTCCCCTTAGACCATGGTCCATATTCCAGGTCGCTTATGGAGATTCCCTAAGTAATTCTTTTAAAACTTTTAATGAGAACATGTAACCTAATGTAGGAAAACCTAACGAAATCTAATCTAATTGGCCTTCCAGTAATTAGCTCACATTGTGAAAGCCAACTCGGACTTTTGGCAGTTAATCTTATAAACAACAGAGCTAGAGGAAGAATATCAGAGTGAGTTTCTCAGTAAGGTACTTTATTCTTGCATCCCATTATACCAATTCAGAGATGGTGGGGCACTGCAGTAACAAGATTCTTTATATTAAAAAAATCACAATTTTACCTGCCATGGTGAGAGAGACTTGCTATGAAAGGAAGGAGGAAAATGGTTATAGTTATGCCAAGACTGCTCCTCCAGGACTAAGCCTGGAAGCAAAGAATTATTTCACATGATAAATACATCCCAAAGTCTGCTTGATTTCAGGAAAGAGCCATATTTAACTTTTTGGAAGAGTCAGAGTTATCAGGAAAGTATCACATTATCCCCAGGTTATCATTCTCTCTTTATTTGAATGTGCTTACCCACTCTTCTTTACTGTTTACTAACTCTTTCTTTTTCAGGATCTTGATAGAGTTAATACTCTGTAATTCTCAAGTAGAGAGAGTTGCATTTTCTATTCATAGTAAGTCTTACATAAATTGTTCTAACAATAGGAACATACATTTAGAAACATCAACTGCTGACATTCGAAACTGTTTGCATTGAACACCACTGTACAGGAACCTCGACCAAAGTATACCTTAAAGGACAAATTTTTACTTTTTCATTTTAAACACATGTCCTGATGTCAGATATTGGTGGGCAGCTTTAGCAATAAAGTACTATCAGGGAGCAGGGAACGATAGCCCCAAGTCTCCTTAGGAGACTTTGTCCCTAATCATTCACAGGAAAATTTAGGCATGAAAAGACTGTTCTCCAAAAAAGGGAACCAGTTTAAGCTAGGTTATGGTATCATTTTGGATTATGCTGAAACTGCCCTGAAATACCACCCCCCAACAACATTTAATATTTAGAAGCTTTGCTTTCTAGAGTATGGATCCCCAACCTAAAGGCTGTCATAGGGCTATGCAGATAACAGGGATTAGGGCCTCAGATTCTAGGAAATCAAAAAATCCTCCAAAACCAATTCATACATCTCAAGTTGCTTCCTTAATAAAGCTCCCCTTCTTCATGAACCAAGAAAGGGTTAACATTCAAAATTCTGTCTGGTAGCCAAGAAGTCAGTTCTCAAAATTGAAATAGAAAATAATCTACAAATTTCACTTTGGGGACCAAATTATACTTGTATTAACAAACTTTCAATAGTCAAGATCCTTTTCCAGTTAAAGTTTTAGTCTTGAAAGTAGGAAGAAAACTTACCCCTTGTTTGCTGCTTCTCCGAGTCAAAACAAAATTTCTTTCCAGGTTCAACTTCAGTTAGTCAATTATCAATTGTTAACTTTCAACTAGATACCTTATGGATAGAAAGAACAGTATTCATTTTCTAAAAATAGTAGGAAAAGGGTGGGGAGTGGGGGCAAGGGGAGTACCTGGAGAGAAGTAGAGGCTAGGATCTTGGGATTTGGGGAAAATCTATCTTTGAGATCTTCAGGCTTTATCCCTTCCTGTTCATGCATTATTACTCCTTGAGGAGCCTACTACTGCTTTATCCTTTCTTATTTATGGGACTCCACTTTTCTTTCTATAGTTTTGGGCAATATGGTCCTTTTCTCCCCAGTGAAAACACTTATGTGGATCTTGAGATGTAGACTTTGCCTGCCACATTGGCTGTGTCAGGGACCAGAAGAAGGCAGATTAGAGCCCTGGGATGACCTGGGCTGATGTTTCCTGGCCTGAGATGGCAGCCTGATCTTCCTCCAACTACTGCTCCCCCTTTTCCTCTCCCCGTGTTTCTTTGTAGAAAGCACAGTAAGTTATGTATTTGATATACTGTTATAACATCCAGAATATCTCTTAAAAATGTTCTCATGTCTCTGAAAGGGACTGATGAACAAAATGGGTCCTAATGATAACTTTCATCTCCACGGTTGCTTTGGTTTAAACCAGCCTATGGCTTGGCCCTAGTCTATCACAAAATTGATTTGGATTTTCACCTTCTTCTTGCACTGTCTCCTGAATCCTAGTTCAGTTTGCTGAACTCACTGCACTCATATTCATAAAGATTGTCAGGCCTGTTGTAATCATCAGACTTATTGGGGTCCCATTGTGGGTCCTATAAAGGCCAAGTAGAGAGACTTCTAAAGTCGGGGACAACTACTTCTTCCAGAGTTAACCTGTTTGCTGTTCTTGTGATTGCTAGTCTTTCACCCGGGGAGAGCAGAGTCATAATTCAGTGGGTTTCACCGTCCCAAGTTGTTTGTGACACAGCATTACAATGATCTGTTACTGTGCCACGGGCCTAAGGGAAGTTCCTTCTCCAGATGGGCAGATTAACACGTCTGAAATGGGGTTTCTAATAAACCCACATTTCCCTGACTAGCCAAAGGGAGACCTTTTGAGATGAATTGATAGATTTTGTCTTTTCTGTTTTCCTGGCTCAGCTGAGTATTCTTCTAAGGCAGTCTTGACTCTGGTGCAGTTTTGGCTCTTTTGAGTTCCCAATATTGATAAATATGCTTAAAACACATGAAAAGAAAGAGGAAAATAATCACACAAAAAGACATAGAGACAAGGGAAAGAAACACTGGTGATGTAGACAAGGCTCCCTGACCAATCCAAGAAAAAGAGTTACTTCTCCTGATCCCCCAGATGGAGAAGTTAAAGAAATCTTTTGCTAATTCAAATTCATATTACAATGTGGGGAAGCAAGCAACTTCCCAGTAACATTTGAAGCAATCTAAGGAGAAGCAAAACCTTTCCCTCAAAACACAAGCATGTGTTACTTTGTCCAGTTTGGACACTAGTTGTCAATGGAGACCAGGCTATAGCAAGCTTCCCAAGCTGTAAATCATAAAAAAATCCATATCTACTAATTTATAAATTTTGGCCCCTCTGAGAGCAATCTGCCTTGCTGGTTAATTAATAGAAACACAATGGCAATTTGCTCCATGACTTTCCAGCTAGGAAAATTATCCTCGACTTCCTGAAATAACAAAAATTAGGAACGACCAATGACCATGAAATTGTGTTTACATTCTAGAAGGAACATTGGATTTTGCTCAGTTTCCCCGCTTCATAAGAAGTCATCATTCTGGCTCCCACTTACAGTTGGTTACATTTGCCTCCTTATCATAATCTCAGGAGAGCTTCAGTGGAATCCTATCTCCATGATGCCCACCCAAATCGAGCAAATTTCCATTTTTAATCTCTCTAATTGTTTTCCAAATTCAAGTGGAGCAGCTTAAAATGTGAATAGAAACACTCAAAAGACACCTAGAATATCCAAGATTTCACTTCATACTCTGTCTTTCACTCAGAGAATCCCTCATCTCACAGTTGGAGAGCCTCCCCACAGCCACAGAGTCCATAACAGAAATGGGTACTGTGCTTGGGCCCCAAACAATATTGGGAGTTTCTTATAAGGCTGTGGGATTGGAAGGTTATTCTACCTGGATTGCACTTCTAAAGCCAACTCTCTGGTTTGAAACCTAACAAAGAGGAAAACGGAGACAAATCTCCCAATATATATAAACATAAAAATGTAATGCATTATATTTGATAATATATATTGTATAATGATGCTGTATATTAATATAACGTATAAGAAAGTATTATTTACATAATATATAATATAATAGCATAAAATCTTCGAATTCAATCAACATCATTTATTAGGAGGAACACGTGATCTGAAAAGAAAGGATTGGTCTCATGGTCCTGCCTCTGGCCAAGAGCTCCTGAATTGAGGGTACAATGCATTTTTATAAGTGTAGAACAAAGAACAGAAAAGAAACCATCTGACTGAGCAGCAGCACAGAGATGAAAGTATTACCTGCACAAGTACAGTAAATAATAATTTTCCTAGGAATACGGGTGGTACTACTTGTTTTATGTACCTGCTTACCCATCCTTATTTCCTGTCTTTCTCATATCATTCACCAAGTGGTATAAAACATCCAATTGCATGATTCTGCCTGCAGCCTTTAAATAAATGAAACTGGGGAGATGTAGAGAACTTTCGGGGATCTCCCTGACCCACTCACAGAATGTTCCCCTCTCCTATACAAACATTTGCAAGGTTATGGTGCAGATAGGCAAGCTTGTTTGTTTATTCCTCCAGACATGGCCTATGATATTGCCCTAATAACTAATTAAGCTTGAGTAAGGGCAAATAGTGAACAAGATCCAAGGAGGGTCCTTGTACATTGTTTGCATTTTCCCCAGTCACATAGATCTTCTGCTGGGGGACATATAAACTCTGTGAGCTCCTGGTACCTTTGGCTCTGTATGAAATAGCTCTGGAATAAACAAACTGTTGAATCTACCCCCTGTCTCAGTATTCTCACCACTCCCTAGCCCACCAATTGTGCTGGCCAGAACATGAAAGCTCATTGCTGACTGCTTCACAGAGAGCAGGCATAGATCCCAGCTGCCCTGAAGACCACCTCTCACTGTCTCCAAGAAATGCCTTTGGAAATGTACAGGTCCTAGCTATACCCAGAGGTCCCTGAGGAGGGCAGGCTTACAGGAACCTGGCAGATTTGAGAGGGCTAGCTTAGTTGTTTAAAATGGGACCAGGGCAAGTTTCCTAGCTTCTCCTCCAGAAACCTTGTAAGAGATGCTGAAAACATTTTGCGACGATATTTTATGAGTGGTACTGACAACCAATTAATACTTTATTTCACATTAATTGTATTTTTAACATCTAACATTAGGAGGGAGGTGGGGACTTTAACATATGTAAGCCTTCCCACTCAGAGAAGGATTGTAGATTGAACAGAATCATAGTAGTATAATATCAAATATAAGAACAAAGGATAAAAAATGAATCCCCTCAGGACCAAGGTTGGGACTAGGGATCTTGGTATCCACAAGATTGAAGGCATGACTTTCTGACTTTACCAAATATCAAAGCCAAAGAATTAAAACTCATCCCCCATAATTTGCCCATGAGACTTTTCAGAATATCTTCTATTGTTTTCCAGCTGTATTATATGTTTGTGTCTTCAAATGACATTTGATTCCTCTGGCTCAATTCTGGTTTCCAAGGAGATATTTTCTTCCTTAAGATTTTGGACCTCTTTTTCCAATTGGTTAACTTTCTCTTCATAATATGGTTGGGTTACTTTTATTTTTTCCCTACTTTTCCATGCATCATCTCATTTGATTTCTTAATACCTTTTTAAGTTCTTCCAGGAGCTCTTTTTGGGTGGGACCATTGGGTGTTTTTTTTTTTTTTTTTGTAGCAGGAATAGCCTTTTCTTTAACCTCACTAACTTCCTCTAAATACAAACCTGCGTCTTCTTTTACACCAAAGTAGCTATCTGTGGCCTGCTTCTCTCCCCTTTCCTCCCTTGCTTTTATTTTCATTCTGTATTATTTTATTTCAGCACCTTATTGTAATCAAGTTTTGATCAGGAGTTGTGGGTAACATTGCCAGAGACCTCAAGACCTCCTTACTGTTATTCTCTGAATCTGTCTGAGGGTTCATCCTCAGGGACTCCTCTCCCCTTACCCACCCCAAACCACAGTTCTGGATGCCAGGCACACTGTCCTGGAAACATTCTTGTTTGTTGTGGGACTTCACCCACTGGGTGTGTGCTCACTCGTCCTCCTCCATAGCTACAGCCTGGGGTCAAGGCTGCTCAGCACTGCTGGCCTGGAAACAGCAGACCCATCAGTGTTCCTCCACTCAGCCTTCTGATGGTATTGGTGAGGGGAAGGCTCTTGGGGCTTAGTTCCTTTCTCTCAGGGCCTCCTGGTTGTTGATACAGTGAAGTCTGGAGGTGTCTACACTTCCCTAGGGCCACACCTCAGCACCTGTGGGTCCTGTTTTTTCTGTGGTGCTCTCCAGTTGTCTTAGGAGGACAACTGCTTTACCCCCTTATTACTGCTGCTTTCTGCTTAATTTCCTGGTGATTTTCTGTCTGCTGGGGAGGAAATCTGGAGAGCCTGAGATTCCTGACCTACTCTGCCATCTTCCCAGAGTCCCATTTCCCAGATATGACCTTCAATATCCCTGCTCACTAACTGCCCTTCTGAGCTGATCCTTTCCTTTTCATCCTTACCTTTATCTAAAGAAAAAGAGCCCTGCCCCCAGCAGATACTCAGTCCTTGTGCAGAGAACTTCCAGAGGAACCTGTGCAAAGTGGGGGTAGGAAATCCATTGTTCTTTACCTCATCCAGCCCCAGAACCTGTGGTTAAATTTCAGAGCATTTGTGAAATTGTGTTTGTGTGTGTGTGTGTGTGTGTGTGTGTGTGTGTGTGTGTGAAACAAATAATCCTTAGACAGAGATGGACCTATCATTACCATGCCTAGCTCTCCAATGAGGTCCCTGGTCTTGTGGTGGAGAGAACCTTCAGTTCACTGGAAACACAACAGCAGGTTCTCTGACCTGTGACTTACCTGTCCCTGCATCCACTGACCTTGTACTGCTGCCTATCCCCAGTCAGGGCTGCAGAGACAGGAGAGAAATGCTGCCTTGTTCTGCTCAGAGCACAGGCTGCACTGAACACTCCCCAGTCAGTCAGGGAGCCCTGAGCATCCTGTTCAGCATCCTGACATGCAAAGGTCATTTCTAGGTAGGATGGGCACAGGGAAGTCTTGCAGAGTAATGAAGGGGAAGACAAGGACTTCCATTTCAGAAAGTAGAAAGAAGGATGGAAGACAAGGGTGTCTGCACTATAACAGGGCAGAGAATTAGCTGATCAGAACAGGAGCCCTATTGGGGGGGTCTCCAGCTGGAGTTTTGCAAGCTTCCCCAGGGGATAACCTACTTGCTCCAAGAATAGTCTGAGAAGTTCTAGACAGAGTGGGAGGGAGAGTTTTTCTCAGCACAGTGAAGTCAAGAAGCCTGACCCAGCCATGTTCTTGCCATAGTAGTATCTATGGATAGGTGGGCATTGGGAGGGGAAGTTGAGGAAAGGGTTTGAGGTTTCTTGGGAGTTTCCTCCTCCTGGGTCATGAGCTCTGAGCTACCTGTAGAGTCAATGACTGTCCTTACTACCTCCCTTCTGTGCCACAGCTTGGCTATCTCCAGTCCAGACCCTCTCCAGCTCTGTCTGTCTCTTTCTCACTCTCTCAGATTCATTTCCTAAGAATTCCTGTGAGTGACCCAGTCTCACTTATAATGGTTTTGATTGATTCAAGGAGATGTCACAGGCCCCATGTACACTCAATTACATGGAAGTGTGTTGACTAGTCAGTAGAGGGCCAGACTTCCATGCTGCTCCAGAGATGCATTGTGGGATTGGACAGAGAGATCTGGCTCTGGAGCCAGGGAGACTTGGGGTAAAGTCCCTCTTCTCACATGCTCAGGTTATGGCATCCTGGCCAAGGTACTTTACTTCTCACTGGTGTAGGGAACTCTCTGACACCTTGAGTTGCAGAGAGGTTGCTTCCTTGCTCTGGGAGAAGAATTCCTTGGCAGGAGATCTCTGCTGGAAGTTTCCCTGAAGCGCCTGGTCCTGTTCCCCACATAGGAGGCTGTTCACAAGGTCCCAATCTTATTTGCCCCCTTTCCTAAACACCACACATTCCTGTCTTCCTGGATGATTCCTCTGCCCCCTCCCTGATCACCTTGCACAGGAGTCACTCTCCCTTCTCCCTCTCCAGGTGACTGCTCATTTCCCCTCCTTTGTCTCCTGCCCAACATCCCCCCAGAGTAGAAGGCCATTTATGAGAGGGCTTGCTGCCACATGCCTGCTCTCTCAGGACCATTTTCCATTCTCCTACATCATGTTCTGGATAGCACTTTCCTTTCTCCCACCTTGGGGAAATGGGGACACTTATCTATTTCTCTTTCAGACTTGCACCCAAGGACCAAGGAGTCCAAAAGGCCATGAGAAGTTTCATCCCTGGAGGTGATGGTCATAGAGAGACTGGGAATGGATGATCTTTGCTTCTCTAATGTGGGAGAAGCCAGAGAATGTGAGAGTCAGAGCATATGCAGGAGGGAAAGCAGGAAAGATAGTTGTGGAAAATGACTAATCTTCACACAATTCTTACTAAAAAAACCCTCTGAAATGCACTGAATGTGGGACAGTCTTTAGTTACTCCTCACATCTTACTCTGTACCAGAGTTCACACTGGAGAGAAACCTTACAGATGCAATGACTATGGGAAATGCTTCAGCCACAAATCAAACCTCCCAGCACATGTGAGGATTCAAGCTGGAGAGCAAGCCTTTGTATGTAAGGAATGCGGGGAAGCCTTCAGCCAGAGGTCTTATTTGACTTTACATCAAACAATTCATACTGGAGAGAAACCATTTCCCTAATGTGTCCAGAACTTGTTTTCACATATTTCTACTTCTCCATAAACAGAGTCAGAGATGAGTCTTTTTGCTTCTTTTTCCCTCAGAAATGTCCCAATGTGGAGTTGCCTCCTCAGGCTTAGGTCTAGACTCTCAGACTGAAATAGATTAATAAAATTTGTAAGGTTCCTTGTGAACTCTTCTAGGGGAATGGTAACTATCACAATGGGAATGAAGGCAGGTACCTAGCCATAGTGACAAGAGATATCAAGGGAGCAATCCTGAGTTCTCTCAAACAGAGACTTGACCTTAGGGGAAAAGTAGGGAATGTCCACAGACCTGGGAAGGAAGGATGACCACTACACAAGGGTGAAGCCAATCACAGGCAGCTTTCCTGGGGACTGCTGCTGTGAATAACTTTAAGATTCTGATCCCATAGTGTAGTCAACTATTTATTCAGCAATAAACTAAAGCAAAATATTCACAACAATATCACATAACAAGGTATTCCTAAGGTGGTAATATAGACTTAAACTAAACACCTGATTCAGCATGTCACCATCTCATCAATGAGTATTGACTAATCAAGTGAAGTCTCCTTTCATCCTCAAGTAGAGGCTGGCTTCCAATCATCCTCAAGTTAACCATTCTTAAAGAGTAATGATCCTTAAGTCAATCATCCGTGATGAGTAGTGGACAGTACAAAGGCCATCTAGCCCTGGGTCACAAGAAAGTTACAATTTCATCAGTCTGCATGGAGTTCTCAAGTCTTTTTAGCTTTCCCTGAGGCTGAGTCAGGTCTCCTGGGGAAAGCTCCTCCTTTTCTAGCCCAGAGGGGCCAAGGGACTCAAGTCACCCAGGCAGTAGGTATGTTCTTGCCCTCCTGACCCCACCTCCTTCCGCCTGTCCTGGAGGCCTGGATTTTCAATCATCCAGCCCTTCTGCTCTTCCATCTTTCCATCTCTACTGACACATTCACATACATCCCTTAAGAGAATTGGTAGGTGGCTACTACTTTCCTAATGTTCCTTTGTTTCCAATGAAGAGCCCTGTGAGGCAGGTGCTAATCTAATCCCAATCACACAGAAGTGGAAATTGAGGTCAGAGAATGTAAAGGTGACTTGGCCAGACACACATAGAGTCCTAGGAAAGGTTTTTTGTTTCTTTATTTTTTATTTTGTTTTGTTTTTTTGTTTTTAGTAGGGGGTCAAGTCAGGCAGTTGGTGTTAAGTGACTTGTCCAAGGTCACACAGCTAGCTGTGTGTTAAGGGTCTGAGGCTGCATTTGAACTCACGTTCTCCTGACTCCAGCCTGCTGCTATATTCACTGTCTCACCTAGGGAAGTTTTGAGTCTGCTCTTGAGGACCTGAAACCCAGCACTCTCTCCAAGCTGCCCTGGTCTTTGGGGTTTTTAATGGACAAGCAATGAAGAGTTAAGTTCTCTCTGGTTATCACCAGGTCCTGACAACCTCTTCCTTTAGGTCTGAGAACTGTCAGATCTGGCAAGGGCACACAGCCTTCATTGGACACCACAATGGGAACTGCAATAGAAACAACAGTGCCTTGTGGCCAAGAAGGGGCTTCAATCTGGAGCAGGTGAATATACCAGAAATCATCAGAATGGGCAGTCTACCAGCACCATCCCAGGAAATTGAATAACTTCCATCTGAATTGTCTTAGGAAGATTCTGAAGGTCGCCTAGAGACCTAGTCCACCCATAGGTCCACCACATTATACCCCATGTCTTAGGTTGGAGTCCAGTCCCATTATAGTCTGTGATGGAGAGAGATGTCTATCTCCAGAGATAGAACTGACTTTGAATCCTGATTGAAGCAAACTACTCGATATTTTTCTTTTTCTTGTTTGCTTTTATTTCCTCTTTACCATTTTTCATTCCATCTAGTACGATCTGCCTTTTAACCTGACTAATGTCTAATGTGCATGTATTTGCAGATCCTATACTGGATTTTATGCCATTGTTGTCGGGGGGTGGAGGGAGGGAAGGAAAATTTATAACTCAAGGAATTATGTAATTGAATCTTTTAAACCAAAAGGAAACAAACAAATTAATAAAGACAATAAAAAAGAACTTCTGGTAAAAAGCAAAACCTTGGTGTGGGATCCAGCTCCAACCATTTCCAATACTTGTAAAAAAATGACTCTATACATATTTTGAAGCTAACAAACTGAGAAAGTGAAACAGAAAATCAAATCTTCCACTGAAGGCAGCCTTACAAGCCAACAGGAAAAGTTTATTGCAGCATTCGTGGAGGTGACCTCAGTCAGTGACCTCCTTTCCAAGGAGAGAGAGATGGGCATCAAAGGAAAAGAAAGATTCTTTGGTGAAAACACAAGGAACAGGCTGGACAGTCACTAACATAGCATCTCACCCTGGAGGGAGAAGTGCCATAAGGAAAAACTGTTAAGAGGATCTTGGCCAGGTACACCAGGGAAGTAAAATCTTTGTAAAACACATTTCAGGAACAAAATGGAAAGATAAAAATAAAAAAAGGAAAATTACAGGAACCAGAAAGCTCCTTAGGACAAACTTTACACCATGCAGGTCAATGGCTCTGTCATATTTGAACTCTGACATCTTGGCCCCTCGTGTCTAGCAATGGCCCCAAAGAGAAGAGATGTGGGAAAAGCAACCAGACAGACCCAGACCTATGCAGAGCAGATCTGTGTGGCAAGCACAAGTTTGATCATGTTAAGAACTTGATTTATAATGTCCCTGAAGGTGGAGAAGATAAAAAGATGTGTGTGTCTGTTGGGGGGGAATCTCCCACCTTATTAAAACAAAAAAAGGCATGGCTTGTTCAGAGGAACCGCGACTGCTAACTTACCCATCCAGTTCATACAAAGCTTTATGGGATTTGTCTATAAATGGATGGAGAGGGTCCTCCAGGAGGGTATTGGTAGGCATAAATCAGGCTTTCCCAATTGGCATTTCCCAATGAACCTCATCTGTCACGTCACACAAGTGACTGGAAAATGTAGAGAATGCCATGTAACACTATGCTCAGCATTTCTTTCGTTTTTTAAACATTTCATTTTGTCCACTGCAATGCCACCTTACGGGCTCATTTCCTTAAAAGTACCAACCATCTGATATCCAAAATTGCTGAAAATTCCTTGGAAGAGGCAACAACAGAAACAGTCTTGTTCAATATTAGTAAGTGTAAACGTCAGATGAGCCATAAAATGCAGAGAGATCACTGCTCAGCAAATGTGTTCACCAGAGCCACAGAGGGGATCTACCCCAAAGCCAAGTCAGAGATATTTCTCTGAAGCTGGTGAGGTCCTCGTGCTGCTTCTGTATGTGTATGACATGAACTACCAGCACTGGGTCCAGGACCACTGCAGGGCCTCCTGGCCCAGACCCACACCCCCTGAAAGAGTGGGACCTGCCAGCCACACAGTCCACAGAGGATTGAGCAGACTCTAACATGTAACTGGTGCACAGCTGTGATGAAGGCCAGGAGTAAAAGAGTGACAAGAAAAGGAGAGAGAGGCAGAGAAGATGGGCTTGGATCCCTCAGCTGCCATCAGAGCTCTCCTCACATCTCCTGCTGAACCCCAGCAATCAGTGTTCTCTGATTCCTCAATTGTCCTTGTCCCCTTCCGAGGACATGCTACCTTCTCCTGGGAGAAGCAAAGAGCCACAAGGGCACAGTGTGTTTTGTTTGTCTTTGTATCCTCAGTGCCAACCTGCTCTTGGCATTTCCCTCATATCAGCACTAAATCAGGCCTCACTCACGTCCCTTAGCAAGAGCCTAACCAGAACCGCCATTCCACTTCAAATGCTAAATCTACTCCTAAAGCAATAAAGATTTATTAATTGCCTTCTGTGTACCAGATACTATGCCTGGGAGAGGGGAAGAGGCAAGAGACAGTCCTTGTCCTCAAGGAGCTACCAATCTAATGTGGAAGTCAACAAACGAATGTATACAAAAACCAAATTATATACAGAATCAGTAAAAAAAATACTCAGTGAAGGGAAGGCACAGGAATTAAAGTGAGTTTGGGGAAGGTTTCTTGCCGAAGGTGGGATTTCAGCTGGGATTTAAAAGAAGCCAGGCAGGTCAGTAGATAGAGAGGAGAGAGGCAGCAAAAAAAGCCAAGATCTAAGAGATGGAAAGTCTTATTCACAGGCCAGAGTTCAGTGTCACTGAAAGAATAAGTAGGGAGAAGGCTGGAAAGGTAGAAGGAAACTTGTTTATTAAGAGCTTTAAATTCCAAACCAAGCCCATTGTATTTGATCCTGGAGGCAATAGGAAGCCTCTGGGGGTTATCTTGTAGGAAGGGGTGACATGATTGGACCTGTATTTTAGGAAATTTACTTTAGTGGCTAAATGAAGGATGGATCGGAATGAGGAGAGATTTGAGACAGGTATACCCCACCCCCAGCAGGTTATGATAATAGTCCAGGGGTGTGGTAATGAGTGGCTCAATCATTTACCAAAGGTTTAGTCCAAAGATAAAAACAAAATCAGTTTCCTCTTAACTGAAGCTTTGTTGAAGGACAAACAGAATGGAGTTCCCCTTTACCAGAGGTTTGTTCAAGCCAAAAATGATGGCATTCACCTCACAAAAGGTTTGACCAAGAACAAACAGAATCTGGCTGTACATGTGCTTTAACATGGTTATTTGTTCTCATTAATCCAGAGAATTATCCATTTCATGGGAGTCAGGAAAAAATTCTGGACTCAGAGTAAACAAACCAAAGGAGACTTTGTGTACTGAGAGCAATCCCGACTCAGCATGTCTGTGAAATGACAAGAAAGATGATTTCAGAAAAATCTGGAAAGACTTACAAAAGCTTTTTTGGGTAGAACTTTCCTACCCTGCTCTTTTATGTACCTGTCTCCTGCTTTTACTAGAGCCCTTTTTTCAGTGACATAGCCAATCCTACATTTAGCCTAGTTCCTTCCTTCACAGTTGACCTTTTTCAGTCTTGCTCTGATTAAGCAACCTTAGTCTAAAGTCTCCTGTAAGAGTTCCAATAAAATAACCATAAGAGATCTGGCAGGAGGGGTAGTGCTCTGCCCAAGAGAACTTTGGAGCTGTTGAACGTGGCTCAATATAGAGGAATTAAGGTAAGCTGACAGACCACCAACTAACTCATGGAAAAACTATAATATTGGAGGGGGGAGGGGCGGCTAGGTGGCGCAGTGAGTAGAGCGTCAGCCCTGGAGTTAGAAGGACCTGGGTTCGGATCCGGCTTCAGACACTTAATGCACACACAAATAAATAACCTAGCCATGTGATCTTGGGCAAGTTACTTAACCCCAAATGCCCTCCAAAAGGCAAAAAAAAAATATTGGGGGGGAAGAGAACATTATACAGAAATTCTGCTCAAGAGAAAGAAGGCCTCTGAGGGCTTTCTGGCAGAGGAAGGATTTATTCTGCAAAACTTGGACTCAATCAAAGGGCCACACTTAAGGGTTTAGAGGGTCACATGTGACCCCAATGCCACAGGGTCCCCATCCTTGATGCAAGATATCGGTCAATACCCAGTTTCTGTTATATCGAGTTCCAATTTTCCCCATAATTTTTGCCAAATAATGAATTCTTATGCCAATATCTTAAGTGTTTATACACGTTAAATATAAGGTTATTATGCTTATCTGCTGCTGAAAATTTTATGTCTCTTCCCTTGATCTAATTTTCTATTTCTTAATCATTACCAGGTAACTTTGCATAATGACTACGTTATAAGACAAAGATATGACATTTCTAAACATCCTTCCTCGACATTTCTTTCATTATTTCCTTTGGTATTCTTGACTCTTTGTTTTTCCATATGAATTTTATCATATTTTACATGTGAAGAAAAAACCTTTTGTAAATTAGTTGGGTTGGCAATGAATATATAAATTATTTTGTTTAAAGTTGCTATTTTTATTATATTGGCCGTCTACCCAAAAGTAACTAATATTTCTCCGGTTATTTAAATCTGATTTTGTTCATATAAAAAGTCTTTTAGGGGCAGCTAGGGGGTGAATAGAATAGGTCAGCAGTCATGGAGTCAGGATGACCGGAGTTCAAATTTGGCCTCAGACACTTAACCCTTGCTAGCTGTGTGACCTCAGGCAAGTCACATAACCACAACTGCTTAACTTTAGCCCCTCCAAAAAAAAAGCAAAAAGCAAAGTCTTTTATACTTTTTATTATAAAGTCCATGGATTTGTTTTGGCAGGTGTAGCCCCATGAATTTTACATTGTCCAGAATAACTTTAAATGCTTTTGTTTTGGTTTTACTCTCTCTCCTTGCAGAGTTTTGTCTCTGACATATAGGAGTGGAGATGATTTATGTGGATTTACTTTATATCCTGCTACTTTGCTAAAGTTATTAATGGTTTCAATTAACATTTTATTGAGTGTTTGGGATTTTCTAAGTGTGTCATCATATTGCCTGCAGAAAGAAATAGTTTTTTCATCTCATTCCTTATTCTGATTCTTTCTGTTTCATTTGATTCTCTTGTTGCCATTGCTGGATTTTTTTAAGTCCATGATCATTTCGTGTTAGCCTTAAGTTATTAGTTTCTTGCATTGTGCTTTGGAGAAATCCATGTACAATGAAGTAGTCTTGATTTGTGGTTTGACTCCCAGAGTGTGAAGCCTTTGTACTATCAGTGGCTAGAAGGCTGGCCCTGGAGGGGAGAAGATCACAAATCAATTCTTCCCTCAGTAGGTATTTGATGTTACTATTAGATAGTTACAGTCAAGTCAGCCTCTCCATGAACAAATTTGGGGTTTTCTTGCCAAAGGTGTTAAAGCAGTTCGCCATTTCCATCTTCAGCTCATTTGCCTGATGGGTAACTGAGGTAATAGGGTCACACAGGTGATAAGTGTGTGAGGCTGTATTTGAACTCAGGTCTTCCTGCCTCCAGGGACAGTGCTCTTTCCACTGCACTACCCAGCTGGTGCAGAAGATGTGGGACACTTGGGCATTCACTTAAAGTCTGTGGACCTCAGTTTCCTTATTTCCAAAGTGGGGATTATAATTACACTAACCCCCAAGTGGTAAGAAAATAATGGGAAGATAACTATAAAACCTTACAGAGTCATTCAAGTGTATGTTGTTGTATCCATCTATGTTCTTATTGTCATTTAATTTGTATGTGGCAGAGGAGGTGAGTTCCTCTTTCACCCTGAATGCTGTGATTTTGTGACTTTGAGACATCACTTACTGGAGACATTTGTTTGGAAGAAACAGCGTCCCCAGTTAAAGTCAGTCTGAAAGACTCAAATGTGCAGCTTCTGGTTTGCAAGAACAAGTTCACTCAGGAATTGGGGAAAAGGGACAAGAAGTCTCAGTGTCGGAGAAGAGAGGAGCAAATGAATGTTCTGCCTAGGGGAGAGCATAAAGCCTTCTCATCTCTGGGACAGAAACAGTCTTGGGAGTGAGGGCATGGATACTGATAATGGGTCATTTCTATCCAAGACTAGATGCAGACACAGACATAGACACATAAACACACACTCACAAACACATATTCACACACAAGCACACTCGCCCAAACAGAAAATCACACACACACACACATTCAATGACTTCAAGGTTTGCCTTATGCATAGTGAAATGCTTCAGACAGTGCATTGTCGGACTGCTGATTAAGGAATGTATAGAGAGAAACAGCATCAATTGTTCCTCCTCTAGGCTATGTCCAAATTACACCAGTGAGTCCAGCTTGGTTCACTGGGCCCCAGTTTTAAAGATTTGCCCTCTGGCCCTGAGGGTTGATATTAAGTAGCACCTTTTGCCTTCCAGGCTAACTGTAACATGGGCCTTTCTGGGTTTTCAGTGAACTATCCTGCATTCATTCACTTTAGCGGAATTTAACCAGAACGTGATCGTTTCCTTCATGTCTAGTGCTGGATTTTTTCTATCAGAATGTGTTAAACAATGAACAAAAATAACCAAATGAAAAGCTTTGGTACTAATTATTGTTGATTATGAACTTACTGTTTTACTGTTAAACTGAATAACAACTGTGGCCTGTCCCAACTGTAGGCAGAAGGACTCAGCATGAGAGGTAGACTCCCTATATCTGTTGGTTTGAATGGTCATCAAACCTGTCATCCAGAAGTTAATGACAAAAGTCAAGCAATGTACGCCCCCTTTTTAGGAAATATGCTCAGAGGTCAAGTCTGGTTCTTTTAGGTAGGACGCAGAACAGGCTGCATTCCATCCTGGAAAACGGGAAGGTAGTAGATGGTTCATTAGTCTCTCCCCTTGGGCCTGTAAGGCCCAAGCTTCTGGAAGTCCCTGTCCAGGGACCAACCTGAGTAGAAATGGATGGCCAGAATGAGTGACCAGAAGACTTCCAAAGCTCTATAGCAGCAGGGTAGAGCAGTAGTTAAAGTGCTGGACTTGGGGTCAGGAAGAGCTGAGTTAAAGTCTGACCTCATACACTTAACTTTTTGGGTTGTATGGGGTGTTTGGTATGACTAGCCCCTCTGGTATGAGGGTTTGCTAAACCATCTTCAGGGCTACTCACTCCCCCCATCCTGTCCACCTAATTCACCCAACTCTCACCTGTGCTTCCAAGAAGCTGTAGCGTCACAATGAGCACATCTTTGATAAGTTGTCTTGGCAGAGGAGGTAAGCCAGGTTCAGTGGGACCCAAGGTCCTCAAACCCATTGGTGAGTTAGAAGGTGTTTACCCCAAGCATGTGAAGAGTTCCCTCAGTGGTGGATCAGAACTCTTTGTGACTATGGCCCTGAAGGTGTCTGGAACAGGTTGTACAGAGCATTTGAGAGATTGGGCAGTCAGTGAAGAGGCCTGGGGCATCTGCTGCTGCCAGGGCCCTGTAGCAGCTAGCACCCCAACATCCCCAGGGTGGCTGCCAACACAGGTTCTTAGATCTGTTTTTGTAAAGGAAAGTAACTCAAAATTGGTTAAAAAGCTCACTTTAATCAATCAAACATATATTACCTAGTTCAGGGGGAAAAGGTTAGCACCTGGAACTTCAGAGTATACAGACAGATCAAACAGACAGGCTTCCAAACTGTCCAACCATTATCAATACCAAAATCACAGTTACCAGAGATGGAAGCATCAACATCTGGATTTTCAAAGCCGGGGTCTCTCAATGGCTGACCAGAGTCTCATCTGGTCAAATCACACAACACTTCTCAAGTGAGCCCCAAAGCAAAGCCTCCCATCAGGGTTTATATAGCCTTCTCCTGGCTCAGAGAATGTAACCACCCTCTTGACCCATTGCCCAATCAGAAAGTATCAAGGTGTGGGCTTTCCTGAAAAACAAGCCTCCCACCACAGCTCCAGGGGCAGGGAAGATCTTTAAATCTGCATTTCCATTACAGGCACCTCACTCATACTGACTATAGTCTTTCCACTCCACTTGGATGGCACTGGAAGAAAAGTGAGGCCCATACCTTGGTATAAGTCTGCCTAGAGTAAATCCAATTGATGCACAAGTCAGGCTAGCATCCTGTGATGTTATTGGTCCCCTTCTAAAACAAAGGACCAACAACACAACACCAAGTTCCCCAGAGCAGCCCCTCACAAGATGATGTTAAAAAAGGGGTATATTGCCCCTTCTTGGACCCTCATTGCTACTTAAGCAAGGATACAGGATCCTATAATTGCCCTTTGCACAGAGTTATGGGTTGGGTGGTACGAGATAGTTCCTCCAGCAAGGTAGGTAGAGCATAGGATCTTCTGCTGTTAAAGGACCTCATCCATTAGCTCTGCCACTTTCAGAAGTGAACCTGGTGCAAGGAAATGTAGGTATCAGCTAATGCAACCAGGAACCCATTCCCTTCAAGGATGAGGGTTCTAGAGGGGAAAGTGTGTCCCAGTTACAGAGGGATGTGGTTGTACTTCTGTTCCTTCTATATCTTTCTAGGAACTATTTCTTTGCAAATGCTCATCATGATGACTGCTTATCAATTATAATCAATAGCCATAGTTCTAGTCATCAGAAAGTGTTTCTTCAGGATGGCTACATGGCACAGTGAATAGAGCACCGGCCCTGAAATCAGGAGGACTTGAGTTCAAATCTGGCCTCAGACACTTAACCTTGGGCAAGTCCCCTAACCCCAGTGGCCCTGCCTTCGCCCCTCCAAGAATAAAAGTGTTTCTGGACATTTACCCCAAATCGACCTCTCTTGCACCCTTCCACTCTATTTCTGGAGCCAAACTAACCATGCCTAATCTCTCTTCTCCTTGATAGTCCTCTAGCAGACTTGAAAATATATGTATGCCATGCAATTTTAATCAGCTAAGTGTTTTCATTGAGCTAAAATTCATTCTTCTTGTACTGTGTTTGCATGCTCAATTGCAGTTTCTGTCAGAAGATCTCAGAGATTCAGATATTTGGGGTCTGATCATCTTTATCCAAGATATCCCATTGTGAGAAGCTTCTTAACAATCCAACTGGGACCTACTGAACAAGTCTGGGGTTCACTAGAAGTTGGGCAGAGCGAAGGAAACAGAAGCAGCAGTGAGAGGGATTCAGAGGACAGCACTCAACCAGACACCAGAGGTCTACCTGCATGGAGAATTCCAACAAATTCAAGTTTCTGAAAGGGATACCTTTCTTGTTTACAATCCATGATGTGGAGAAAATCGAAAGGATGTGGGAAGAGTTTGAGGTTCGGGACAAAGATGTCATTATAGTGACCTTCCCCAAGTCAGGTAAAGAGCAGGGTTGACATTCCAGGGTGATGTGGGGAAGGGGAATAGAAAATATGAGCTTTCTGCTGTTCCTCCAAATGCTTGGCCTTAGACTTGAGAGAAGGAAAGGACTTCAGACTCCAACTGGCACAGGCTCTTTCATAACTGTTAGTGTCTCATGTCCCCCCTGGCAGACAACTTACTGAAGTACATACACTCCATATCAGAATACGATGTTTAATAATTGAAGGAAGTGTTAAATTTCAGTAATAGGTTAGTGAAAGAAAAGATGTAATTTCACCCCATATCAAGTTCCTGGATCTCCTGATATTTCTACACAGTCAAGTCTCTAGGACCATGGACTCCAGATAAAGAACCCCAGGTATAAACAGAATCTGTGGGCCCCCTAAGTGAAGTCAGTCAACAGAGGTCATAAGGTCTCCAAAGCAAAGACATAGTAGAACTGTAACCTTGACACTGTAATATTACTATTGTATTCTGAGTCCTCTTTGAAGGAAGAGGTGGTCAGGACACTTCAGTGGGGCCAGGCAGGATTTGTGCTCCTGTTTCAGGGGAACAATGATCTGTACCACAAGGAAAGCATTAGAGAAAATGGCGGCACTGAGCTTCAGAACAATGATGGGTGAGTCACAGAGGCAGACTTATTGGCAAGTTAACAAGAAAGTCTTGGGGTCAAGGGCTGTGGGAGAGACAGCAGAGCTTCCCAGGAAGGCTGTTCTTAATCTAATGACAATCCCATGTTTCTATCTGTTTTAAGACCCCTGAGTGCCTTGAGCTCTCCCAACAAACATTTGAGGTGCATATGCAAGTATTGTCTTTATTTCAGAAATGGAAACATGTAACTCTGGCTCAGGGAACTGAAGGGAGTTTAAAGTTCCAGGGAGGGTTTGAACTCAAAGACCCTCCCTCATGGACATAATTCTGGCCCACTGCTTTTACATCTGTGCCTCAGCCTCCTTCAACACCCTTGTTTTCCTCTTGCTTCCTATTCTAACTCTTCCTCTTCCTTCCCTTCAGTGGGGGTGTCAGGATGATGGAGGACACTGGAAGAGAAGTAAGAAGTAACTTAGTAAGAAGTAAGAAGTAACTTAGAAGTCATCCAAGTCTGTCCCTAATGAGCAGGCACCCCTGAGAGCACACAAGATCTCTGCGAATGTGTCAATCCAGTCAGAACTTTTGTTCCCCCAGTGATGGGGTATTCATGACTTGTCAGGGCCTCCTGTTCCACTGTGGAACAGTTCACATTGTTATCCTAACCCAGTACTTAGCCCTCCTATCTCTGGGCCTCCTCAAATGGAATCTCTTCAAAGATTTGCCCCCACAATCACACTCTGACTGATTAGATGTTGATGTAGTATTTACTCAGAGAACATCTTTGAATGAAACTCTTGTGGAGTGGGACAACCTTGAGTTCATCTCATTAGAAATGGCAGGAAAGGGGCGGCTAGGTGGCGCAGTGAATAGAGCGCCGGCCCTGGAATCAGAAGGACCTGAGTTCGGAGCCGGCCTCCGACACTTAATCCGCACAAACAAAAACCTAGCCGTGTAACCTTGGGCAAGTTACTTAACCCCAATTGCCCTAAAGGGGCGGCTAGGTGGCGTAGTGAGTAAGAGCACCGGCCTCGGAGTTTGGATGACCCGAGATCAGATCCGGCCTCAGAAAATGAGCACCCACGCATAAATTAAATGACTAGCCGTGTAACCTTGAGCAAGTTACTTAACCCCAATTGCTTTAAAAAAAAAAAAAAAAAAGAAATGGCAGGAAAAACCTAGCAGGGCTCAGAAGAAGCCATCAACAATGGAGCCAGAAGGAGAAAGCTCTCACAGTTGTCTAAATACAGTCCATGTGACCCCACATAATTTGAATAACTGCTGAAAACAGTTGTGTGTAAAAAGTAGATACGAGAATGCCCTCTATGTCAAGACACAGTTCAGCTCTCAAATATGGACCCATTATTCCATCATATTTGAACCAAACAAGCTGAGCACCTCAACTCCAGATTCTTCCCCCAATTAAATATTTGCAGTCTCTGTAAATAAGGCCAGGATGCCAGAAAGGGTAAAGGTCCATAAGCCTGATTGTGGATGGCTCTTGGCATCCCTGGGAAGCTTCAAGAAACCTTCTCAACAATTCTCCTCTGAGCTTTTCCTAGTGCCAACAGCAGTGACCATACTGCATAAATCCCTAGTTTCTCTTCAAGGTTGCAATCTCAGAACCACCAATTGTGAGAGTTGGAAGAGGCCTCAGCAGCCCTTTGTAATGCCATGCACAGAACCTTTTCAGAAGAATGCTACTGTAAACAGCTTTCAAGGTTCTGATCACACTGTGTAGTGAACACGCTATTTATTCCAAAACACATCAAAGCAACACATAAACAGAAAATCAAGGTCCAGCAGTCACAATATTGCAACTTATCACAGAAAATCACAACAAAATATTCCCAACAGCTTGTCATTCAAATGGCCACATAGTTTTCACCAAAGTGGTCACAATATTTACAACAAAGAACAATCATCTCAAAGTACAAGACTCAAAGTCTTCCATTCATGGGGCAACTAGGTTAACTCAGTCACTTATTCAAAGTCTTCCACTCATGGGGCAATTTGACTAACTCAATCAGTCACTTATTTAGCAATCAATTACTAAGTGTCATTAATCACTAATTACAATAGAAAATACAGACCCTCCACCCCTAGGTCACTAATAAACTACAATTTCACCATAACTCAGTATCCAGGGGATGGTCTTTTCTTCTTGACTTGGGGCTGGTTCTCAGATTCCCTGAATCCCCTTCCATGGACCCAGATTCTACCTGCTATGTACCTGCTACATTTGCCAACACAAAGGGATCTCCAAATTCAAATTATATTACCATACCACCCTTGAATCAAACCTCTATGGGAAAGGACTCACCCTTCTATCCAACTCAACAAGCAGACCTAAAGGTTGCCTACTGACCTCTAAAATCAGGAGCCCACCACTGCCCAGGCAGCCATCCCACCTATGGAGGAATTAAGTTGTTAAAAAGTGCGTGTTTTATTTTGGTTTTGTATATTTTTTTTTACTGATATCAAGCCTATATTTTCCACTTTGTGCTACCCCCTTGGGGCTCTTGCTCTGCCACCTGGCACTAAACACAGCAAGCTCTACCTGGCCCCAATCCACTGTTTTGTGTAAGACAGGTTGATCAGGAACCCTCTCCTCATTGTTTGGATTCCAGAAAATCTTACATAGAAGGGAGCACCGAGGGTGGCACTAAAACTCAGGTTTCCCTGACTACAACTAATACTTTTAAAATTTTAACACTACAAGACCTCTTAAAAGTAACCTAGCTTCCATGGAAATGATAGAGCTGGAACAGATCCCAAGTCCTTGGACTCACAGGACAGAGGGTGTAGCTGCCCCTTGTAATCTGCTATGCTATAAACTTGTATTCTCCCAACCATAGAAATGCTCCCTGCTGCCCTTCTTCCACGCCTTTCTTTGTATTCTCCCCCCATTTCCTTCCCATCTCTCTGGTGAAGTCCCTTCCAGTCCTTATGGTGAATCTCTGCCTTATCCTTCCTGTCCCATCAGGGTTGAAAAATAATCCATGCCCGGTTCCTCTTTCTTAGTTATTGGGTAAGTTACACAGTCTCACCCCATGGCCCACACCAAATCATGATTGTGAGCAACAAGAAATCATGGACCCCATGTTGTTATCTTCAAATTCTAACCACAGGCCAAATGTGAAACTCTAGCTTTCCACTACAGGGATTAAAACTGACCAACCTACGGCAAAAGATACTTAGGCAGATCTCTGAGTCAATGGCACTTTATTAAAGGTGCAGGATGCCCTCCAATGAAGTGGAACTCTAATCTTCCTCATGATCTGAGATGCTCTGTCCTCCTAGGGCCTTATTTTTTACAAGAGTTGGTCCCAGATTTCATGCCAGAGCACTCTGAAGAGGCTATGCAAAGTACAGAAATGTATAAGTTGATAGATCATGCTCTGAGAGTCCAAAACAATGATGCATCAGCTAGAAATGGTATGTCAACAGGAGGTCTCAGGTTGGGTGAAGCATGGTTCATAAGATGGTCACCTGTGACTTTCCATGTAATTGAGTCATCTGCAGAAAACTGGGTTTGGTCATCATGACAAGGGAAAACAAAGGTGCGGGGGCTCCAGTTAGCTTCCTATCATTAAACAAGTAACTTACAATCTCCAGCTCACAGTTCCAGCACCTAATGTACATAATTATAATCCGCTCCTCCATGGAATCATAGCAAGCTAGTTAATACTGATGGGAATAGAATGGAGGTCCAAATGAAATATTTCTCACATCACTGGCTGTGTTCCCTATAGAGGGCTCTCACTCTTCACATCTGCCTCTTAGATTTCCTGGATTCCAGCAATACTAAACTTAAATGTCTTCTTGGAAGCCCCCATTTGTCAGTGCCTTCCTTCCTGAGATTTTATCTCCCCCTTTCCCTATGACTCTTGTATGAACTGAATTATTTACGTTTTGTTTTTCACCTTAGACTGTGGAGCCCTAACAGGGAAGAGACTGTGCTTTTACCTTCTTTTGAATCCTTGGCATTTAGCACAATGCTCTGCACCCAGTAAGTGCCCAGGAAATGCTTGTTGAATGACTGGACACTCTTTGGTGTGGCCATTCAACCCCCCAGGCAAACTTGAGCTTCATGTCAGGGAAATCTTCTAGACAAATAGCATGGTCTCAAGTAGAGCTGGGCAGTCTTCCCTTCCCCTCTCCCCAGAAGTCTTTTCTTGGTTTGTTCCAGGATGGGCAGGATTGATACCTGTGAGGTCTCTCCTACCTCTGAGGGTCTGTGATTCTGTGAATGAAATATTCATTGGACCCTTTCATCATTTTTATTCCATGTAGGAACCCATTGGTTGATAGATATTCTCAGCCTGATCTACTCAAAAGGGGACCCCTCTTGGGTCAAGTCTGTCCCTTCCTGGGAGCGTTCTCCCTGGTTAGAGGTGAAAGAATTGACTGAAATCATCGAGAATCAGGCAGACCCACGGATTTTTGCTTCCCATCTCCCAGTCCAGCTGTTCCCTAAATCCTATTTCACCAGCAAAGCCAAGGTAAGCACACAATGTCCCTGACAACAAGTGAAAAAAACAGGTATCTAAGAGTTGGAAGGAGGATGGGATGGAGAGAAGCTGGAGCTGCATTCCTGGTTCATATTCCATGGGAATTCAGGGAAGGGAGGAGGCAGATGGAAGAGTTTCTCTGCTCCCCATGCTTTACACGCTGCCTTAATCATTCTGCTAATGATACCCTTTCACCATGTCACTGCTCACTTCTACCTCTGGCAAGAAGGCAAAGATCTTGTGGGGAATAATCAGGAGAAGGTTATGGGATAAAGCAGAAGGGGAAGGAAAGAAGATGGAAGTATGATGTTGATTTTTTTTTTTTTTGAAAAGAACAAGATCATTTAGTTTGCTTCCATCAGGATTCAGGCTCAGTTCTTTCTAGTTATATCTCTGCATGGCCCATTTCTCACTTTCTTGAGTCTTTCGGGATTAACTTATATCACTGCATTGCTGAAAAGAGTCCAGTCTGTCATAGTTGGTCATCACAGATATGGTATGTCTGTGATTGTATACAAATTTCTTCTGATTCTACTCTTCTCGCTCAGCATCAGTTTGTATAAGTCTCTTCATTTCTTATGGCACAATAACATTCCATTACATTCATATACCACAACTTGTTTAGCCATTCCCCAATTGATGGGCACCCCTTTAGTTTCCAACTCTTTGCAACCACAAAAAAGGGCTGCTAAAAATATTTTTGTACATATGGTTCTTCCTCCCACTTCTATGATCTCTTTGGGATATAACCCTAGAAGTGGTATGGCTGGGTCAAAGGGTATGAAATTATTTATAATCCTTTGGGCATAATTCCAGATTGCTCTCCAGAATGGTTGGATAAGTTCACAACTTCACCAGCAATGTATTAGTGTTCCAATTTGTCCACATCCTCTCCAGCATTTGTCACTTTCTTGTTTTGTCATCTTAGCCAATCTGGCTGGAGGGATGTGGTATCTCAGAGTTGTTTTGATTTGCATTTCTCTAATTACTAGTGATTTAGAGCATTTCTTCATATGCTTATAGATATCTTTAATTTCTTTCTCTGAAAATTTTCTGTTCATATCCTTTGACCACTTATCAATTGGGGAATGACTTGTATTCATATAGATCTGGCTCAATTCTCTATAAATTTTAGAGATGAGTCCTTTATCAGAGACACAAGTTGTAAAAATTCTTTCCCAATTTCCCACCTCCCTCTTGATCTTGGTTACATTGGCTTTGTTTGTACAAAAGCTTTTCAATTTAATGTAATCAAAATTATCCATTTTGCATTTTATAATGCTCTCTAATTCTTGTTTGGTCCTAAAGTCTTCCCCTCTCCACAGATCTGTCAGGTAAACTATTCCTTGCTTTCCCAAATTGCTTACAGTATCATCCTTTACACCTAGATCATGCACCCATTTGGACTTGATTTTGGTATATGGTGTTAGATAATGGTCTATGCCCAGTTTCTGCCATATTGTATTCCAGTTTTCCCAGCAGTTTTTGTCAAATAGTGCATTCTTATCCCAAAAACTGGGGTCTTTGGGTTTATCGAACAATAGATTGCTATATTCATTAACTGCTGGGTCTCCTGCACCTAATCTATTCCATTGATCCACTACTCTACACCTCTGCCAGTACCAAGCAGTTTTGATGACTGCTGCTGTATAATACAGATTAAGATCTGGCATAGCTAGTCCACCTTCCCTAGCGTTTCTTTTCATTAATTCCCTTGATATTCTAGACCATTTGTTTTTCCAAATAAATTTTGTTATTATTTTGTCTAACTCTAGAAAGTAGTTTTTTGGTAAATTGATTGGTATGGCACTAAATATATAGTTTAGTTTGGGTAAAATTGTCATTTTTATTATATTAGCTTGACCCAGCCATGAGCAATTGATATTTTTCCAACTATTTAGATCTGCTTTTATTTGTGTGAGAAGTGTTTTGTAGTTGTGATCATATAGATTCTGGGTTTGTTTTGGCAAGTAGATTCCCAAATATTTTATAATGTCTACAGTGACTTTAAATGGGATTTCTCTTTCTATCTCTTGCTGTTGAGTTTCATTAGAGATGTACAGGAATGCTGAGGATTTATGTGGGTTTATTTTATATCCTGCAACTTTGCCAAATTTATTTATTGTCTCTAGTAGTTTTTTACTTGATTCTCTAGGATTCTATAAGTATATCATTATATCATTTGTGAAGAGTGATAGCTTGGTCACTTCTTTACCTAATTTGATTCCTTTGATTTCTTTTTCTTCTCTAATTGCTACTGCTAGTGTTTCTAGTACCAGATTGAATAAGAGGGGTGATAGTGGACACCCTTTTTTCACTCCTGATCTTATTGGAAAGGCTTCTAGTTTATCCCCATTGCATATAATACTTGCTGATGATTTTAAATAGATGCTATCAACTATTTTGAGGAAGGCTCCATTTATTCCTATACTTTCTAGTGTTTTTAATAGGAATGGGTGTTGTACTTTGTCAAAAGCCTTTTCTGCATCTATTGAGATGATCATGTGGTTTCTGCTAGTTTTATTGTTGATGTGCTCAATTATACTGATGGTTTTCCTAATATTAAACCATCCTTGCATTCCTGGAATGAATCCTACCTGATCAGAGCGTATTATTTTTGTGATAAGTTGTTGGAGTCTTTTGGCTAATATTTTATTTAGAATTTTTGCGTCTAAATTCATGAGGGAAATTGGTCTATAATTTTCTTTCTCTGTTTTATCTCTTCCTGATTTAGGAATCAGTACCATATTTGTGTCATAGAAAGAGTTTGGTAGGACTCCTTCTTCACTAATTTTCCCAAATAGTTTGTAGAGTATTGGAATAAATTGTTCTTTAAATGTTTGATAGAATTCGCTAGTAAACCCATCTGGCCCTGGAGATTTTTTCCTAGGGAGTTCTTTGATGGCTTGTTTGATTTCTTTTTCTGAGATGGGGTTATTTAGGTAATTCACTTCCTCTTCAGTTAATCTGAGCAACTTGTGATTTTGTAAATATTCATCCATTTCACTAAGATTGTCATATTTATGTGCATACAATTGGGAAAAATAATTCCTCATTATTTTTTTTTTATTTCCTCTTCATTGGAGGTAGATTCACCCTTTTTATTTTTGATACTCATAATTTGGTTTTCTTCTTTCTTTTTTTTATCATATTGACTAAGGGTCTATCAATTTTGTTGATTTTTTCATAAAACCAGCTCTTAGTTTTATTTATTAATTCAATGGTTTTCTTAATTTCAATTTTATTAATCTCACCTTTGGTTTTCAATATTTCTAATTTAGTACTAAATTGGGGATTTTCAATTTGTTCTTTTTCTAGCTTTTTCAATTGCATGTCCAATTCATTGACCTCCCTTCTCTCTGCTTTAATTAAGTATGCACTCAGGGATATAAAACTTCCCCTGAGAACTGCCTTTAGTGCATCCCACAAATTTTGATATGTTGTTTCATTATTGTCATTCCCTTGAATGAAATTATTGATTGTTTCTATAATTTCTTGTTTGACCCACCAATTTTTTAGGATTAAATTGTTTAATTTCCAATTAGTTTTTAGTCTATCTTTCCATGGCCCTTTATTGCATATAATTTTTATTGCATCATGATCTGAGAATGATGCGCTTAATATTTCTGCCTTTCTGCACTGGATTGTGAGGTTTTTATGCCCTAGTACATAGTCTATTTTTGAGTATGTACCATGCACTGCTGAGAAGAACATAAATTCCTTTTTATCCCCATTCAGTTTTCTCCAGAGATCCACCATATCTAGTCTCTCTAAGATTCTATTCACCTCCTTAACTTCTTTCTTGTTTATTTTGAGGTTAGATTTATCGAGTTCAGAGAGGGGAAGATTAAGGTCCCCCACTAGTATATTTTTCCTATCTATTTCTTCCTTTAATTCCTTTATGTATAGACTATGTATAGATGTACACACATACACACAACCCTCCTATGCATATGTGTGTGTGTGTGTGTGTGTGTGTGTGTGGATTCATACATATATTCCCTTCAACCATCCTCATAATGAGAAAAGTCTCATGAGTTACAATAATTTTTTCTCCATGTAGGATTGTAAATAGTTCATCTTTAATAAGTTCCTTATGACTTCTTTCTCTGTTTATCTTCTCATGCTCCTCTTGCTTCTTGTATTTGAAAGTTAGATTTTCTGTTCAGTGCTGGTCTTTTCATCAAGAATGCTTGAAAGTCCTCTATTTCATTGAATGCCCATATTTGCCTCTAAAGTATTATACTCAGTTTTTCTGGGTAAGTGATTCTTGGTTTTAATTCCAGCTCCTTTGACTTCTGGAATATCATATTCCAAGCCCTTGATCCCTAAATGCACAAGTTGTTAGGTCTTGTGTTATCCTGATTGTGCTTCCACAATACTCAAATTCTTCATGACTGCTTGCAATATTTTCTCCTTGACCTGGTAACACTGGAATTTGGCTATTCTTTTCCTTGGAGTTTTATTTTGGCGATCTTTTTCAAGAGTCACTTGGTGAATTCTTTCCATTTCTATATTGCCCATTGGTTACAGAATATTAGGACAGTTATCCTTGATAATTTCTTGCAAGATTTTATCTAGGCTCTTTTTTGATCATGGCTTTCAAGTAATCCAATAATTTTTAAGTTATCTCTCCTGGATCTATTTACCAGGTCAGTGGTTTTTCCAATGAAATATTTCACATTGCCTTCTATTTTTCATTTATTTTGATCTCTTTTATAGCATCTTGATTTCTCATAAAGCAATTAGCTTCCATTTGTTCCAATCTAATTTCTTTTTAGAAAATAATTGAAATTCCTTTTCCATCTGGGAAATTCAGCTTTTTAAGGCATTCTTCTCCTCATTGACTTTCTGGGCCTCTTTTCCATTTGAGTTACTCTATTACTTTTTTTTTTAATTAATTTATTAGTTTGGTTTCAGTTAACAAGATTCAATTCCATAGTTCCTTGATTTTCAAATTTCCTTTACTTCCCTTCCCCCTTTTTATCCCCATTCAGTTTTCTCCAGAGATCCATCATATCTAGTCTCTCTAAGATTCTATTCACCTCCTTAACTTCTTTCTTGTTTATTTTGAGGTTAGATTTATTGAGTTCAGAGAGGGGGAGATTAAGGTCCCCCACTAGTATAGTTTTGCTATCTATTTCTTCCTTTAATTCCTTTAACTTCTCCTCTAGGAATTTGGATGCTATACCACTTGGTGCATATATTTTAAGTAGTGATATTGCTTCATTCTCGATGGTGCCTTTTAGTAGGATATAGTTTCCTTCCTTATCTCTTTTGATTGGATCTATTTTTGCTTTTGCTTTATCTGAGATAAGTATTGCTACCCCTGCTTTTTTTTACTTTAGCTGAGGCATAATAAATTCTACTCCAACCTTTTACCCTTACCCTGTGGGTATCCCTTTGTTTCAAACGTGTTTCTTGTAGACAGCATATTGTAGGATTATGGTTTTTAATCCATTCTGCTATCCTCCTCTGTTTTATGGGAGAGTTCATCCCATTCACATTCACAGTAATAATGACTATCTGTCTCTTCCCCTCCATCCTATTCCCTCCCCTGTTTATGTTTTTGTTTCTTCCTTCTCCCTTCCCCTCCTTGAAGTTTTCCCTTTTGACCACCCCCTCCCTCAGTGTTCCCACCCAGTGATCCCTCTTCTTAACCTACCCTCTCCCCTTATTACTGTTTCCCTCCCTTCTAATCCCCCCTTTAGTCTCCTCTTTTTCACCCCCCCCCCTTACCCTTCTGCTTTCTATAGGACTAAATAAGTTTTTATACTTATCAGAGTAAATTACTCCCTGTTTGATTCCAAATCAATGAGAGTAAATTTCAAACAGTGCTCCTCTCCCTCCCTCCTTTTCCTCTATTTAATGAATTTATGTGTCTATTCGCATTAAAATCTTAAACTTCCCCGATTTAAGTTGATCCCTCTTTGAACCAGAACCAGTGAGAATCGTGTTTAAATGATGTTCCTCTCCCTCTTTCTTTCCCCTCTTCTATAGTGTGTTTTAATGTCTCTTCAGATGGCATATTTTACCTTTTCCTATCTAATCCTTTCTTTTTTCCCATTACAGTCTCTTTGATCCCCTTAATAGTTTTTTTTTTTTTTAAGACATCAGGTTAGTGCATTCATACCCACACCTTCTATCTAAGTATAACCCTTTCGAAGGTCATGATAATCATAAAGATTTTGAATATTGACAGTTATCAGCTCCACATATAGGGATGTGAACATTTTGCTCTTGTTGCATCCCAAGTAATGAGTGTGTGTTTGTGGGTGTGGGTGTGTGCACTTATGCATGTGTGAGTCTGTGTTTCTCTTGTTTATCTTTTTATGTCTTTCTTGAATCTTGTAATTGGAGATCAAATTTTCCATTGAGCTCTGGCTTTTTCATCAGGAACATCTGGAAGTCCCTTATTTCATTAAACATCCATCTCCTTGCCTGGAAGACTATGCTCAGTTTTGCCGGGTAGTTAATCCTTGGTTGTAGTCCTAGCTCTCTTGCCCTACGAAATATCAAATTCCAGTCCCTCAGCTCTTTCAGTGTAGAAGCTGCTAGGTCCTGTGTGATCCTAACTGTAGTTCCTCGATATTTGAATTGTTTCTTTTTGGCTGCTTGTAGAATTTTTTCTTTAATCTTGTAGTTCTGGAATTTGGCTACTATATTTCTTGGAGTTTTCAGTTTGGGATCTCTCTCAGGAGGAGTTCAGTGAATTCTGTCGATAGTTATTTTATCTTCTGATTCCAGGACCTCAGGACAGTTTTCTTTGACAATCTCTTGGATGATGTTGTCTAGGCTGCTTTTTTCATCATGGCTTTCCGGTAGACCAATAATTCTTAGGTTGTCTCTCCTGGATCTGTTCTCTAGGTCAGTTATTTTTCCAGTGAGATATTTTACATTTTCTTGCAATTTTTTGATCGTCTTGTTTTGTTTGATTGACTCTTGCTGCATCATAGAGTTCTGAGCTTCAATTTGATTGTTTCTAATTTTTATCGAATTACGGTCTTCAGTTATTTTTTGAAGTTCCTTTTTTAGGGAGGTATTTTCTCCAATTACTTCACTGAGACGTTTTTCCAAGTTGGTTACTGCCTCCCTGATTTGGTCTTTAAAATTTTTCTTAAGCTCCTCCAGGAATGGTATTTGGGCTTGAGACCAGATCATGTTTCCTTCTGTGGTCTCAGGTGTGGGTAGAGAGTCTATATTGTCCTGTGTATTTTGTTGTTCATGCCCTGCATAGTATGCTCAAATAGACTTTTTTGCCTTCCCCTTCTTCTCAGCTTCTTTTTTTCCCATTGTGACTTCAGGTTTCTTAGTTTCTCAGGCTATGAGTCTAGGGCCTGATCCTTGACTTTGAATACCTCTGGGTGGCTAGTTTATGGCTAAGTCAGGGAAGTCAATGAGGGATGTAGATGAGTAGGTATGGGTGTGTCTGACCACTTCAGATTTATGCCTCTATACCCCTGGGCTATAAGTAGGCTTTTGTTGGTGAGGAGAGGTGGGGCTTGTTGGGACCCCACCCTCTCTTCTCTTCAGACTCCTGGCTGTCTCAGTTACACCCCTTCTTGGAGACTCTCAAGCCTGGGGCTATTTCCATTAACTTGGGATTTCAATCTGGGTGGGAGACTTATCTTTGGGTTTTCTGCTTCATGAAGGAGGGATGGGAGGATCTGAGCAGCTAGAA
This sequence comes from Gymnobelideus leadbeateri, assembly GCA_011680675.1. NCBI lineage: Eukaryota > Metazoa > Chordata > Mammalia > Diprotodontia > Petauridae > Gymnobelideus > Gymnobelideus leadbeateri. The sequence continues at coordinate 958,192 of WOXC01005186.1, read as the reverse complement.
TTTACTTTGCCATTCCAGCCCCTGTATTATACAGGCAGGCAGTTTCTAAACTTCCAGGCTGGGGGTGGAATGCAGCTAGAGAAGCCGCTCTTTCCACTGAGGGCCCAGCTCTCCTACCTGACTCCAATGATCCTACCCGTCAGAGAGATGACTGTGATTAGTCCTCGGTAAGTCTGCAGGCTGGGGCTTTTGCTCTCTCTGGTGTAGTCTGTTATATGATGTTGATTTTGATGGCTTTGGAATAAGGTCAGATATTGAGAAGGGCAAATTTGGGAGGAATTGAGAAGGCTTCCTGGGAAATGAGGAGTAGTAGGGAGGGACTCAGGAGAGACAGAAGACCTCTTCTTCCAGTATCTGAAGGACCATCATGTGAAGGAGAGGTTTGTTTGTTATGCTTGGCCCCAGAGGAGAGAGCCAGGAGCAATGGCTAAACTACTTTGCAGCTCTTTATGCCACATTAAAATGCAAAAATCCATTAACAAGCAGACAAGAGCATCAGAAATGTTCTTCCTGGAAATTCTTAACCATATACTAGTTTATTCTCCAATCAAACTTGGAAACACATCATGTCTCCTGGTTAGTACAAGTCATCACATTTTGTAACAAAGGAACCAAGGCACAGTTAGTGCTAGCAGACATAACCCATTTCAACTGCTGGGCTGAGACAATACCTTGATCAGTTCTGAAAGATTTCTTTTTCCTAATCCAGTATTGGCCTCAGTGAGCAGTCTGGATAATTTTCATAGCAACAGTCTGATGTCTTCATGACTTCACCAGGGCAACATGATGTCACAATAGACATGATCTAGGGGATGTGCTGTGCTCCCCACACCTGGCAGGAAAACATGATGTTAAACTGTGAGGTAGATGAGTGTATCCTGACCTGGTTCTTCAATGTTCATATTTGAATCTTTTTTCCTCTTATTTAACAGGAATTGTTATCCTGATTCCACCGGGGAAAAAACTATTTAAAAAACAACCCTATGTAACTAAGAGTCAGGTTATTACAATGTAGGCAGTGCTCCAGATTAGGTCCACACTGGGCTGCTTATATCCCACTGGGTTTTGGTCTTTCTTTGGGTCATCTGGATCACGTCTTCATCTGCTTTCTCTTTCCCTTCATTATAATAAGCCTGATTCTCCTCTTCTTTCCCTTCTCTTCCCCCTCCCCTTTCTGTTTCTTATTGTCTTTCTCCTCCTCCTTCTCCTTTCTTCCTTTTCACCATCATAATAATAATTATCATTTTTCTCCTCCTACTTCCTTCCCTTTTATGATGTTATAGGGGTCTAGGGATCACTAAATTAAAAGGTGACCATTAGGAAATCTGTAACATCATCACCTATACCTGAATTCTGACATGCTTCAGGAGGTGGAAAAAAATTAGGAAGCAGCTTTCATCAGAGCTCACATTATCCTATGCTGTTTGTGTCTTTGTTTTCCATAATGGTTTTCGAAATGACTTTTTCTCCCCCATTCTACCTGACACCCTGGGCAACTCTCAATTTCTTGTCCATCAGAGAAACAGAGATCAGAAAAATCTGGCTCTGACAATTTCCCACAATTTCATTAAGACCTTCTGCGTGAAATATTCATGGGGTTCAAAGTGAAATTCTTTGCTTTTTCATTCTTTTTATTAATTTCTTGCAAATTTATTTATTTTTAGTTTTCAACATTTATTTCCACAAGATTTTGAGTTCCTAATTTTCTCCCCATCTCTCCCTCCCCCCACTTCAACTTAGCATGCATTCTGATTTCTCCTTTCCCCCAGTCTGCCCTCTCCCCATCTGCTTACCCCTTACTTTCTTGTAGAGTAAGATAGATTTCTGTACCTGTATATCTTCTTGCTGTATATCTTATTCCCCAGTTGCATGTAAAAACATTTTTTTAACATTTCTTTTTAAAACTCTGAGTTTCCGATACTCTTCCTTCTTCCCTCCCTACCCACCATCATTGTGAAAGTAAGGAATTCAAGATATGTTATATGTGCAGTTATGCAAAACACTTCTATAATAGTCATGTTTTAAAAGACTCTATTTTTCTGTATCCAATCCTGTCCCTCTTTTTCTATGTTTTCTTTTGACCCTGTTTCTTTTCAAAGGTGTTTGCTTCTGACTATCCCCCCCACCAATCTTTCTTCCCTTCTATCATTCCCACACCTTCATTCCCTTTCCCCTTACTTTCTTGTAGGTTAAGATACCCTACTGAGTGTGTACATTATTCCCTCCTTAAGCCTAATCCAGTAAGAGTAAGGTTCACTCATTTCCTATCACCTCCACCTTCTTACCCTTTCTTTACCCCATTCTACCTTTCCTTCTCCCGATATATTTCTCTCTCACCCCTTAATTTTATTTTTTAAATATCATGCCTTCATATTCAACTCACCCTGTGCCATCTATGTATCTATGTATCTATCTATCTTCCCTCCAATTACCCTTACACTGAGAAAGTTCTCACTAGTTAAAAACATCATTTTTTGCATATAAAAAATGTAAACATTTTAACTTTAATAAATCTGTTATGGTTTCTCTTGATTCTTGTATTAAAAAAATCAAATGTTCTCTTCACCTTTGGTCTTTTCATGAAGTATATTTGAAAGACATCTCTATCACTGAATGTCCATTTTGTCCACTGAAGTTTTATACTCAATTTTTCTGGGTAGATAATTCTTTGTTTTAATTCAAGCTCCACTGACTTCCAGAATATCATATTCCAAGTCTTCTAATCCATTAATGTAGAAGCTGCTACATCTTGTGTTATTTGGATTGTATTTCCACAATACTTGAATCGTTTCTTTTGGGATGCTTGCAATACTTTCTGTTTGACTTGGGAACTGTGGAATTTGGCTATAATATTCATAGTAATTTGGGGGCTATAATATTCTTAGCACTATCTGTGCCTGGTGGTAACTAGGTGGTGCAGTAAATAGAACACCAGCCCTGGAGTCAGGAGGACCTGAGTTCAATTCCAGGCTCAGACACTTAACATTTAATAGCCATGTGACCCTGGGCAAATCAGTTAAACCCAATTGCCCTGCCCTCCCCTCTCCAAAAAGCAAATATTCAATTTCTATTTTGCTTTCTACTTCTCCAATATCAGGACAGATTTTCTTAATAATTTCTTGAAAGATGTTGTCTAGGCTCTTTTTTTAACATGGTTTTCCGGTAATTCCGTAATTTTTAAATTCTGTCTCCTGGATCTATTTTTCAAGTCAGTGGTTTTTCTACTGAGATATTGCATATTGTCTTCTATTTTTTCATTCTTGTGATTCTGTTTTATAATTGCTTCATTTCTCATAGAGTCATTATTGTCCATTTGCTCCATTCTAATTTTTAAGCAATTATTTTCTTGAGTGAGCTTTTATTCCTCCTATTCCATTAGTCCAACTCTGCTATTTAAGGTGTTGTTTTCCTGATTAGCTTATTGGACCTGTTTTGTCATTAGGGTTAGTCTTCTTTAAGGTGTTATTTTCCTCCACATTTCTTTCTTCTCCTTTACCAAGTTGTTGACTTGTTTTTCATGATTTTCTTGCTCCCTCTCATTTCTCTTCCCATTTTTTCTCTATTTCTATTACTTGATTTTTAAAATCATTTTTGTGTTCTTCCATGGCCTGATACCAATTCATATTTTTCTTGGAGGCTTTTGATGTAGGCACTTTGACTTGTCTTCTTCTAGTTGTGTGTTTTGATCTTCTTTGTCACTAAAGAAAGATTCTATGATGTGTGTTTTTATGCCATTTTCTCATCTTCCCAGCCAAATGACTCTTGGTCAAGGTCGGACTCCATTTCCAGTAGGTGTGGGGGTGGGGTGGGATTACTGTTCCAGGCTTCAGGGGTTTTGTATCAGCTGCTAGATTCCCTGCCATCTGTATTTCCAGTTCTCTAGAAGCAGCCACTGCTGTTGCTGCTGTCACCACCTCCACCACCCCAGGGTTGGGACCAGTCTCCAGTCAGATCCCACTTCTCTTTCATGCAGGTCCCACAGACTTTTCTCATTGCCCTTCTATGGTGTCGTTTACATTTGTGGATGGAGGAGTTTGGAAACTGCCAAAGCTGCCAGTGATTCTTTCCCATGAGGCCTGGTGTGGCCCTGTCTATTCTGGTGCAACCCTCACCAGACTGAGCTCTCCTTGCAGCCTGTGTGATATACCCTTCCTGTAAACCTTCCAGGCTGTCTTGGGCTGGAAATGTGTTTAACTCTGCTATTTTGTGGGTTATGTAGGTCTAGAACTTGCTTAGCATCATTTTTACATGTATTTGGAGGCGTATGGGGAAGAGTTCAAGCAAGTTCCTGCTTTTACTCCACCATCTTGGCTCCACCCCATCCAAAGCAAAATTCTAATGTTAATCTTATAGATTGGCCAGCATCTGAGAACTTTGGATTAATAGCTTTCTAGTTGTTCAGATCAGCTTTATAATGTTTCTGGAGGAGTTGAGGTAGAGGAGCAGAAACACAAGACTCAGATGGAAGGTGGAAAAAGAAGCAGGTTGGGAATCTATCACATTGTGTCTGCTCATCCCTGTAGGACCCCCTTAATATTTGGCATCTCTGAGGAGAGACTTTTGCCTCTATCTATGTGAGATACCTCATTCAGAGGGTGCATCAACAATGCCATATTCACAATCTACAGTAACTACAAATATGCTGATATTGTTATTCATTTCAATATATACCAGGCTCTCTATGTGGGGGATAAATCTAGAACATTTATTCAAATTCAGAAAACTGAGTCCCCAGACAGAAAGTCAAAGCCATCACAGTAGTTATGGAGTTGGCACATGTAGTTAATGTAGTAAACACCCACATTCTCAAGCCTTCCAAGCAGAACAGGCTACATCAGGCAAAGGCCTTCTCTCCCCACTCATGACAACTGCTCAGCTTCCAGGAAGCATGCTCCCAGCAGCTCTGGCCCCCCACAGTTCCCGGCCCTGAGAGTCCTCAGCAGGAGTCCTTAACAGAAATTCTGGCTGGCACAAAAAATAAAAAGGAGTTTGTGCCTCTACTGCTGCTGCCACTGCCACTGCCACCCCACAAACTCTAGCTGGGCTTCTGCTTCCTCTTGCACCACCCCTTCCTGCTACATCAGCAAGTTCAAGGGCCATGGAAGATCTTCAAATCCCATAACCAATACACTGGGCCATCTCTGACCTGGCTCTTCTGGGAGGGTGAAGACTTTAACATGTTTGGGCTCCCTTAACTAGTCCTGTCCTCCCATCTCCTTGAACATGCTCCCCAAACTCATTCTGTGCTTAAGTGGACATTCATGGGTCCTCTTCCAATATCTAAGAATTTGTGAAAGTGTGTTATTCAGTGTGATCTACAACATTCTAGTCCACTTATTTTTATAATGGTTCTCTTTCCTTCTCACAAGCCAATCAATCACTGAACATTTATTAAGCCCCTGATAAATGCCAGGCATGGAGCTGGGCATGACAGATACCAGGAGTGGGCAGGACAGCAGCTCCAAGAGCACCCTACTGGAGGAGCTTCATGAGAAAGGAAAACAGATGTTCCAGCCTCTTATGGTTCCATTTTTATTTCAGATGATCTACGTTGCCAGGAATCCAAGGGACGTCATGGTATCTTTTTACCATTTCCACAGTCAGTTACCATTGTATCCTTCATGGCCAAGCTTTGTTCAGTTTTTTGAAGACTTCCTGCAAGGACATGGTGAGTGAGGGGCTAATGGTGAAACCAGATCCTGCTGCCATTTCTTCTCCCCTTTCTCTTCTTCCTCCCCCTTCTCCCTGATGTCATAATGAAAGCCCCTGTTATGAAGGTGATGACCTAGATTTGAGCCTGTCTTCTGAATAGAAGACCAGTGCACTCACTGAGTAACAGAATCTCTAGAGACCAGCTCTGGGCCTGGATTGAAATACAGGTCATCTCCTTGGCCCAGTTTTAATGCCATCTTCTCCAGGGACCCCAGCTAGACATCTCTATCAAGTTTCACCATCTTTGCCAAAATCCCTCAAGCTGAGGCTAATACCTGGACCAAGCTTGCCCTGTGACTTCCTCATGGCCCTTCTCTCAGTTAGCCTTCCCTTTTGTGACATTTCTCTGTGTCTGAGAATCATGCCCTCCTATTCCACAATAAGTCATGTGAGGGCAGAAATTTCTTCTCTGTCCAGGACTCCCATTCTGGTCAGCATCTGAGGATCAGTAAGCCCTTTATGAATGTGTGAAAGAGAAATGGCCAGATCTCATCTGTCCTTCTAATTCCCTTTCAGTGCCCTATGGATCCTGGTTTGACCACATCAAAGGATGGATGTCCAGGAGAGATTCAGAGAAGTTCTTGTACCTAACCTATGAGGAACTCCATCAGGCAAGCTTCCTGTCTGTTTCCTTCTTCATCTGTCCCAGGCACCCTCATTAATCCTAGTATCTTCACTCTCTCAATGACTTTCAATGCTCTTGTATATATTTTGTTTCCATGTTGTCTCAGTCTATTTACTAAGCACTAGTTATGTGCCAGGTACTGAGCTAAGCACTGGGAATAGAAAGAAAGGCAGAAGACACTTCCTGCCCTCAAGGAGCTCACAGTCCAAATGGGGACACAGCATGCAAACAATTGTCTATGGGTGTGTGTGTATCCAGAGACACTTACAGCTGTGAGTACATATGTGCCTGCATGCAGTGTGTATGTGATAGGCAGAGAGCCTGGGGATGACTCCTCTAGGAACTGGGGTCTTGTTCAGTCATTTCAGTCATGTCTGACTCTCTGTGACCAGTTTGGGATTTTCTTGGGAAAGGTACTGGAGTGGGTTGCCATTTTCTTCTCCAGCTCATTTAACAGATGAGGAACTGAAACAAGCAGGGTCAAGGGACTTGCCCAAGTTGACAAAAGTAGTAAGTGTGTGAGGCTTGATTTGAACTCATGATGGAGAGTCTTCCTGAATTCAGGGCCGGTACTCTATCCACTGTGCCCCTGGATACCCACTCAAGGAAGATAGTCAGGAGTCAGAGCAGCAGAGGGAGAGCATTGCCTGCATGAGGGACAGTCAGAGAGAATGGCCATAGTCAGGAGATGGAGGATCTTGTTTGGGGAATAGGCAGCAGGGCCATGTCACTGGATCAAGGGCTCTGTGCTGGGGAGTCAAGTGTAAGAAGATTTGAAAGGCAGAAGGGAGAGAGGCTGTGAAAGGCTTTTGAATGACAGATGATATTTAATTAGACCCTGTAGGTGATAGGGAGTCATTGCAGTTTATTGAGTAGGAGTGACATGACCAGACTTTACATCACCTCTCATCTTTAATGTTCCAATAGGTTCCTGGCATGCATGGGGAGGCTCAAGTCTCACCCACTGCAGTGTATCCTCCACTCAGCAAACAACAGGATCTTGTTAAACTCAGATTTGACCCCATCTTCTCCCTACCCAATAACCTCCAGTGACTCCCAATTGCCCCCCAGAGCAAATACAAAGTACTGACTTTGACATTCAAAGCCCTTTACAGTCTAGAACCTTAATCCTTTTCCAGTCTTCCAACAACTCACCCCTACCCATGTAATCTTTTGTTTGGGGACAATGGCCTTCCACGCACCTTGTGGCACAGAGTAGTGAACTTGGGGTCAGGAAGAATTTAGTTCAAATTTGGCTTCAGACACAAGCTGTGTGACTCTGGACAGCTCACTTGACCTATATCTGCCTCAGTTTCCAATATTATACAATGGGGCTAAACACCCAACTCATGAGGTTGTCATGGAGATCTATTTAGTTAATATTTGTAAAGCCAGCAGCCTGTGCTACATAGAGAGGATTTTAATAAACACCTGTCCCCTTCCCTTCCCCCATACTTATTGTTCCTCATACACATGACTCTATCTCCCGAGTCTCTTTAAACTGGCTGCCCCTCCATGTGTGGAATCATCCCTTTCTCCCATCTCTTTGCCTCCTGCCTTTCCTGAAACCTCAGTTCAAGTCCCACTTTCTGCCAAAAAGCCTTTGCCAGGCTTCTCTTATCCCCCTGCCTGCCCTCAGAAATGACTTATAATTCAGCCTGTGGACTCAGTCAGTCAGCTCTGATCGAGAACCGACTATGCACCCAGGCCCGAGGATAGGAGGATAGGTGAATGACAGTGTCTAACCTCACTGAGCTCCCGATCTATGTCAGAACATGAATCCTGTACACAGGCACATGTTGTTACCTGGTGTTACCACCCACCCACATTGGCGCCTTCTGTCTCTATCCCTGGAGCTGGGGCTTCCTTTGGCTGTGTGACTTGAGCTCCCTGAGGAGTGGTTGATACACCCTCCACTTGACTGCAATGCATAGAAGCACTAAGTGCCATTGAAAAGATTCTCCATGGCCATCTCTGACAAGTAGGAGGGAAAAATCAAGGCCACTATCATGTACTCAAGCAGGTGAGGCTTAAAGGGCTCTGGGAAGGGGAAGCTGATTGCCCTCCAAGGCTGGCAATTCCATTTTTGAGTAGTTCTCATGACCACCCCAGGTCCCTTACATTAGCCTTCCATTCCCCCGCACTCACAGGCAGTTCTGCAAAACCTTTTCAGGTTCGTGCTCCCCATATATACACGCTGCTACAACACACTTGCATTATTTTCTCAGCTGAGTTGCTTTTCAGGTTCCAGTCATGATGATCATTCTCTGAGGCAGAAAAAAGAAATAAAGTAAGAGATTACCCAGAACTCCATGTTCCCTGTAGGTCAGTATTATATTCCCAGCCACTCCAGGCAATGGCCCTCATCTTCCTCAGGCTGCTCCATACCCCACTCATCACACTACAGAAATATTTCTGTGACCTTCAGCATCAGAAGTCAACCTTAGCTCAAGGTGACCTTTAGTGCTCCCAACAATTACATTATAAAACCACATTACACTTGAAGTCTTCTCTCAATTTCTGTTCCTGTACAAGGTTTTTCAAAGTAGAAGTTACTGAGGAAACTGTCTGTTTTGGATCAAAACCATTCTCTTGAGAGGAAACCCCATTATCCTGTCACTGGGAGTATTTCTCTTCTCTCTTCTGAACTCCATGCCTGAGAACTTCTGATCCAGTCTAGACTACCTTCCCAGTTCCATTGTAGGCCATGGTCTTCCACTTATGACACTTTGGCATCATCCCTTTTTAAAGCCAAAGTTCAGGGCAGACTCTTGATGACACCCCCTCCCCTGCTACCATTAATCTTCAGACCAAATGGCTGCCTCTCTCCTTCCCACTGCTTTGATTCCAGTGACCAGGTCCTCAGTGTTGGTCAAAATCGGATCTGGAAGAGTAGCCTCTCTCACTGCTTCCTCATCCTTCTGAAGGATCACGTGAGGAGCATGAGGGTGAAGTAGTTGTTTTTCAGATATTTCTCCAACCCAAAACCTGGAATAAAAGATTTCTCTTCCCAACATTCCGGATGAGCACTAAAACTGGGGAGAAGAACACAGAAAACACTGTACAACTCTCTACCAACATGGCACAACACTGAGGAGAGGGATCCCACTCAGACTCTCCACTTCCCAAGCCAAATTAGGAGCCAAGAGCAGGAAATGCAAGTGATGTGGGAGGCTCGGTCTTCAGTTTGACCCAGGAGGTCTGTACCAGGTCTCCCCAGTACAGTGATTTACTTTGTGCATGCCATAACCCTATGAGAAGCAACAGATACTGATTCAAGTCACCAATCCAAAGGAAGCCCCCGCTCCAGGGACACACAACAGAAGGAGCCAAGGTGGATGGGTGGGGACATGCAGGTAACAGCATATGTGCCAGTGTGCAGGATTCAAGATCTGACATAGATCGGGAGCTTGGTGAGGTTAGATGCTGTCATTTACCTTTCCTCCTATCCTCAGGGACAGTAGAAGGAGAGGGAGAGAAATTGGAGCAGGATGGACTAAGTAAGACAGAGAAGAAAGCATTTCTGAAGCTAGTGGAAAGGTACTGGAAACCCTCTTTTAATGGATGCTTTCTGAGAGGATTCTGGGAATGTAGCAGAGTGGGTCAGAAAATTTCAAGCTCTCAATATTTTCCTCCACAAAAGAGATAAATTATCACCTCTGAGGGGTGGCTATGTGGTGCAGTGAATAGAGGGCCAGCCTTAGTTCAAACCTGGCTTAAGACACTTAAAATAAAAACTAGACATGTGAGCTTGGGCAAGTCACTTAACCTCAATTGCCCTACCTTCCCCCCACCAAAAAGCAAAGAAAACAAAACAAAATAGCACTTGTAGACAAACCTACAGACCTTCAAACAAATAAGAGTAGGGGCAGTACAGGGGTCCTCTTGGAACAATTGGAGAAGACCTGAAGAAAAATTCCAGGACTGGAAGGAGCTACAGAACCCACAAAGTGACAGAGAGAAACATGTCTCTTGCTGAAGGCCGCCTAGCAAGCCTATAGGAAGGATGGGGCTGGGAGAAGAACAAAGTTCTGTGTGGATCATGCTGGTGCACACTGTGAGACAGCTTGGCCAGAGCAGAGTTCATCGGACTGATTCATGGGCAGCTCTTGCTTTTTCTAGACTTTTCAACCCATAAAAACCAGATGGAGTAGCTCAAGAAGGTTTATGAAAACCAAGTAAGAGAAGTGGAGGAAAAACTTGGAGAATAAATGGGGATCATGCAAGAAAATGATAAAAGCTAGTCAACAGCCTGCTAAAGGAGACCCAAAAGTTTCTGAAGAAACTAACACCCTAAAAAATAGACTAACTCAAATGGTAAAAGAGAACCAAAAAACCAATGAGGAAAAGAATGCCTTAAAAAGAAAAACCGGCCAGAAGGAAAAGGAATTTGAAAAACTCACTGAAGAAAATAATTCCAGAGAGGCTATGTCATGTAGTGATAAGAGCACCAGCCCTGGAGTCAGGAGGACCTGAGTTCAAATGCAGACTCAGACACTTAACACTTACTGTGTGATCTTGGGCAAGTCACTTACCCCCAATTGCCCTGCATTGCCCCCTCAAAAAATAAAAAGTATTCCTTCAAAATTAGATTGGAGCAAATGGAAGCTAATGACTTTATGAGAAATAAAGACAGTATAAAACACAATAAAAATATAAAGAGGACAGCAGAGAGCCAAAGCAAATATACTAGAAAGCAAAAAAAAAAATATGAGACCTTTCAACTTAACACTCACGATTTAATATCCAGGCTTTCTTGCAATGTTAAGTTATGGCTATACTGATTCCTCTCCTATATTCTTCTGTGCACATGACATGTTTCTTCTTTTCTTATTGTATATTTAAGTGTATAATCTTTCTTTGTCTTTCCTTCTTCTGTATTTGTTTCAGTATTTGTCTAAAATTAAAAAAAAAAATTTATTTTAAAGAAATTGATCCTTTCCATTGCAGCTATTGCTCTGCTCAGGGAAAGAGCCTGGGGCCCCAGGACACCCAGGGTGTAGAGACTCAAGATGTCTAAATATAGGTGACTAGGGGCCCTGGGGGTAACTAGGTTGCACAGTGGATGGAGGCTGGGCCTGGAATCAGGAAGACTGTTCTTTCTGAGTTCCAGTCTGTCCTCAGACACTTATGTGACACTGGGAAAGTCACTTAACCTTTTTTTTCTTGGTTTTCTCATCTGTATCATGGGTTGGAGAAGGAAATTGTAAATCAATTCAGTATCTTGGCCAAGGAAAACCCAAGTGGGTTCATAATGAGTCAGATAACACTAAAAGGTGACTGAAGAAATCAAGCTAATAAAATCCCAGGGGAAGTGGAGTCAAAGAGGGAGCCGAAAGCAGACACAAGCAATGAGGTATAGGAGATGCCAGACATCACAAGGAGAAGGCTGGACCACCAAGCCACTTTACCAGCATATTCATCAAGAGAGAGGCTAATAAAGCACAAGGAGGAATGGGGTTGAGACCCCATAAGCCAGTGCTCAGGTCTGAAGATACCCAGGTATTATGTAGTACCTTCCCAAAACCCAGTGAGTGGCTTTCACAGTCATTGCAAGTTCTGGCCCTGGGATCATCTGCTGGTTGAGCCAGGTCACCTCCATGTGAATCTCTCTTCCTTAGAGGGATCAAGGGGTTTGTCAAGAGCTGTTCCAAGACACTGTTACATCCTCATCCAGAGAAAGAACTGTGGAGTCTGAATGCAGTCTGAAGAATCCTATTTTTTCATCATTTTTCCCTTTTGATCTATTTCTTCTTTAACAATGTGATGAAAGTGGAATTATGTTTGACATAATTGAACACTTATAACTTGTATCACATTGCTTGTTCTCTTTAGGAGGTGGAAAGGGAGAGAGGAAGGGAGAAAAATCTGGAAGTCAAAATCTTAGGAAAATGAATTTGAAAACTATCTTTATGAGTAATCTGAATAAAATAAAACCCAATTCAGAAAATAAATAAGAAAAGTGATCCTCTTTTGCTATAAGAAATTATGAACAGGAAGATTTCAGAAAAATCTGGAAAGATTTTAATGAACTGATAGAAAATCAGGAGAGAAGAACAAGGCAAACAATGTACACAGTAATAGCAACATCCTGTAATGATCAGTTCTGAATACTTAGCTCTTTTTAGCAAAACAGTGATGCAAGGCAATTTCAAGGGACTCATGGGGGAAAATGCTATCCATATCCAGAGAAACACGTGACAGAGTCTGAATGCAGATCAAAAATACGACTTCACTTTATGTGTGTGTGTATGTGCATATGTGTGAGTTTTCTTTTGCTCTGTTTATTCATTCACAAAAGGACTAGCATGGAAAAGTATTCTACATGATTGCTCATATATAACCCATATCAAATTGCTTGTCATCTTAGCATGTATTTGCTAATTTGTAGTATTTGCTAATACTATTCAAAAAGAAAAAAAAAGTTTTACATAAAGAGAAAAAAGAAAGTTCATTCCTGAACATTTCTATATCTGTCAGAAGCTTCTCCCTGTGCCAGCCCAATGAGACTGATTGCCTCTGTTGGGAGCTGGGGGGAGGAGCTCCCACAATCCTGAAGGAGAAGAACCTTCTGCTCTTCCCCAGGAATCTCCTGGGCTTTCGCCCAGTCATTATCCATGTCTCCCTTCCCTTCTATCCTGTTGCTTTCTGCATTTCCTCTGTCTTTTGAGTCTTTTTCCTCCCCTTTCTCTTTCTTTTTTTGGCTTTCCTCCCCCCTTCTCCTAGGGCTGTTCTCTCTTTTCAATTCTTTTTAGACTCCTTGGAGTCCTCTTGCCTTCCCCTCTTCATGCCTCTGACTGCTCTTCCTTCCCCTATTTCTCTAGTTCATTTCCCTCTCTCCTATCTCTCCCTAGTTACTTTCTCTACTACTAACTGGATACTTTACCCCTTTCCCATCCACTTACCAACCTCAGATTCCCCCCTTCAACTGTCTCTTATTTATGTTTTCTCTTCATTTCTTTCTTTTCCTCTATCTCTTCTTCCTCTTTTCCCCTTTCTCATTCCCCCCATCTCATTTTCCTGTTTTCCTTTTCTCCTCTTTTTTATTCTTCTTATTTTATCTTCCTTTCTCTCTTTGTCTTCACTTTCCCCACCAGCTCTTCATTCACTCACCATCACCTCTACATTAATCTCCCCTTACTCTTCCCTTGTCTCTCCCCAAATCCTCACCTCATTTAGTCTACTTCCTGTTGGATTCACTTCCCAATCCTGTTTCAGATATTATTCTCATGCCCTGCTTCCCACATAATTCCTCTCTCCTCTGCACTTTCACTGTTCTCTCTTCCCCTTCCGTCTTTCCCCTCAGACTCTCCTTTCTACCCTCTAAATCCCTTGATTCAGATTCTCTTTTTCTTGTACTTCTTTTTTCAAACTCTTCCCCCACCCCGCCCCTCTTTGCTTCTTCCTAACCCTAATCCTCTCTCTTCTACTTCTTAGTTCTTCTTACTTTGGCCCCTACATTTTCTTGCTGTCCTTTCACCCTGACATTCAGCTGCCACAAGGTTTATATTTTTCTTAGGATCTTGAGGCCAGTGTGAGGAACATTTGCCAATTCCTGGGCAAAGAGATGAGTGAGGAAGAAATCAGCTCAGTCACAGAGAACGCCTCCTTCCAAGTCATGAAGAAACATGTCATGGAATGCAAGAAGCCTACTCCACTGAAAAGTATGGAGATTATCAAAACACTCACAATGAGAAAAGGTGAGGAGGAATGCCTAGGGCCATTGGGATTGTTTATATAGGAAGATTCCCTCCTGTCCAACTAGGTAGCAGAAAAAAGATCAGAGAAGGTGTGATTCACAAAGCAGATAGCAGGCAGCCAAAGAATCTGCTCCATCTCCACCTCAGACAGTACCAAATGCTTCTGCAATGACCCAGTCAGAGAGAGAAGGCCCAGGAAGCCAAGGAAACCTCCTTTAGCTTCCTTCTGTTGGAGGAAAAATTGGAAGTGAGGGAGTAAGAGAAAAGTGCAAGGCCAGGCTGGCTCAATGTTCACATTCTCTAAACAATGAATAAAGGAGAGGAAAAGCTTACTGGTTTCAGGGGAAAGTCACCTACCTCTAACCACAGCAGTAGAAGCCACTGAAGGTCCACCCAATGTCTCCTTCCTGGGGAAAGAAGCGAGAGAGAATAGTATGGAAAGGCATGATCTCAAAGGACCTGTCTCCAGAGTGTCTTACCCCTTTCCTCTTGTGACAGGAATCTGTGGAGACTGGAAAAACTACTTCACAGTGACGCAGATGGAAACATTCAACAAGCTATATCAAGAGAAGATGAAAGGGCTGGACCAGGACCTGTTCCCATGGGATCAGTGCTGAAATGGCCTGTGGAACACCTGGTGTTCTCTAATTTACCCATATATTGTCTAGAGATATTGGTAATTCTGCCTCCCCTTCCCCATCCCTCTTCCCCTACTTTCTCCTCCTTTCTCTTACTGATATAACTCACACAAAGAAATAGTAATGGGAGAGCCTTGGGGCATCCATGCTTCTTCCCAGAAGAAAGCTTCTAGTGGGTCCCCTTCTCGGTCATGCTCACTCTCCCTTGGTCATCACTCTTTGGATGCTATTGTGGAAGGGCTTAGAATCTTGTGATGTTGAGAACTTCAAATGTAAATGAATGCTGAATGATGGAGGCTTTTTCTGCCCATTGATGTAATGGTGACAGTAATAATTTTTCATTAAATTTATTATGCTAAGAGGTACTATGTAATATCAAGCAAATTTTGTGCCTCCCCTAAACAGCAATAACACCAGCAAGGTCATGGAGAAAAGTTTTCAAAATGCCTTATTTTTGTATCACTGTGGATCCATTGATCTCTAGGGGCAAGTAGGTGTGCAGTGGTTAGAGAAGCAGGCTTTAAGCCAGGAAAATGAGTTCAAATCTGGTCTCAGGCACTTACTAGCTGTGTGACCCTGAGAAAATCACTTTTAAGAGATGAGGGAGGAATTTAATTGGAGGAGATAGGGAGAGATAGAATCGAGGAAATTATTTCATATAAAAGAGTCAAGGGAAATCTGTTACAATGGAGGGGAAGAGCAGCAAGGTGAAAGGGAATAGGTAAACATTACTCTCATTGCATTTGGCTTAAGAAGTGAATAAAATGCACAATAAATTGTGTATCTTACCCTACAGGAAAGTAGGGGGAAAGGGATAAGAGAGGGGAGGATAGAAGGGAGGGCAGATTGGGGGGAGAAGGGTAGTTAGAAGCACATACTTTTTAATAGGGACTGGGTCAAAGTAAAAAGAGAACAAGTTGGGGGGGATAGGATGGAGGGTAATATAGTCAGTCTTTCACAATATATCTACTATGGAAATGTTCTACATAGCTACACATGTACCACCCATATTAAATTGCTTATCTTCTCAGTAGGGGTGGATGATGAGGAAAGAATGGGAAGAATCTGGAAATCAGTTTTAAAATAAAATGCTTAAAATTGTTATTATTATTTACATGCAGCTGGGAAATAAGGTATATAGGCATTGTGGTATAGAAATCCATCTTGCCCTACTAGAAAGTTAGAGGGGATATGGGGGAGAATATAAGAGAGAGCAGATTGGGGAAAAGGGTATTCAGTAGGATCTCTATGTTGGGGTGGTGGTAGGGGAAAGACAGTGAGAAAACTTGTAACTCAAAATCTTGTAGAAATGAATATTGAAAACTAAAAAAAAAAATTAAGAATTTTTAAAAATGTAAGAATATGAGTCACTCCCTAATTGATAAAAGGACAATGTGTATGAGGAGGCTGTTTGGATGAAAAAATCAAAATAATTAACAATCACATAAAAAGAGCTAAATCATTATTGTTTATGGAAATGCACAGCAAAACAACCTTGAGATATTATTTTGCACTGACCAGATTAGCTAAAATGATAGAAATGAAAGTGACAAATGTTGGAAGAGACATGGAAAAATTGTGACACTAATTCATTGTTGGTGTCATTGTGAATTAATTCAGCATTTTTGAAAGCAATCTAGAATTATGCCCAAAGAGATAAACTGCCCCTACCCCTTACCAAACAATATCATTATTTGGTCTATTTCCAAAGATGATTCGGTAAAAAAGCCCTGCATGTTCTAAAATGCTTAGAGCAGCTCTCTTTGTGGCAGCAAAGAAATGGAAATTTCAGGGATGCCCATCAATTCAGGAAAGGCTAAAGAAGTTGTGATATATGATTGTGATGGAATACTACTGTGCTATAAGAAATGATGAGCTCAATGATCTTTGAAAAACATGGAAAGACTTGCACGAAATAATGAAGAGAGAAATGAGCAAAACCAGGAGAACATTGTAGACAGTAACAGCAAGATTGTTTCAGAATGACGTTGAGGGAATAAGTTACTTTGTCTCTTTTAAATTCCCAAATTAACTATGGAGGGCATGTGAACAAAGACACTGTCTGCATCCAGAAAAAGAATTGATACACAGAAGCACTTCTCGAATGAGTTTATATTTATTAACAATTTGTGTCTTATGGTGGCATTCTATAGAGTGGAACAGCTAGGGAAGAAAAAAAAAAGGCAGAATAATTTTGTTGTATATTGCAAAAGACAATAGCAAGTGTTACCTAATGGATTTGCAGTTTCCTGTATAATTATCTTATTTATTATACTGGGGTAGAAATGCTTTATGCCATAAATTAAAATAAAATTTATTAATGATTCAAAAAGGGGAGAAGAAGAGGCCTGACTCTCTGCTTTGCTGGTAGCCCTGAGGTGCATGGGGCATTCTCATCAGCCTGGCAGCAATAGTTTTCCTTGGGGGTTGTCTCCCCTTTTAGTGCTGGTGAGTTCCTAGGGAGCAGGGGCTGTTTCACTTTGCTCCCACACTTAACACAAGGGAAAGACTTAAATGTTTTCTTCCTCCCTCTCTCCCTCCTTCCCCTCCCTCTCTCCCTCCTTCCCTCCCTTCCCTTCCCTTCCTTCCTTCCCTCCCTTCCCTTCCCTTCCTTCCTTCCCTCCCTTCCCTTCCCTTCCTTCCTTCCTCCCTCCCTCCCTCCCTCCCTCCCTTCCTTCCTCCCTCCCTCCCTTCCTTCTTTCCTTCCTTCCTTCCTCCCTCCCTTCCTTCCTTCCTTCCTTCCTTCCTTCCTTCCTTCCTTCCTTCCTTCCTTCCTTCCTTCCTTCCTTCCTTCCTTTCTTCCTTCCTTCTCACAGAAAGTCTTTAGTGAATACTAGCTGAGTCTCTTTGCCTGCCTTTCCCTGGTCTCTTTCTGGCCACTTCTCCCTCTCTGCCTCTCTCCCTCCCTCTCTCTCTGCTCATTCTCCCACTCCCCAGACCAGGCTGCCTGTCTGTCTTCTACTCTAGAATTAAGAGCAAGAAAGGACCATTGATCACCTTGTGTCCCACAGTCTCATTTTACAGGGAGGAAACTGAGGCACACTGAGGGAGAGTCCTGGTTTCCAAATTCATTAGATAACCCAGAAGGAGCAGCATTGCATTTCAGAAGCAGCAGTGTTCCCAGCTGGGCTCCCCCTGCCTTTCCTGTCTTGGGCTCCATCTCTGGCTCTTCCAAGCTTTCTCTCTGTCTGCTTCTCTTTGCACCTCTAGCTCTCCCCATCTCAGCATTTCTCCCCTTTCCATCTTTACCCTCCTTCCCACCCAGTCCCAATCTCTCTGTCTCCCTTCTTCTCCTGGATCTCTGAATGTCCAGAGTTCTCTGCTTCTGTCAATCAGACCCTAGAATTGCAGCCCCCATTGAGGAGCAGGCCAGGGAGGAGAACACAGATGGGAGGGATTTCTTTTGTCCTTCTGTCACCTTAGCTCACCATAGGCCCCCCTATTCCCCCTCAGGCACTCATCCAGGACTGAGTGAACCAATAACAGAACCAGAAGGAGGTGGGGCAGTATGTGGCATTGAGGTGTCAATGGGACTGTTGGGAAGCAGGGTTCAGGAGAGCAAAGCAAGGTGCAGGAGGGAGGGAGGGCTCTGAGGACTGGGCAGGCCCAGTCCTGGGGCCTGGAACACTGGGCTCTGCCAGGAGAGGAATTTGGGGGATCTGACCATTGGCTTCCTGAGCATCAGAGGGCTTCAGTGCTTCTATACATGGGTGGAGGGTTATGGCAGGCTTGCTCAAGCCTGCCTTTTGCTTACTGCTATTCCCCTCCCCTGGAGCACCAGCTCTCAGCTACCTCCCTATACCCTGCCCTTCCCTTCTGTCCCAAATTCTAGGATGTCAAGCTCCAAGTCAGCTTCAGTTGGGGTGGCTGGTGTGCGGTGGAGGGATACTTTGGAGGCAGCCTTCTGATCCCCTCATCTCAATCCCCTGAGGAAAGGCATCTCTCCCTCTGGGGAGGGTCTGGGGTCCTTTCTTTGCAGCCCTTAAGGCCAGCAAGAGGGAATGACATGATTACAGGAGGAGCCTTGAGGAAATTTGGATTTGGGGCCCCTTGAGAGTAGCTCAGGGGGAGCTTCCCGTGGTCTACCTCTAGGGAACTCTAAGTGAGCCACCGACCCACAATCACACCCTCTTATAGATGCCCAGTTAATCTCAGGTTGAGTTCCTTGAGCCCCAGCTACAATGATCTCACTCTGCATGCAAAGATCTCTCTGTCTCTCAGTTCCTCTATTTACTCTCTCTGTCTCTGCCACCATTTCTCTGTCTCTGTCTCTCTGTCTCTCTTTCTCTGTCTCTCTGTCTTTCTGTTTCTCTGTCTCTTTTTGTTTTTCTCTGTCTGTCTCTCTGTTTCTCTGTCTCTCTCTCTCTCTGTCTCTGTCTCTCTGTTTCTGTCTCTGTCTTTCTTTCTCTCTGTCACTCTTTCAGTCTCTCTCTGTTTCTCTCAGTAACTGTTTTTTTTTCTCTTTTTCTGTCTTTGCCTCTGGCTCTCTGACTCTGGCTCTGCCACGGTCTCTCTGGTGCTGTCTCTGTCTCTGGCTGTCCCTTTGTCACTGTGTCTGTCCCCATCCCTTTCTCTGTGACTAAGGTCTCCTCCCTTTTCTCCCTCGCTCCCACCCCCTCTGCTCTTTAAGTCTGCTGGGAACACTCATTATCTTCCTCTCAAGTCAATTAGTCACTTTGGTCATTTTGTCTTTCTGCACATGAGGGAAAGGGGGCTGAGGAGAGAGGGAGCTTGGCTGTCAATGCCCCCAAGGAGAAGCTAGGGTAGAGTGAAGAAGGAAGGAAGTAGGGGGTTGGGGAGATAGTACAACCAAAAAGCCAGCCCACAGATCAGTTACAAGCTCCCCATGGCCTGGATTCAGGACCAGTATTAGTAGAGAGCTCCCCATCACTGAAGGGCCTAGAGTGGACACTATGGGATTTCCAGAAGGGGCTGTTATAGAGAATATTAGCAGTCCTGGATTGACTGGTCTCAGTGACCCCCAGGTGCCTTCCTGTTCTAGAGTTTCCAGATTCCAGTCTTTGACATGTAGACAACCATTTCCACCTCCTACAGGTTCTCAATGACTTTTCTCCCTGCATTTCCCTCCAGGCTGCCCTCCTTATGTTCCCCAAGACTTTCCTGACCATCTGGAGAGCAATCTGAACTATGCCCAAAGGGCTATCAATAATTTCATACCCTTTGACCCAGCAATACCACTTCTAGGGTTATATCCCAAAGAGATCATAGAAGTGGGAGGAAGACCCATAAGTACAAAAATGTTTATAGCAGCTCTTTTCATGGTGGCAAAGAATTGGAAATTAAAGGGGTGCCCATCAATTGGGGAATGGAAAAGCAAGTTGTGGCATATGCATGTAATGGGATACTATTATGCTATAAGAAACGAGGAGCAGACGGATTTCATATTTACCTGGTGAGGCTTATACAACCTGATGCTGAGTGAGAAGAGTAGAACCAGGAGAAATTTGTATACAATCACAGACAAAACATATGTGTAGTGACCAACTATAACAGACTGGACTCTTCTTAGCAATGCAATGATATAAGTCAATCCCAAAAGACTCATGAAGGAGAAAGATGCTACGTCCATAGAAATAACTAGAAAGAACTGAGCTTGAATCCTGATGGAAGTAAAATAATTGATCTTTTTCTTTTCATTGTTTGGTTTTATTTCTCCTTTTCCATTTTTCATCCCACCTGGTACAATACGCATTTGTAACTTGACTAATGTCTAATATGAAAGTATTTGCAGATCCTATACTGGACTATATGTTGTCGTGGGGGGTGGGGGAGGGAGGGAAAGGAAATTTGAAACTCAAGTAATTATGGAATTGAATCTTGTTAACTAAAAATAAACAAATAAAAAAAAAAGACTTTCCTGAACAGGACAGAAAAAGTCCTTCAACCTGGGAGCTGCCCCACCCTTGGACAATTCTCACATTCCAGGTACCCATGGCCCCTGAGGATGCCTCCTCTGATTAGCTGGTTCTGCCCAGAGCTGCCTTTTAAGGGGGAGATCCGGGCCAGCCCTGTCTCCTTAGCCCTCCTGATGTTTCTTCCCAGCCACCTCTTTCCTTCCTTCTCCCTCCCCACTTCCTTTTTCAGCCCTCTTGTAGACTTGGGTAGGCAGATCCCCAGCAGCTACTGTGGTGGTGCGGGTGGGAGGTGAAGAGGGTCTGCCCCAGGGTGGGACCAGTGCCAGGGGAGAGAAGGGGCCAGCTGTTATGAAGGGTAGACTGACAGGACTTGGCCCCTGATTGGATCTTTGGATTGAGAGTGAGGAGTCAGGGGTGGATGTTGGCTGTGAGCCTGAGGGCCTGGGGGGATGCTCTTAGTAGCAGATGTCCTCTCCTTCTCTGGCGGTGAGAAGAGGAAGGCCATCTGCCATGAGTTCCCTCTTCTCCCTCACCCTTATCTCAAGACTCCCAGTTTACACCAAGGCAGAGAAAGCTTTATTCACTGCCCAAGCCAAGCAGAGGGCTTGGGGGGTCAGTTCCTACCCTCTCTCCCCTCCCCTCCCACCTGCTGCAGAAGCTTGCCCCATCCCTCCCTCCCTCTCAGTCAGTGCCCTCCTCTCTGTGTTCTTCACCTGCTCCCTGCAAACAGTCTCAGATCCACCCAGACCTTCACTTAGCTCCCCTCTTTTGTCATCCCTTCAAGGTTTAGTCATCTATTTCCAGTCCCTCTCACTGCCAAACTCCTAGATGGCTTGTCTTCATTCAGCCCCTCCCCTCCCTCTTGACCCACTTCTTTTTCTGTCCTTCTGCAGGCTGACCCTCTGGCTCTGTCCCAGCTTTCCAATCTCTGCTAACTTCTGGCTTCACCTTGGTCTTCATTGGTGGCAGATCCTCCTGCTAGACCCCTGCTACCCCATTAGCTTCAAGGCTCTCTCTTGGTCCTCCCATTGCCCCTGTGTGCCCTTCATCTCACACCATTTGTTGGCTCCTCATTACCTCCTATGCCCTCAGCACATCCCCCATGCTGCTGTCCTCATTCTCCTCTTCTCTGCACACTTGCCTGCTTAGAGATCCCACCAGCTTCCAGACTGTCAGATGTCAGGTCTCTTCAGGGAGTCCCCTGCCTCCTGAGCCACAGGTCCACCTTACAGATTGCCAGCTGGCCATCTCCTGATGGCCCCATAGAGATCTCACCTGAAGATGCCACCAGCTTCCAGACTGTCAGATGTCAGCTCTCTGCAGGGACCCCCTGCCTCCTGAGCCACAGGTCCACCTTACAGATTGCCAGCTGGCCATCTTCTGATGGCCCCATAGAGATCTCACCTGAAGGTCCATGTATGTTCATATGGTCCCAGCCAGACTCAAACAAGGATCCTCCAGGAACTGCTAGCCCTCTGCCTCCCAGGGCTTCATTTTCTTCTCACCCTGAGCCTATTCTTTTTGTCTTTCATTAAAATATCCTTTAAAAAGGCATGATCCTTTCAACAGAAGTCTACATAAAGTCTAGCACTTGGGTATAGTGCAGGGTGAGAGTGTTTCCTTCGAGAGCTGATATTCTGAAAGGGTCCTGAGGGTCTGAGTGCACCACAAGCTTGATATGATTCAACAGGTACCAGCAGGAAGGGGAGCTCCTGAGATTTTAGTCTGCATCAATAGGACCATAGTTTCTAGGAAGGGGGAAGTGAAAATATCACTGAACTCTGTTTCTTTTGGAGCTCTCCTGGAGGAAGGTGCTTTCTGAACACCACTGTATAAAGATGAATATGACCCTGGAAGAGTCCCCAGGATGGGTCCATGACATAGGCAAGATCATCATGGAAGGAACACAATGAGCCTGGAGTGAAGAATATTTGGGGGACATGACACTGTCTTCCAGCACTGAAAGGTTTTAATGTGGAGGCTAAATTGGGCTTTTTGGGGGTCATGGCCACTTCCAGACATCAGACTGAGGAGCCCTGGACAGAAGGGATAAAGAGGTTTGACAGTGACAAGGTTGAGTGTTGGGAGAGCTGGTTCAGCTGTGAAAGAATTCACTTAGATGATTCCCTCCTAAGCAAGGGGAGCTTTATTGACACAGAAGCAGCCTGGGTCTCCCGGCAAGAAAGCTAAGGGGATCCTGATATTTGGGGGAGTTATGTGTATACTGAGGTTTCAGAGCAGTGATGTAGGTTTAGAGGTTTATGGGGGTAAAATGATCAGGGACAGGATGAGGACAATGGATGATGGAATATGCACAAGATAAGGGAGAGGGGAGATTTATGGCCCAGGATGGGGGACACAAGGAATTTTGTGTTCCAGGTTAAAGGGGATGTTTATGGTATTTTAAGACAGGGAGAAGAAACTTAGGATGGTTTCAGGTTAGAGAATAAACTAGGAGCTTCACAAAGTACTGGAAAAGCAGCTCTCACCCCTCAGGACACCCTTTATTTCCTCATCATTTCCCGGCTCAATCAGTAAACAGAAGAAATCTTTCAGAAAAGGGGCAAAGGTCATTTCCTTCAGTAGCTACATACTGTGGAATGGGGGTGAAGAGTCCACTTCAGGGGCCCTAAAATAGGTTGAGGAGGGGTGGTCAGTGTGCGGGTGCAGAATGTGGTGCCAGCTGAATTCAGGGCGAGTGAGACAAAGCCCTCGGGGTCATTAAGGGCAAGGGCTGGTATCCTCAGAGCTGAAAGTGGAATTTCTGCAGGGGAGAGGACACAAAGAGAGTTTAAAGGGGGTTAAAGACTCATGGACTAAAAATAAGGGCGAGTAAAATGATCACCAGTGAGGTCAGAATGGGGGAAAGAAGGGAGAGGAACCATGACCCCCAGGAGGAGGAAGGGGGAGCTGGCAGGCTGGAGGGGATGGCTTGCATCCAAGAGGCTGCCTGTAATATCTTTCAAGTGCTCAGAGGATAAATCCTATGCAGGGTCTTCAGGGAACCGGGGGGAGCTATGGGGAGTAAGAGAGAATCCTGGGAGTGATGGTGACACACCCAGCATCCTGTCCTCTGCCCTGCCTCACAGAGCTCCCCGCTTCAATGAGGGCATTAGACTGCCAGTCCTGGGGAAGCAGGGTGGGGAAAAGGTGGGCTTGGAAGAGGACAAGAGGTTCCAGGTGGGGCCCAGAGCCCAGTACAGGTAGGGAGCACACAGGCATGTCCCCAGGGTGAGGGGCTTCACTTCTCTGGCTGGTCAGTCACACCCTGTGTCTTATCTCCCATCTCCTATCCTGCCTCCTACTGGCTTCTGCCTCACCTTCCACCCAAATGCTTTTGGGAGAGGGACAGAGGAGCTGTCCCTGCCTGAGTCGGGGTAGGCAGGGGAGAAAAATGAGGCTGAAGCAGCTTGCAGGGGCTGAAGAGAGTGTGGAACAGGTGTCCTTGCTGCATGGCCACCTGCTGGTGGACAGAGGTCAGTCCAGGAGACACAAACCTGACCAGTCACTTTATTATGCAGGGCCCAAAAGAGGGAACATTGAAGTGATGTCAGGATAGAGGAAAACAAGGAAAGAATCCCAGAGCCCTAGGACTCTTTTACAGGATTGTCTGATCCTGTTATTTCCTTGAAAGTTTCCCCTCAGACTCCAGATCCTTTAGGGGGATCCAATGCTGAGGCCCCAGGGACATATGGATGAATGTAAATAAGAGCACTTTGCAGGTAGAAGCTTTCTGCCCTTGAGTTCAGTAGTTATACAGGAGGATTTCCTGAGAAGGGCTGACTTTGACTCCAGCTACCATGAGAGGCCTGGGAGGATACACAATCCCCCCACGGCGCATGTCAATAAGGCGTTTATGATCAAGGGTGATTGTAGCACAGGACACACAGCATGAACAGGCATTATTTCCACAACACTAACAAACCCTGAATGGGACTGACTTTTCTATTAATGCAAAAGGGTTCCCTAAGTGACCTCCCCTAAGAAATTTGCTTGGGTGGAAATCCCTTTCCCCACATGTAGATGCTTCTGATTGTGCTTCAGGAGCTAATAGAATAACATCGAGGTCCCTCAGTCAGGCGTCCCAACAGCTGGTTATTCAGAAACATGTAAGGACCTGATCCCACACAGATATCTGCCTAGTAGCAGGCAGGTGACTAGGCCAAGCACCCATTTACTAAGCTGCTTAAGGGGAAGAAAGGAATATGACGGTAGGCTGAAGAGCCCAGATGTCAAACCCTCTTTGTTATAGCAGCACAGATGGATCCCAGCCTTGGTCTATGGAATGATTATTAGCTATGTGTTTGTGCCTTTGTTTCAGAAACTGCTTTTCCCTTTGGCTAATTATTCCCATAACATTCAGAAAGAAGGTTCTGTTCCAGGGACTGCATTTTCCACATGACTACAAAGGACCAACGTATCGATTCCACTTCACAGGCAGACTCAGCAATCATCAGGTGACAGATATTCCTTTTCAAAGGAACACAATGGGGAAACTGAGCCAGGAGGATTCCATGCTAGGCTGAGGCTCAAATTATCCTCTCAGCTTTTCCAGGTGTAGATTTCAATTACTAACAGTCACATTCTCTCTGAGTAACTTGTGGCATTTCTCTCAGATGGTGGATTATCGACTATTGATTACTGATGGATTTTGTGGTTCATCAAACAGTTCAAAACACATT
Source organism: Gymnobelideus leadbeateri (assembly GCA_011680675.1). Taxonomy (NCBI): domain Eukaryota; kingdom Metazoa; phylum Chordata; class Mammalia; order Diprotodontia; family Petauridae; genus Gymnobelideus; species Gymnobelideus leadbeateri. The sequence continues at coordinate 932,959 of WOXC01005186.1, read as the reverse complement.
TCACGGTAGTCCCAAGAGCTTTTAGCTGAGATGGCAAGTTTCACTTGTCAGAAATCTGCAGGACTCACATCTCAAATTGAAATGGGTCCTTGTGCAAAAGTCAACCCACTGGAGATGATTTCTATATAGCTGCAAATTCTCAGCAAGCCAAGGTCCTTGTTCAGGAACTCCATAACCCAAACAAGCCTTTTGGCAAGTTTACACATGGCATAACTGAGACAATGTTTACCAGTCTGAAACTGGAAATGAGCCTGTTCCCTATCAGCTGACTTCAGTTTTGATGAGTACACTTTACACAGAGAATCAGCAACTCATGGTGAACATGGTAAAACTACAACCTTCAGAGTGTGGGCTTACCCAAGTTGGGAGGCTGGCTGGTTTTTCCCCCTGCTTCCTGAAATAGGGACCACAGAAGGTAAGGTGGAATTCTTTGTCAGATGAAGTCTGCCTCAGGGAGTGAGTGGGGAGATGGGAGGAGAAGCAGCTCTTCCCCTGTGATGGGACATCCCTAGAGATGGGCAGCCATGGCAGGCCAATCACAAGCAAGAAAAAAAGAGCCAGTGGAAAGGGGAATCAAGGTGTGGAGTGTGAGTGAAAATAGAGCAATTAAGTGAAAAATAAGCTAAAACTCCCCAAACCAGTCCTGTGTGTGTAAAGGGACTCAGGTGGGGAGGGAGTAGTTGTACATGCAGGCCTGGTCTGGAGTCTTGGCAAAGCTCTCTGCTTCTGATGTACTCTTTCTCAGGCCCCTTGGAAACCAGAGGGTAAAGTCTCCCATAGGCTCAGATGGCCACTGGGGAGCAGGGGCAACCTTTAGATGGGAGAGTTGGATCCCAAGCTGGCAGCTATAGGAGTTGTCAGACCTGACAGGGCTCCAAGAAAAATATTATTTGATACTGAAAGCACATAGAATTGGTTCATTTTTTTCTAGTCATGCAGGGCTAGGTTCAAAGAGTATAATAAATTATTCAGTTTTCCAGTCTCTCAGGGTCAGGTTCAAACAATACGATAAAGCTTACAAAATCGTATGATTACATTAAGTCATGTATAGATTAAACTACTTAGATGGCTCACAATAGACTAGTTTTGGGAAGAGAGATTTACACATCACCAAGATAGTCAAGAAAACTTACACGTGAACCATATAGTTCAGCATAATCGTGATCACCAATGTTAAATAACATCAAATTCCTTGCATCCCAGAGACCTATTCTCAGTATCCATTTAAACAGCACTTTTTGAATCCCAGATGCCTCATGTAAATATCTGGTCCCTAGATATCCTTTCTTTGACAATAGGCTTCATTTTTAGGATAGTTCAAAAAGGGAGTTCTGCTTCTCCAGTTCAGATCTAGAAGTTCCCAGATAATTCTGACTTAGTATGAATCAGTACAATGATTTAAATTTGGTTCTCCATTTTTGAGACTTTATATCGTCTGCTGCTTCTGTCCTTACCTAATTCCTGTGCCTAGTATAAGGCTTTTTAAAAATGTGAATGTTCAACCATAAAATGAACTGTTTTGTCTCTTAATATTATCAGACAGATACTTTAATAAAGGAGAAATAATTTCACTTTTATACTATCTTGTACAATTTTTGTGCAAAATCCAAATTTGATATCTTATTACCAAAGCATGCATAAAGCTTAAATTTCCATGACAGAAAAAATTTGGAAGCCAATCTTATACGTCTGTACATAATTCTTAGAGGAATCAGTCTGTTTCTGTTGCTTTCCTCAAAATTTGCTGTCTTTGGGAAGACTAGCTTGTGCCTCAGGGGTGGCCCTGGAGTCAGGAGAACCTAAGTTCAAATCTGACCTCAGACACTTAACACAAAAGCTAGCTATGTGACCTTGGGCAAGTCACTTAACCTCAATTGCTCCACCTTCCCCCCTCCAAAAAAGCAAAAAAAAAAATTGCTCTCCTTTTTAATTAGACATCTTTCCCATTACATCTTTGTCTTATTACTTGGTATAATCATTTCCTCCTTTGGAAGTTGTAATCTCTACATTACATTTATTTGGTCATAAATACTGGTTATAATTGTAAGTTATTCCTTCTTGCATCCTATTATAATATGTTCCAAATTCCATGTATTATTTAATAGATTTAGTATTGCATTTAAACAACCTCTTGATTATAATTAATGTTAAGAGGAATAATCACTAAGCTTTTATGAAGAAAATTAATTGGAAAGTTTTAAATGATATCTCTTTCTTCCTCCTTAAAGGAAAAATAAACCTTTAAAATTGGAATTAATCAAACTAAGTTGTTGTAAAATGTCCTTAAGTTACATAAATTCCTAAGGTAATATTCCTAATTCCTACCTCCCAAAGTTTCTCGATCAAAAATGTGTTTGTAATGGAGAGATTTTTTTATAAGCCAAGAAGAACATATCCAATTAAATTAGCCTCATCACAATAGCAAAGTTCACCAGTCCTTTAAGAATTTACTCAAATTGACCAACTATGACAGACTGGACTCTTTTCAGCAATGCAGTGATATAAGTCAATCTCGAAAGACTCATGAAGGAGAGAGTTGCGACATCCAGAGAAATAACCAGAAAGAACTGAGCTTGAATCCTGATGGAAGCAAACTAATTGATCTTTTTCTTTTCATTGTTTGGTTTTATTTCCTCTTTACCATTTTTCATCCCACCTAGTACAATACGCATTTGTAACTTGACTAATTTCTAATGTGAAAGTATTTGCATATCCTATACTGGACTATATGTTGTCGTGGGGGGTTGGGGGAGGGAGGGAAAGGAAATTTGAAACTCAAGTAGCCATGGAATTGAATCTTAACTAAAAATAAATAAATACATTAAAAAAAGAATTTACTCAAGTTTTTACTTTCTTTTGTCTTGAAATAGGTCACTGGAAATTACATTCTGGAATTCCATATACTTCCAAGTTCCCATTCTTATGAAAACTTTTAGGTTACTTAACAGCTTCTTAATAACATTTAAATAAGAAAATTGCTTTTAACAACAGAGTTGATAATTTTTATCAATTCACACAATTCAGAAATGTACAATGCCCTAAACATTACTATGTATTTAATACTTGAAACAACCCATTATCAACTTAGGTGAATGGATTTCTAAATCACCTTGCATAGAGAATCATTCATCTCGTCATTAATAATGTGGAGATTTAAACCACCATATATATTTCCCTAATAGCCAAGATTTTAAATGGATAATCTGCTATCATAGGAAATATCATGCAGTATTATTGCTAACCCAAATATAGGAGTTTTAAATTATGAAAATTTTTACTACATAAAAAACACAATTCACATGCAACACAACCCAGATTTTAAAAAAAAATTGGCACAACACCATTTCTACTTCAAATTTCACAAGCTAAGAAAACTTTGAGAAATATAATACACTTGTACAAATGCAGCAACAACACAAACAATAAATGACATCAGTTGCATTTCCAGACCATCATATATAGAAATCATTGATCCCATCATTCCTGGCATTCAAAAACCACTCCTCATTTTGTTTTCTTCTCTCTTTTTGATCACATTGGCTAAAGGTCTATCAATTTTATTGTTTTTTTTTTTTTTTTATAAAATCAGCTCCTAGTTTTATTTATTAATTCAATAGTTTTCTTAATTTTGATTTTATTAATCTCTCCTTTGGTTTTCAATATTTCTAATTTGGTATTTCATTGCACATTTTTAATTTGTTCCTTTTCTAGCTTTTTCAAGTGCATGCCCAATTCATTGATCTCCCTTTTCTCTAATTTATTCATGTATGCATTCAGAGATATAAAACTTCCCCTAAGAACTGCCTTTGCTGCATCCCACAAATTTTAGTATCTTGTCTCATTATTGTCATTCTCTTGAATGAAGTTACTGATTGTTTCTACAATTTCTTGTTTGACTCATTCTTTAGGATTAAATTGTTTAGTTTCCAATTACTTTTTAGTCTATCTTTCCATGGCCCTTTATTGCAGCTTTCTGCCCCCATCAGCCCTCTGTCCCCACAAGCATGCTGTCCATCCCATCCCTTTCTTCGTTCCAGCTCTCTGCCTCTGACCAGCTCTCTGTCCTGTCCAACCTACTGACCCTGGACAGTCATGTGTCCATTGCAGCCCTCTGTTCGTTCCAGCTTTCTGCCCCTGGCCAAACATCTGTCCCTTCTAGCACTCTGCCCTCACCAACACTCTGCCACCCTCCAGCCCTCTCTCTGTTCCAGCCCTTTGTCCATTCCAGCACACTGTGCCCACACGCCCTCTGTCCTGTCCAACCCTCTGTCCCTGGCTAGCCTTCCAACCATTCCAGTGCTCTACCCCCAACAGCCCTTTGTCCTGTACAACCTCCTGCCCCTGGCCAGTCCTCTCTCCCTCCCTGCCCTCTACCCCAAGCCAGGCCTGACTTAAAGCTGAGACAGGGGAAAGAAGGTCCTTGACTCTCTGAGGCTGATTGTTACTTCAGGGGCTCATTCCAGAATCCACCCCTCTGAGATCAAGTAGGGCTAGGGAAGCTGATGTTAAGCTCAGAGAAGGGCACAGAAGGGAGATAATTCTTTCATGATCTCTTTGGAATACAATGAGAAATGGTTTTGCTGGGTCAAAGGCTATAAAATTGCTTATAACCCTTTGGGCTTAGTTCTGAACGGTTGAATCAGTTCACAACTCCACCAACAATGCATTAGTGTTCCAATTTTTGCACATCCTCTCTAGCATTTGTCATTTTCCTCTTTTGTCATCTTAGCCAATGTGACTGGTGAGATGTGGTACCTCAGAGTTGTTTGGATTTGCATTTCTCTAATCAATAGTGATTTCAAAGCATTTCTTCAAATGCTTGTAGATATCTTTACTTTCTTCCTCTGAAAACTGCCTTTTTATATCCTTTGTCCATTTATCAACTGGGGACTAACTTCTGTCCTTATAATTTTTTTTTTTGTTGGGGTTGTTTGTGGTTTGGTGTTGTTTTGGTGGGTGTTTTTTGGGGGTTGTTGGGTTTGGGTGGGTTTTTGGTGTGTGTTTTTTTGACTCAGTCACCTGTATATTTTAGAAATGAGGCCTTTATCAGAGACAGTGATTATAAAAGTTCTTCCCCAATTTTATGCTTTCCTCTTAATCTTGGTTACATTGGCTTGATTTGTACATAATTTTTTTCAATTTAATGTAATTAAAACTATCCATTTGGTATTTCATAATGCTCTTTAATTCTTGTTTGATCATAAAATCTTCCTTTCTCCATAAATCTTATGGGCAAACTTTTCCTTGCTCTCTAAGATTGCTTACAGTAACAGGCCTTTGTACCTAGGTTGTGTACACATTTACACTTTATTTGGTAGAAGGTGTAAGATATTAACCTGAGCCTAGTTTCTGCCACACTATTTCCCCACTTTTCCCAGCACTTTTTGTCATACAGTGAGTTCTTATCCCAAACACTGTTGTCTTTGGGTTTATCAAACAGTACATTACTGTGGTCATTGACTGCTGAGTCTCATGTACCCAGTCTATTCCATTGATTCACGACTCTATTCCTCAGCCAGTACTGATGGGGGGGTGGGGGGGGCTCCAATCAATGACCAGACTCCCTGCTGTTCAGTCTGGAAGAAATTCACTGGGCCCAAGCAATCTTTGGAACCAGGATTGTAAAAGTTTATTCTTATACTTTACAAGAGTTCTTAGGGAGCCTGCAAGCTTGAAGAAGTCATAGGTATAGTTTTAAGGAGTCAGGACAGTAAATCAGGTGTCAGTGATGCTAACTAGGTGAGTAAGGGTGGGATTAGGGAGGAGTTAGGGAGTGGTCAGTGCTTAAAGGAACCTGCACTTTTAATATCAACTGCACAGGCACATTGCCCATAATTCACTGGGAAATAGCCCAAGGGGAGGATGCATGGAGGTGTGGTTTTAGGCTTGATATTCACTAAGTCAGCTAGCAGTCAGGGCTGACTGAGAAGTGCCCAGTCTGCCACCCATCAGTGTCATGTTTGACAAGATGGATGTTGGGAACCAAGGCTAATGGAGACTCAGTATGGGTATAATTGGCTAAAGAGTTAACCTACAGATAGTGCACTGAAGGATTCATAGGTGCAGCTGGCAACTATACTAGGGGGAGATAACATTTGCCTAAGCTAAAATGTTTATAGATGGTTTAGTGAAGGATACTTGGGTGTAGCTTGTTATTGTTCCAAGCAGAGATAACCTGTTCATGAATTGTTGCTGGGGAGAGTGCTGGCATGGGGAAGGGGCAGAGTTAATGCTCTGAGGCTGGGTGTGGTGGTTGGTGGAATGTGATTTTACAGACTGGTTTTACAAACTGATGTTACAAACATAGATCCCAAGCACCCCATCATTCCCCCCTTAAACAGATGGTACCCAAAATCATCTGGGGACAAGGGGCAATGGTCTCAGTTTCCCAAACTACTTCTCGCTAGGGAGGGGAATAGAGCTGTCCCTCCCTCACAGGGTCCCATTGTTCAAGAGGCTGGGTCTGTAGCCAGTGTCCAGAACCTGGCCGATGTTAGGTCCAGGGGGTGATGGGTCATGGTTTCAGACAGTGATTGGTAATCAGCGTGAGATGTCATCTGCAAGAGAAGGGTGCTGAGCCTAGAAAACACAAATCTAGCAAAGAGATCAAACAAACAAGGACCAAAAATGAGTAAGAGGAAATTGACCAGAAGTGGGGTGAGTATGGGCTATTATAACCCATTACTCAAACTATTTCACTGTCCTTTATATTTTTACATACTACATAGACAAGATACCTCATAAGTTTTTATTCTTTTACTAACATAACTACACTGCCTTTAACAAAAGAGGTTCCTGACTTGAACCTCACAACTGATAGTAGACATACATCCTTGTTTCACAAAGCTTGTTTAACCTTTGATTATATTCACTTTGGAAGAAAGAGATACTTCAGAAATTGAATCTTTTACATGTACATTCAGTTACAAATGTTAACTTTTGCTTAGATAATGGAATAATTACAAATTCAGACCAAAACAGCAAGATCTCTTCTGCTTTAAAACTCATTACATTAATTCAGAAATAAATTTATCTTGCAAATGAAGGCTTTAGCAGGCCTCTTAAAATCACACTAGAGATGTAAAAAATTTCTTCTAAGAGTATTTTCCCTCCTTTTAAAACAGTTGAAATATTTATAAATGATCGCTAAACTTTTATGAAGAAAGCTAGTTGAAAACTTTTAAAATGATCTTAAGCAGTTTGCATAACTTTTTGCACATGTTCTAATTCTAGATTAAAAATATTAGATTTTCCAATAAGCTAACACAAAAGAGCCCATATCTTTTACCAACTACTGGCTCTCATCATAGAAACCTGCTATAGAAGGAAAAAAGCAGGGACATGTGACATTCCAAATATGACAGGAGAAAACATCCTTGGCTCTGTTTAAATTCAGGTAAAGTCACAGATATCCAAACATGCAGCATCTGTTCCACCTCACAGCTAGACTCAGGAATAGGTAGGAAACATTCTTTTTCAAAGGAATCCTATGGGTAAACTGAGCCAGGAGGGATCCCATCCCAGACAGAGGCTAAGATTGCTCCTTCAGCCTTTAACAAATGTTGATTTCCACCTGTCAACAGTACAGGGTCACATTCCCTCTGAGTAGCTTGTGACATTTTCTCTCAGATACTGATTTGATCAAGACAATTACAACCAAATTCAAACTCAAAATAAAATTCAGTTGTGGTCCCAAGTGCCTTTTACCTTAAACAACAAGCGTCACCAATCAAAGCTTAGAGCCAGTTATAATTATTTTTATTCTCACGGAGCTGCAATGAACAGTAAAGATTTATCAGGTCTCATAAATGAAACGAATTCTATTTACCATCTTTCCTTCTCAAATATAAAAGGCAATTGATAGAAATTCATTCTAGTCTTTGCAACTTCTTAGAAAGTTAGGTTCTTTTAAAAACTACATGACTAAAACAAGTTCCTTTCCCAGGCTGAATGACCTTGACTAATAGAGATAGTTTCTAGAGGATTGGGCAGTTTTACAACATCATACATGAATGAGGACTGTTCTGAATGGACAGAACTAGTCAGAATAAAGTTTTTGTCCAGTCTTTTCCTTTCCACTTACAGTAATCAATCAACAATTTTAGGTTTATTAAAACAGTAGCCAAAATAACTTAGTTAACAATCTTACAAGTTTAAACAATCTTAACTGAAACTTCCTTTTAAACACAAACAGACTTGGAAGCTTATGATTTCCCAAATTACAATACTCCAAGACTTTAAGAGAAACTGCTTCTCATACAAAATAGATAATACAACTATTTACCAGTAACAGTATCATAAATAATTATCATGCTCTTAAATTTGAACTTTGAAATAAAAACAAATGAATTACTAATCTGGTGACCTTAAAAATCCAGTTTTTGAAGTTACACAGAACTAAAGTTTTCTTGATGCCAAATACCCAATCAACTTCTCACTAGAAATCAATTATATTCTGGAATCTCACATAGATGGTGAATGTGGTGACCCATAAACCTTCAAATTAACGTAAATACATCCTTAGATAAAGGAAGCTTGAAAACCACACCCCTATTTTTTTCTTTCCTTTTTTCCCCAAGGTTTCTCATTTGCTCAATAAGAATTCTACAAAATGCCTTTCCAATTCACCTTGTACAGAGAATCATTCATTTCATCATTAGTAATGTGGAAACTATAACTTTAAATGAGTGTATATTTCCAGAATAGCCAAAAAGTTAAATGAACAATCAGCTATCACAGTAAATATCAGCAGTATTATTACTACCTGTTTGTATCACTAATTGAACAGCTTTAAATCATCAGATTTTATAACATAAAAAATCCAGTTCACATGAAATAAACATCATAAGATAGGGTTAGCAGAACTGATAAAGTAACTAGTGGCAAGCACCCCAACATCCCCAGGGTGGCTGCCAACACAGTTTCTCAGATCTGCTTTTCAAAAGTAAAGCAACTCAAAATGAGTTAACAAGCTTACTTTAATCAAACAAACATATATTACCTGGATCAGGGGGAAAAGGTCAGCACCCCGAACTTCAAAGTACACAGATCAACTTCAAACAGACAGGCTTCCAAACTGTCCAACTATTATGTCAATACCAAATCAGTTACCAGAGAGAGAAGCATCAACATCTGGGTTTTCAAAGCCTGGGGGCTCTCAATGTCTGCCCAGAGTCTCATCTGGTCAAATCACACAACACTACTCAAAGTGAGCCCCAAAGCAAAGCCTCCCATCAGGGATTATATAGCCTTCTCCTGGGTCAGAAAATGTAACCGCCCTATTGACCCACTTCCCAATCACACAGCATCAAGGTGTGGTCATTCCTGAAAACCAAGCCTCCTACCACAGGCTCCATGTGACCACATTCAGCCTATTAGGGGGGCAGAGTATATTTTCAAATTAAAGAAGGTTCTCAGAGTCACTTAAGCCAATCAAAGGGCCTAGGGGCAGGGAAGATCTTCAAATCTGCATTTCTATTACAGTAACATAGCTGGTTTTACACAACTGTTTTCTCCATCTTTTAGTTTCCACAAAATTCGGACTGAAAACTGCTTTATCTAAAACCATTTCTGGCTCACAATTGTCACTCAATTTTTACTATATAAGAGTATTTTACAATTTAGAGATACCATAATAACACAATGACATTATGACATTAGTTGCATTTCCAAATCATCACATACAAAAATTACTGATAGAAAATTGGGCTTACCAAGTGCAGAGACTTTTCTCCTCTCCACACAGTTGCAGCACCTGGTTGTGTATCCAAGGGTTTGCAAGTAGAGGGGGTCATCTGATGCCTAGAAGTGTGGGCTTCAGGGTACCCAGGGACACAGTGCTGTTGCCAGTGGGGCCCTCAATATAGTTGTTATGCCTTCCCCCCTCTTTTTTTCCCAAGTGGGAGGGGGTAACTCAAATTCCCTACTATTAGTCAGGACTCTCTTTCCTTAATTTGATCTGGTGGGAGAGGCTTTAACAAAATCTACTGAAATATTTTTATCTGTTCTAACTTTCAGTCCCATACATTTCACTTATGTGTCTACTCCTTAGAAACTTCTTTGAAAATGAGAGCTTTGAATCTTCCAGTCGAGTGAGTGGGACACTGGAGGGAGGGAGAATGGTAGGGAAAGGCATGATCACAAAGGAATTGTCTCCAGCCTGTCTTACGCCTTTTCTACCTGTGGCAGGAATCTGTGGAGACTGGAAAAAATACTTTACAGTGACCCAGATGGAAACATTCAAAAAGGTGTACCAAGAGAAGATGAAAGGGCTGGACCAGGACCTGTTCCCATAGGATCAATGCTGAGATGGGCTGTGGAAGACCTGGCATTCTCTAATTCACCCATATATTATCTGCAAATAAGAGAGATTTTTACCTCCCTGGCCCTATCCCTGTTGCCCTACTCCCTATTCTCTTCTCTTATTAATATAGCAGACACAAAGAAATAGTAATGTGAGAGACATGGGGCACCATGCTACTTCCCAAAGGAAAGCTTCTAGTGGGTTCCCTTACTTGTCACACACTCTCCTTTGACCACCACATTTTGGATGCTATTGTGCAATGGAGCTTTTAATCCTGTGATTTCGAGTACTTCAAACAAAAATGAAAGTTGAATGTTGGAAGCTTTTTCTGCCTATTGGTGTAATGGTGATTGCAATAATTTTTCTTTAAATTTATTATACTAAGAGAGTATGCAATGTTAAATAAGCTTTGCATCCCCAATATAACTTCAATAGCAGCAAACAGGACATGGAGAATAGTTTCCAAAAAGTAATATTTTTGTATCATCATTGATTGGTTGATCCATAGGGGCAGTTATGGGGTGCAGTGGATAGATGATCAGGCTTCCTGCCCGGAACACTTGAGTTCAAACCTGGTATTAGACACTTACTAGCTGGGTGACTTTGGGCAAGTCACTTAACCCCATTTAGAAAAACATGCAAAGATTTGAATGAAATAATGAAGAGAAGAACAAGCAAGACCAAGAGATTGCTGTATACAGTAATAGCAACATTGTTTTAAGAGTGTCTGAGCAAATAACTCACTTTGACTCTTATTTTTCAAGTAAATATAAAGGACATGTGATAAAAGACACTGTCTTCACCCAGAGAAAGAACTGATGAATAGAAGCATGTACAGAATAATTCCTAGGGCAGTAGGCTAAAGGAAGAAATAAAGACTTGGTATTTTCATTATACACTTAAAAGAAAGAGCAAGTTGTACATAACAGGTTTACACTTTCATGCACAATCATCTTTTTTGTTTTACCCTGTTATGGAATGCTTGTTTTCTTCTCTATGTTAAAACTAAAATAAATAAATGTGGAGAAAAAGAAAACCCCAAATGGGACCATGAAGAATGTGCCACCACTGAATTCACTGACAGTTGATCCATTGGTTTCTGGTCCTTTCTGGCTTAAAATAGCAAAACATCCAGTTCTCAATGAGGGAAAGATTACACATAAGGACGGCTTTTGAGAATGGGGGGCTTTGTCTGGAGGGGCAGAGCCAAGATGGCAGAGGAAAAGCAGAGACTTGCTTGGGCTCTCCCCCAAACACCTCCAAGTACCTGAAATAGTACCCTAGACTAATTCTAGAGCTACAGAACCCACAAAATGACAGAGTGAGACAAATATCCAGCCCAAGACAACCCAGAAGGTGACAGGAAGGTCTGTCACACTGTACTGGGAGTAGAGCACAGTCCAGCATGAAGCCACACCAGCACAAATGTGCCTGGAACTGGCCTCAGGACTGAATCAATGGTAGCTGTGGTAGTTTCCAGACTTCTCAACCCACAAACACCAAAGACAACATAGAAGGTCAGTGGGAAAAGTGTCAACCCTGGGTGAGAGAAGAGCAGTTTGGTCCCACCCCTGGGATGGTGGAGTGGGCAGTGGCAGCAGAAGTAGCAGCATCAGCTGCAGCAGATGCTGCCTCAGGAGCTCCAAGTACACAGATAGTAGGGGGATCAAGTGGTTGATAACAAGGGGATTGCAGGAATTTCTCTGCTAGTGCTCAGATATGATTCCCTTGCTTTGCCCTCTTTGGATATGAGTAACAGTCCCAGGTTGTAGTCCTAGGGAGAGGAGGAGTGCTTGCATGGTAGAGCTTGTGGTAGCTGTGAAGAGGGAATTCTTCTCACAGTTCCAAGGCAGAAAAGAGTTCTTGAGGTCTCTTACAGACAAGAATAAAGACCAAGAGAAGAGGAAACCTGTTTCCATTGATCTTATCATGTTAGAAGAACTGAAAATTTTCAAGTGCCTAAAAGTATCTCTGAAAACAGCTATGTAAAACCCCTGAAGCTTGGGACCATGCACTCTCCACTGGTAGACTCTGGAAGCAGAACCCTACCATAACAAAGGGCTGAAAAGTCAAGTAATTGACTGGGAAAATGAGCAAAGAGCATAGGAAATCACATCATAGAATCTTACTTTGGTGACAAAGAGTAACAACACATACAACCAGAAGGAGAAAACAAAGGTGAAGCTCCTATATCAAAAGCATCTAAGAAACACATGAATTAGTAACAGGATATGGAAGAGCCCAAAACAGATTTTGAAAATCAGGTAAGAGAATCCGAGGAAAAGTTGAGAAGAGAAATGAGAGTGATGCAAGAAAATTATGCAAAATGAGGCAACAGGTTGCTAAAGGAGAACTCCCACAAATACTTCAGAAAATAATGCCTTAAAATAGACTAACCCAAATGGCAAAAGAGATCCAAAAAATCAATGAGAAGAAGAATGCCTTAAAGAGCAGATCTGGACAAATGGAAAAGGAGGTCCTGAAGCTCAGTGAAGAAAATAATTTCTTAAAAATTAGAATGGAGCAAATGGAAGCTAATGACTATATGAGAAATAAGCATATTATAGAACAGAACTAAAATAATGAAAAAAATAGAAGACAATGTGAATCATCTTATTGGAACACCCCCTTACTTTGGAAATAGATTTAGGAGAGATAATTTTAAAAATATTGGACTACCTGAAAGAGAGGCTCAAACAAAGATTTTAGATGTGATCTTTCAAGAAATTATCAAGAAAAACTGCCCTGATATTCAAGAACCAGAGGGTAAAACAGAAATGGAAAGGATCCACTGATAGCCTCTTAAAAGAGATCCCAAAAGGATAACTCTCAAGTGTGTTAAAGCCAAATTCCAGAGTTCCCATATCAAGGAGAAAATATTGCAAGGAGTCAGAAAGAAAAAAAGTTTGAGTATTGTAAAAATGAAATCAGAATAACACAAGGTATATCAACTTCTACATTAAGGGACTGGAGGACTTGGAATTTGATATTCCAGACATCAATGGAGCTAGGATTAAAATAAAAAAAAATATCTATGCAGCAAAAGTGAGTATGATAATTCAGGGGAGAAATGAACATTCAATGAAATAGAGGACCTTCAAGCTTTCTTGATGAAAGATGGGAACTGAACAGAAAATTTGATTTTCAAATACAAGAATTAAGACAAGCATGAAAAGGTAAACAGAAAAAAAGAAATTATAAGAGACTTATTAAAGTTGAACTGCTTATATTCCTACATGGAAGATGATATTTGTAACTCATGAGATCTTCCTCAATATTAGGTTGTTGAAGGGAATATATATATATGTGTATATATATATATATATATATACCCATATATATATAAATATATGTGTGTGTATAACATTATATTATATATACATAATACATCTATAATATTACATTATATTATGTATACATAATAATATAATATTCATATAGAGAGATCTGCATATATACACACAAACATGTAGAGAGAGGGCATAGGGAGAGTTAAATATGAAGGGATGACATTTAAAATAGGAAATTAAGGGGTGAAAGAGGGATATCTTGGGAGAAGAAGAAAGGGAGAGTTAGAATGAGGTAAATTATCTCACATAAAAGAAGGAAGGAAAAATCTTACAAGGAAGGGGAGGATGGGAGAGTGGAAGGGAATGAGTGAACCTTACTCTCATGGGATTTGGATTAAGAAAGGAATAACATACACATTCAATTGGGTATCTTATCCTACAGAAAAGCAAAGTGGAAGGGGTTAAGGGGGGGATGATAGAAAGGAGGACAAACTTGGGAACGGGACTATCAGAACGCATGCAATCTCGGGATCTGGGGAGGGGAGGCATGGGGGGAGGTTGGAATTCAAAATCTTGTGGAAATAAAGGTTGGAAAATAAAAAAGAAATTAATCAAATTCAATTGCAAAATATTTAACAAGATAATAAATATACAATAAAATATTTAAAAGTTGCTTTTTCTGTAGTATTGCAAATAAAATCTGAAGAGCTTTAAATTGGAAATGAAGAGTGAAAGAGAAAACTGCTTATATTGGTCAAAGTAGAGAGGACAGAAAATTAGTCAATTCCTGATTAATGTGAAACACTTTTATAACAGAGCTGCATGATTGCTGTTCATACTGAATATTTCAATTGTGCTTCAAAGAAAGACTTTATTTTACAGAATTATAACACTGAATAATGTAAATTGAAGTGAATGGAGCCACTTTACGGCACTTATTATTTACACTATTTGAGATCTAGTTGTAGGTCAAATGTTGGAAGAATAAGAGGAGGAGAGACACTTTGGAGTTCAAAGGAAATAAAATCCAAGACAGTGTTAAATCCTATACCCTCAAGTGTCTAGAGATAAATTTTAAAGTATGGGTTGTGAAAAGATGAACCAGAGAGTCTAAAACAATGAATTAAACTTCAAGAAAAAAGAATGAAGAATGAATGAATGAATGAATGAGAATTTAAGTACTCATTATGTGTCAGGCACCCTGCCAAGTGCAGGAGCTACAAATATACAAGTCAGTCCCTGCACAGAAAGATTTTACATTTCATAGGGGAAGGCATAGGTAGAGGACAGTGGTGGCCAGGGAAGCCACAAGGTGAAAATTGGAGTCATAAGGTGTGTGGAGCAGGCTAACACAGGCTGTTAAATTGGTTTCTCAGCTCCTGGTTCAGAATGACTTGGCACATTGGTAGAGTATTCCACAGGTAAGAAAAGGAGCTTTACATGGCCATAAAGATATTGCATATTAAGATAGTCAAGAAGGAAAGGTGCTGAGAACTCAGAATTGATTCAGTTGAGTGAAGCTTCATTCCTCTAGTTGCCTATCATGGTCTGCATCCAAGTATCCACACATACCTGGAGCTCTTTCTGGCTATTTTTCAGGTGAGGAGGAAGTGGTGTCAACTACCAGAGCCAACCAAGCCACAAAGATGGTGTCAAGATATTTTAATGAAATACTAACCCAACTTGCATTGATCAGGGGACAGGGCATTACTCCTACAACACAAAGTAACTGGCTGTTGCTTGCTTTCCAGGAAAGTAAAGGTAAATTTGGTTATTCTTCCAAAGCCAGAGATGGAGGGTGATGTGTCAGGACCTCAGTAAAACACCATGGCTTTAGCAGGAGCCCAGTATCTGAAGGATCCCCAGTCCAGCAAGACAGTAAGTTCCTTTTACAAGATAAGCAATAAGCCTGCACATCGCACACATGTTCTGAACAGTTGGAAACATTGGAACTTGACTCTAGCATAATGATGTCATTTTAGTCTTTGCAAAGAATGAAAGACAACAACCATTCAACCAACTAACCAACCAACCAATGTCTAATTTTTACCACATCCCCTTGAACATTTGTCATTTACCTTTCCTGTCATATTGTCTAATCTTGTAGGTATGAGGTAGTTCATGAGAATAGTTTTAACTTGCATTTCTCCCATCAATAGTGTGTTAGAATACTTTTTTCCATAGGGTTATAGATAATTTTAATTACTTTATGTCGAAACTGTTTATATCTATTGAGCATTTATCAATTGGGGAATGGCTCTTTCTTTTATAGTATGACACAGTGCAGCACCAATACAATATTCACAACACTGACAGGGACCATAAATAAGTAAGCATTGCTCTCATTTACAAAATACAGCAGACTCTTAATATAGAAGAGAGAAGCAAAACATTTATTCAGACACCAGAAGAGCAAATCCCAACACCAGAAAGTCAAATCCATCATCGTAGCAAAGAAGTTAATACTCCATAGCACATCATGAAGCTACATCAACCTTTAGCCTTTCCACAAATCAATACTGACAAGCCTAGTTGTCTCCCTGGGTTCATCCTCTCTCTCCTACATATAGCTGCTCTGATTCCTAGCTTCCTGTGAGTTCTTTTCCACCCTTCAGCAAAGTTCTCCCACAACAGTCTTCATGTGATTACATTCAGACTATTAGGGTCAGGGAAAAATCTTCAAATCAGGGAAGGTCTTCAAATTCTCTTAGACCTATTAAGGGGCAGGGAAGATCTTCAAGTTCCTATTACCATTATATTAGGCCCCAAGATCTTTCATGTCCCTTATATATCAAAAAATAAATTAGCAATACATTTAATTACATAGATTAATGGGAATTTACCCGTAACTGGTGAGGTTAATGGTGTCAATAGAACTTTATAAAAATATAAGAGGGATAACAGAAAAAAGCCACATTAAACAATATCTTAAGTGACAGCTTGAGTACAAGAACCACATCATTCTCCCCTTGAATGAACGGGGCTCAAAATCTTGGGGTAAGAGATGAAGGTCTGTTTTCCCAAAGCTATTTCCTGCTGAAATTGGATGTGGAACTATGCCTTTCCCAAGAGGTCCTATTCAAGAGGCCAGTTCTTTAGCTGGCATCCAGAGCTTTGTCAACCCCAGGTCCAGGAGGTCCCATTTAAAGGTCAGTGCTTTAATTGGCCTCCAGAATTCAGTCTACATCACAACCGGGGGTAACACATCAAAGTTGTAAACAGGGAGTGACATCCCCCTTAAACATCTGCAGATGTAGGGTAGTAAGCCTGAATGAAACAAATCTCTCAAACAAGTTTAACAAACATAAAGTAAAAAAGAAACAGATATAGGGTTAACCATGCTTCTGGAATCCAAGAACTTGCTATAATAATAATGGCTCAGGAAGAACTGTAGGGGCAGTTCTCACTTCTCCATGCTATCTAACATCAAGCCCGTTTCCTCAATATATTTTTTATGGTTCATTAGTTGGAATAGCATCAATTCTTCCAAAATCTACCCCTGCTCTCAATACAGCAATAAACAATTCTTTTCTTGTCAATCAATTTTGACTTTGAATCTGCTGGCTATTTACTCTTCTCTCTTAAGAGAATTGATCTTTTTCCCATTCTCTCAAGTAACTTAGCTGTGAAATCTTGTCCAGCACCTTCAAAAGAGGGTACCCTATTTTGCCATTTTGTAGAGTCAGAATTAGGTGCTTATAAATAGGAGGAGTCATCTTCATTATGACATTTCTATGAGAAATTGCTGAGGGGATATTGTGATATGCATGTGCATTTTTTTTTTTTTTTGCTTTTTGAGGGCAACTGGGGTTAAGTAGTTTGTCCAAGGTCATATGGCTAGGTTTTTGTGTGTGCGTTAAGTGTCTGAGGATGGATCTGAACTCAGGTCCTTCTGACTCCAGGGCCGGTGCTCTACTCACTGCGACACCTAGTGGCCCCCATTCCATTTTTCAAGTAACACAGTTTTATTCCAGAGATGTCTTTCTCAGCTATATTTGGTGGATGGGGGCAAGCCTTTCTGTGACCCTCGATTCCTTTCCTTTCCTTTCCTCTCCTCTCCTCTCCTCTAATTTCCTTTCCTTTCCTTTCTTCTTCCTTTCCTTTCCTTTCCTTTCCTTTCCTTTCCTTTCCTTTCCTTTCCTTTCCTTTCCTTTCCTTTTTCCTTTCCTTTTTCCTTTCCTTTTTCCTTTCCTTTCCTTTCCTTTCCTTTCCTTTCCTTTCCTTTCCTTTCCTTTCCTTTCCTTTTCCTTTCCTTAGCTTTCCTTTTCCTTTCCTTTTCCTTTCCTTTTTCCTTTCCTTTCCTTTCCTTTCCTTTCCTTTCCTTTCCTTTCCTTTCCTTTCCTTTCCTTTCCTTTCCCTTTCTTTCTTTCTTTCTTTCTTTCTTTCTTTCTTTCTTTCTTTCAAGTATTGTCCTTAGTTCAGAAATGAAAATAGAAAATCTCTTATCGGGGGCGGAGCCAAGATGGCGGAGTAGAAACAGCTCGTCCAAGCCTCTCTGCCCCCAGATTCCCCCCAAACTATGTAAAAGGGGACTCTGAACAAGTTCTGGAGCCCCAGCACCCACAGAATGACACAGAGAAGCTAACCTCCCACTGAGGACAGCCCAGCAGCCCTGCAGGAAGGACCATGGAAGGGCATGGAATATGATATTCCAGAGGGCAAAAGAGCTGGGAATGAACCCAAGGGTCACCTACCCAGCAAAACTGAGTATTTTGTTTCAGGGGAAAATATGGTCATTCAGTGGAATAGAGGACTTTCAAGCATTCTTGAGGAAAAAACCAGAATTGAATAGAAAATTTGACATCCAGACACAAGAAGGAAGAGATGCCTGAGAAGGTAATCAGGAAAAGAAATCAAAAGGAACTTATCAAAGTTGAACTATTTACATTCCTATATGGAAAGGCAATAACTGTGACTGATGATATCTTTCTCACTATGAAAATAATGGAAGAAGGGGGTGTGGTCATATGAATACATATGTGAATGTGTGTATATGGTTACAGTTATATATGGATAGAGGGCATAGGATGAATTTGTTGGGAAGGGAGAATACTCAAGGGGTGAAATTATGAGGTGAGAGAGGAAAGTGGGAAGAGGAGATGGGGAGAGACAGGGTAGGGTAAACTATCTCATGTAGAAGAAGCAAGGGGAAGTGGTTGCAAAGGAGGGGGAGAATAAGGAAGGCTAAAAAAGCAAAACCACATTCACATTGAATTTGGTTCAGGGAGAAAATGACATACATACTAAATGGGATATCTCAACCTGCAGCAGGATAGGGGGAAGGGGGATGAGAGGAGGGATGATGGATGGGAGGGCATCTTTGGGGTGAGGGGAGGTTGGAAGTACCCACTATAGAAGAGGGACAGGATCATGTAGGGAATGGACCAGGTGGGGGGTGGGATGAGTGGGAGGGAATTTTAAGCAGCCTTGTACAATATATCTACTATGATAATGTTTTGCATAACTAGACATGTACAAGATATACTGAATTACTTATCTCCCAAGAGGGAATGGGTGACAAGGGAGGAAGGAAATGGATCTGAAATTCGAGGTCGTAACATTAAATGTTTCAAATATATATAAATACTATTATTAATACTCTTTTGCTTTTAATAGGGAGATAAGATGTGCAGGCATTGGGACACAAAGATTCACCTTCCTCTAATGGAAAAGTCGATGGGGGTATGGGAGAAGGTATGGGAGAGAGCAGATTGGAGGAAGCGATATCTTGTGGGACTACTATTCTGGGAGGTTGGGTAGGGGAATAATGGGGGGAAAATGATTGTAACTCAAAATCTGGCGGAAATGAATGTTGTAAAACAGAAGTTAATAAAGAAATTGTTTAAATGTCAAAAAAAAAAAATAGAAAATCTCTTATCAACTGAGTATAAGTCTCAGGGAGCCTTTGAACCCAAAGACCCTCCCTCAGGGACGAAATTCTGCCCCACTGCTTTTATATCCATGACTCAAACTCCTTGGTCACATTTGCTTCCCTTTCTCTCTTCTAATTCTTCCTCTTCCTTCCCTTCACTGGGGATATCAGGAGGATGTAGGGCATGGGGATACCCTCAGTGGGAAGATGCAGTCCAGGTCTCAAATATGGACACACTATTCCACCATATTTGGTCCAAACAAATTGATGACCCCACCTGGTAGCCCCAAAGCAATATTCACAGCCCTGATGGTGATCATGAATATGCTGGCACAGTTCTGAATCACAGAATATAACAGAATCTCCACATATAAGACAAAAGTAAAACAGTTATTCTGACACCATAAAACAAAATCCCCAAACCAGAAAGTCAAATCTCTCATAGTAACAAAGAAGTTTATACACCATAACATAGCAGGGAGTCACACCATCCTTGAGATTTCCCACAAAGAATCATTCATAAGGCTACCTCTCTCCTTGTCTGTGTCCTCTCCTCCTTCCAGCTCTAACTGCTCTGATTCCCAGCTTACTATGGACTCTGTTCCACCTTTCATCAAGTTCCTCTTGTCACAGGCTCGATATGATTACATTTGGTCTATTAGAGGGCAGGGAAGATCTTCAAATTCCCATTACCATTACATTCAGCCCCAAGATCATTCATGTCCCTTATATACCAAAAAGACATTAACAATGCATTTCATTACATAGGTTAATGAGAATTTTAGGGTAACTGATATCAATAGACCTTTACAACAGTATAACAGGGATAAAAGAAAATAAGCACATAGAACATTAGAGTGGTGCTTGGGCACAATCACTGTATCATTTACTCCTCAAATGAATGGGGTTCAAAACTTGGGTTAAGGGGTAAAGGTCTCCTTCACAGTTACATGCTGCCGAAATTGGACATAAAGCTGTTGCTGCACCAAGAGGTTCCATTCTAGAGGTCAGTTCTTTCCATGGAATCTGGAATTTGGTTAACTCCAGGTCACAGTTGTGGAAAGGGGGACGACATCTGGATTAAGCAATCAGGCATCTGCAGGTGGAGGGCACCAAGCCTACAGGAAACAATCTAGCAAACCAGTTCAACAGACAAGAATGTAAAAAGAAACAAATGTAAGGTCAGCCATGCTTCTGGAGTCGATGAATCCACTATCATAGCATCACTCATGATAGAATACATGAGTTTAGGGTACAATTTGGTAATCATCTTACTTTGAATAAACAATGGTTACAGTATTATATTTCCCTTGTGCTATAATCTCTGCAGCTTTTGGAACATTGTCTGTTTTCCACTTTACCTATTCTTTAGCTCCCAATTTTATTCTATCAGTAGAACCAAACCCTTCAGTTCCTCTGATATTTATTTGGAAGGAGAGTCACTTTTCAAAAGTGGTATTATTTCACAAGGAATAATAATCACTTGAACTATTCTGTCACTTTTATGTAACTAAATGAGTCTTTCTCCCAAATTTTGGAATATCACACAATTTCTCCATGATAATTAGGATCTATTACTCCAGTCAATGCATGTATTCCTTCAACTGCTAACCCCAGATTTAAGTAATATCAGTTAAAAATAATTTTTAGAGATTCTCATACCTATTCCAGTAGATAGTTTCCTTATTTTTTTTTCTATCCAACCCAAAGTCCTCTGAACAGTGTAAATCACAGCCCACTGAACAAGGTTCTGGGCCATCTGGCTTAGAGTGAAATATTCAATATTTGGGATCTTATGTGTCTGGTATTTTCCAATTTGTAGACCTGTGGTCATCACTCTGCCTAGAGGTGTACTTCCTCCTAATGGTCTATTATTCAAATGACAGAAAGCAGTGAAGAAATCATCCTTCCAGTTTTGATAGAAATTATTAGAACTTAATTTCCTTAACTGTAGATAATCCATTCATTCTTTTAATTAACTCAGATGCTTGTATACAATATACCATTCTATATTGCTTAATATATAATATCTCTTCATTTTATTACCTTTGAAATGTTACTCATTGTCACTTGGAGTCTCCATTTGGGTAACATACTATCGACTTATGATTTCTAGAGCTTTAGAGCTGTTTTTCTGGGTGGCATTCTTTTAAGGAAAGGCCACTAGTACAGCTGGAAAGCTTTCAACACAAGAATACATTAATTTGCATTCTTTGTCTTGTGGTAGGGGACCAGTATAATCTATTTGCCAAATTTAGGCAGGAACTTTCCCCCTTGGTATCTCTCCAGTTAGTACCTGAAGAACAAGTTTTTCCTTTTCCAGTTTACATGTATAATATTCCTCTGTTATGTTTTTTTTGTAACAATGAATGAGAGATGCTAATGCCTCAATCTTTTGCCCACCAGTGTGTGACCTGGACTCCTAAATGGCCTGCTGTTAGATGGACCCATTTCCCTACTATTGGATTATCAGTTGGAGTCTGAGTAGGGGCAATATATTGAGGAGCAACCTTTGCTAGTCAATGAGCATCTGCATTGTACTCACATTCTGTCATGGTGAGGAACATGTTAACATCTCCATGGAAAACTGAGCAATTAGTGACCAAAGACATGTCCCATATATCTTCACATAATGCTCTGTCCCAGACTTGCTTGCCATGAATTTCACAATTTTGATTTTGGTCATCCACATAGCTAACCCATTAGCTACTGTCCATGAATCAGAGGGCATATGACACTGTCCTTGTTCTGGTTTAATGCTTTGATGTACTATAAGTTCAACATATTAACTCCTCCCACCTGCCCCAGTACTTTCCAAACTCCACCTAGTACATGGGTTATAGGCTACTACTTTCCAATGTCTTCTGTAGTGCAAATATTTTCTTGTACCATCTGTAAACCATGCATGTTTCTTTGTTCTTCAGCCAATCCATCATATTCCTTACTCCATTTTACCAAGTACTGTACCTGCTGTTGCTTTGGTTCAGAGGATGTGTCATTTCCCTCATTTTCTATGTTTGCTGTAGATTCCTGTAGAGTAGAAGCTCCAGTTCTGACTGTTTTAGATCGATTTTTGAATATACCATTTGCATTTACTTATGCTAGCCTCTTGTTCATTTTCAATTTTGTGAGAAGAGAGGGTACTTATCATGCAGGTCATATTTGGGATTCCAGGCCTTAATATCACTTCATCCCCAGAGGGGATGTTGTTGTTGTTTAATCTCTACCCAAGTCCCATATGCAGCTAGCAACTGCCTTTCAAAAGAGGTATTTTCAACTCCAGATGAAGGAAGTTTCCTGGACCAAAATCCTAAGGGTACATTCTGGCTTGGTTGTTTTTGCCATAACCTCCAGGTTGCATATTCATGCTCTACAGTCTCTTGTAATTCCACTGGACCATTTTGCATAGACCAGAAATCTAGGGCCAATTGCATAGCAGCCTTGTTTTCTTCAAAAATTTTCTGAGTGCCTGAAACTACCCAGTGCTGAGTATCTCAAATACCTATTCAAATTCATATTTTTCCTTGTATTTTCATATAAGGGTTTCAAAATCTGTCCCAGATAAGGAGTGTGGTAACTCCAATAGCCAAACAATCTTATAAACTTTTAGACCTTGTTCTTATGGGCAACTATAAAAAAGTCCTGTATCTTTTGTTGGACTTGCAGTCCCTTATTCCATTGTATGTCCCAAAATTTGACATTTTGAGCTGGTGCTTCAATCTTTGCAGGGTTAATTTCCCACCCTTTGCTTTTCATATGCTCAATTAAAACCCTCAAACTCTTCTCCACATATTTATAGTGCATGAGCTGTACATCAGGCAATTCTAATTCATCCAGATGTTAAACCACAATCCTATGGCAAATAGTGGGGCTAGGCAGATATGCTTGTGGCAGTTGGGCAAAAGCATATTATCTGCCCTGCCAAGTGAAAGCAAACTGATCCCATTGCTTAGGATGTATAGGGATAGTAAAAAAAGCATTGGCTAAATAAATAACTACATAGTAAATACCGTCATATTTCTTTATCCTTTCTAGGAAGGTGATGTTATCAGGAACAGCAGCATATTCAATTGTTTCATTTGTTCTATTTTTTCCTTCTACACAAGTCTAATGTGGAAACATGTTTGACATGATTGAATATGTATAACTATATCATATTTTTTTGTTTTCTTAGGGAGTGGGAAAGGAGAGAGGGAAGGTGAAAAAATTGGAAATCAAAATCTTATAAAAATGAATGTTGAAAACTCTGTTTACATGTAATTGGAATATAATAAAATACAAATAAGAAAACATATGAGAAATTATACTATTGTGGTAAAAGAAATCAAGAGCAGGCAGTTATCAGCAAAATCTGGAAAGACTTTCATGACGTGATACAAAATAAGGAAAGAAGCAGGAGAACATTGCTCACAGTCAGAGCAACATTGTGTAATGATCAGTTCTGGATACCTAACTCTTTCCAGCAATAGAAGGTTGCAAGACAATTCCACGGTAGTCATGATGGAAAATGTTACCCACATCTAAAGAAACATATGTTGGAGTCTGAAAACAGATGATTTTCACTTTCTCATGTGTATTCTTGTGTGTGTGTGTGTGTGTGTGAGAGAGAGAGAGAGAGAGAGAGAGAGAGAGAGAGAGAGAGAGAGAATGTGGTTTTTCTTTTGTTCTGTTTTTTTTTTTCCACAAAATGACTAATATGGAAATGTGTTCTACATGATGGCCTATCTATGACCCATATCAATTGCTTATCATCTTATAATGTATTTGTTAAGTTGTAGTATTTGCAAATACTATTCATAAAGAAAAGTTTTCTTCTCCTCACATTTGGCCCCTCCATTTTCCTGCTGTCCTTTGTCCCTGACATCTCACCACCATGGAATTGGTACTTTTTGTTAGGATCTTACTGCCTGAGTGAAGAAGATTTGCCAATTTCTGGACAAGGGACTGAGTGAGGAGGAAATCAGCTCAGTCATAGAGAATGCCTCCTTCAAAGTCATTTAAAAATGCATACTGGAGTACAAGGAACCTATACCAATGGAAAATATGGAGAATCTCAAAATAATAACAATTAGAAAAGGTAAGGAGGATTAGTCTTAGTCCACTAGGGCCTTATGTAGGTGGGTTCCCTCCTGTCCACCTGAAATCTAAGTATGATCCTAAGCAGAAGTAGGATCAGAAAAGGTGTGAGTCTAAAACAAGCTAGAAGTCACAGAATTTGCTCCATCTCCACCATAGACAGCACCAAACGCCTCTGCAATGACCCATTCAGAGAAAGGAGCCTCAGGCATCCAAGAAAACTTCCCTTAGATTTTTATGTTTTAGAGGAAAAGTGAGAAGCGAGGGAGTAAAAGGAAACAGTGAGGCCATGTTGACTCAACATCCACATTCAAAGAATGATGAATGAGGAAGGGAAGAACTCACTGGTTGCAGGGAAGGTCCCCTAATCGTAAACATAGCAATAGAATTCAATAAAGGTCCACCCAAAGTCTCCTTCCTGGGGCAAAGAGGGAGGGAGAATAGTATGGAAGGGCATGATCATAAAGGAACTCTCTCCAGGATGTGTTTCCCCCTTTCTACATGTGGCAGGAACATGTGGAGACTGGAAAAACTACTTCAGAGTGACCCAGATGGAAACATTCAACAAGCTGTACCAAGAGAAGATGAAAGGGCTGGACCAGGACCTGTTTCCATGGGATCAGTGCTGAGATGGGCTGTGGAAGACCTGGTGTTCTCTAATTCACCCACATATGATCTGCAAATAATAGAGAATTCTGTTTCCCTTCCCCATCACTCTTTCCCTGCTTTATCGTCTCTTCTCTTATTAGTATAGCGAACATGGAGAAAGAGTAATGTAAGAGACTTGGTCATCCATGTTTCTTCACAGAGGAAAGCTTCTAGTGGGTCCCCTAACTGGTCAGGCTCACTCTCCTTTGACCCTCACACCTTGGATGCTATTGTGGAATGGTCCTTTTAATCCTGTGATGTTGAGTACTTCAAACACAAGTGAATGTTGAATGTTGTAGGCTTTTCTGCCTATTGAAATAATGGTGATTGCAATCATTTTTCAATAAATTTATTATGCTAAGAGGTTATGTAATGTTAAACAATTATTGCATCTTCAAAATAACTGCAATAACACCAACCAGATCACAGACAATAGTTTTCAAAATGCAATATTTTGGTATCATTATTGATCAGTTGATTATGGTGGTAGCTAGGTGGTATGGTGGGTAGAGAATCAGGATTCACGTCAGGAAGGCTTGAGTTGAAATCTGGTCTCAGACATTTACTAGCTGGGTGACTTTAGGCAAATCACTTAATCCCATTTGCCTGTTTACTCACTTGTAAAATGAGCTGGAGGAAGAAATGGCAAACCACTCCAGTAGCTTTACCAAGAAAACACCAATGATCTTTGAAAAACATGAAAAGATATAAATGAAATAATGAAGAGCAAAATGATCGTGACCAGGAGATCAATGTATACAGCAATAGCAACATTGTATTAAGAATGTCTGAGCAAATAACTCATCTTGACCCTTATTTATAAATTACATATGAAGGATATATGATAAAAGACACTGTCTACACCTAGAGAAAGACATGATAAAGGGTAGTGTGTGAAAATAATTTTACATAGATCTTCCTATCTGTGTCTAATGGCGGCCATTTCTTGGGCAGTAGAGGAAAAGAAGAAATAAAATACATGAGAAATAAAATACATGATATTTTTGTTATACCTTTAAAGGTAATAGCCAGTTGTACATAACAGATTAACAGTTTCTTTCAAACCATCTTTATGTTTACATTGTTTTGGCTTTATTATATGCTTTATTCTATATCTTAAAAGTAGAAAAAATAAAGGGGGGGTTAAGAAAACCCCAAGTGGGATCACGAAGAATGTATAATAACTGAATTGAGAGAGTGGTTGATTCACTGATTTCTGGTCCCTTCTGACTTAAAATACCAAAACTTTCAGTTCTAAATGGGGGACAGATTACACATAAAGAAGGCTTTTGAGAATGCTTTTTCTGGAGGGGCAGAGCCAAGATGGCAGAGGAAAAGCAGGAACTCACTTGAGCTCTTCCCCAAACCCCTCAAAGTACCTAAAAAATTACTCTAAATAAATTCTAGAGCTACAGAACCCACAAAATGATACAAAGAAGCAAATCTACAGCTCAAGAAAAAGCCTTTTCAATGGAGCAAGTAGGAGGGAGGTGAAAGGGAATGAGTGAACCTTATTATTACCATGGGATTTGACTTAAGAAAGGAATAACATACACACTCAATTGAGTATCTTACCCTAAAAAAAAGTATGGGAGAAGGGGATAAGGAGGTGGAGTTACAGAAGGGCAGCAGACTTGGCGAAGGAGCACTCAGAATATATGCCATCTTTGGATGGGTGGGAGGAGAGAGATGGGAGGGATTTGGAACACAAAATCTTGTGGAAATGAAGGTTGGAAACTAAAAATAAATAAATTAATCCAATGTAATTGGGAAATATTTAACAAGATAATAAAATACAACAAAACATTAAAAATTGGTTTTTCTGGAGTACTGCAAGTATAATCTCAAGAGTTTTAAGTTGGAAATGAAGAGTGACAAGAGAAAATTACTGATATTGGTCAGAGTAGAGAGGACAGAAAGTTAGTTACTTCCTGGTTTGTGTGAAAAATTAATTTTATAAAGTGGCTGCATGATTCCAGTTCCTACAGGCACAAGATGAGCAATAATTGAATATTTCATTTGGGCTGAAACCAAAGACTATGTTTTATAGAATTGTAACACTGAATAATTAAAATACATGTGCCCGCTTTATGGCACTTATTATTTACACTAATTGGACCTGTTTGTAGGAGTGCAGTTGATACAAATATACAAAGTCAGTCCCTGCACTGAAGTAGGTTACATTCCAGTAGTGTACGGCATAGTCAGAGGGCAGAGGTGGCCAGGGAAGCCACACAGGTGGGGAGTGGATTCATAAGGTATTTGGAGAAGCCTAACACAGACCGATATCTGGGTTTCTCAGGTTCTGGGTCAGAATGAATTGGCACAAGAATAAAGCATTTAAGAGGTAAGAAAAGAAACTTTACTTGGCCATAAATAAAACTTTGCATAGAATGATATTCAACAAGGATAGGTGCTGAGGACTCACAGAATGGATTCAGCTGAGTGAATCTTCCTTCCTCCAGTTGCCCATCATGGTCTGCAGCCACGTGGCCACACGTAATTAGAGCTCCTTTTGGCTATTCCTAAGGTGAGCAGGAAGTCATATATAAGCATAGGGCAGGAGAATTCAGGGTCTCTTATACACTGGAGTAGGCAGGTCCATTATCAGTCAGGAACAATGAGTCCCAAAGTGGATTGTTCAAGAATCAGATATAAACATGAGGTGAATAGAAGTTAACCAGCATTTACAAGTGCCATGAAATTTACTTGGGAATTTGAGGGCATGTCAGGAAAATGCTAGCCATATTGTTTAGCTTCCTTGCCAATGGCTTTATGGGGCAGAGATATTTTATCACAACTTAAGGTCACCATCATGACAAATTTTCCAGAAGGGCCCTGATTGATGGGCAGTGAACAGCAGACCCTATTGAATGGCTTACCACAAAATCATTATGGGTGGATCAGTGGCATGGAGGTGCAGAAAAAAATGCTGCCTTATTAGACATTGTTCAAGAACATCTTATTACATGCTTTGTTGCTGCAGGCGTGCCAAAACAATTAAAGACTGACAATGGCTCTACTTACACCTCATAAAGCTTTGCTGAATTCTGTCTTCAATGGGGTATTCACCATGTTGCAGGGCTTCCTTACAACCCCACGGGTCAGGCTATTGTTGAAAGAAAAAATCCGTATACTTAAAACTCCACTTCAAAATCTAAAAGGGTGAATTTGGAGCATGGGTATCCCAAGACAAATGTTGGGGTTGTCAATACATGCAATAAATTATTTGATAGATCATGAAAATAAAACACCAATAGAAAATTTAGCATTACTGACCATACAATTAATAATGCTAAAAGATGACAGCCCCATTCAACTTCAGCTACTGAATGTGTGATGAGAAAAAATTATAAGGAACAAAGGTGTGGTCTACACAGAGTAACAGTTCAGGGCCAAGGCTATTTGTGTGTTTCCACAGATAAGAAGAATGAAGTCTTTATAACAGAAGGAAGAACAAGGACTGTGTCAAGACATGCAAAGACTGTGCATTCTGCCTTCCCCCCTCACCCAACCAGAACCAGTCCAGTTCAGCAGTGGAGAAGCAGCCAGAGCCAAAATGAGGCCTTGCTTAGCTTCAGATATGTGCCTCTACAAGATACTGGGCAGTCATGGCTTTTTTGAATTGCTCACGATTGTGGGATAAACATTAGACTCTGTGTCTGGACCGAATTGAGTGGGACTCATCTCTGGGTCAAGTGGATCCCCCATTTTTAAGTTGTAGGACTAAGGTGCCTGTTTGCCATCAGGTGGAACAGAAAATTTATGTTTCCTAGGACAATGACACAAACGTTAAACACAGACAAGGGCGGTACCCTAAACAACATTGGTTTGGACACTCACAGAGAGGGAACCTGGAAATATGGAAAATCCCTTTGCCATGGGCCCCAATAACAACAGTTTTTGCTATTTTTGCTCCTAATGAGACATACTTGAGCAAGAATGACCATAGATTTGTAGGTGTTTATTTGGGAGAAAGGTATGCTTTCATGTGGGGAAATCACAGCAATGTAAATATCATCAAAATTTATAAGAATTAAACATCACATGTGTTACTTGTAAGGTTTCTGAATGTCATGATAATACTTCTTTTGGATAATTGTGTTGTAAGAAGACCTAGTATGGAAATGATACCTGTAGAGAGTGGGAGTTGGTTTCACTCTCGTAGTAATCATTCTATCGATGAAATTAATCAACTATTGGGTTTTAATAGAAAAAAAGAGGTGTATTTCCGATATTGTTGTTGAGATAATTGCTTTAATTACTAGTATAGTGACCAGTGTTGCTATGTCTATGTCCACCAGCACTGTACAAAATCAGATAGTGGAAACTCAATTTTTACATGAATTGTAGGTCAATGTTTCACGAGGATTTTTGTTACAATCAGAAATCAACAAGAGTTTTTATAAAGCAATGAATCAGCTTAGAGATGACTTATTTGCTATAGCTGAGGACATTGAATTAATGCAAGTTAGACAAAGGTTAATATGTGATTATAGACATATGTATTTCTGTATGGCAAACAGCCACATAATGAATCAGAATATATCATAACTCAAATTAGAAATCATCTTAACGGGCTATGGGGTGACCGTTAACATGTCCCTTGACATAAATTATTTAGAGAACTTGGCTCATCTCATGGATCATTAAAGTCAGCCATCACTCCTACTGAATTCAGGGGCAAAAAACACTGTAGATTGGATAAAGAGAGCCCAGGGAATATTACTCGGGCAAATGCAGCAAATAATAACCTTCCTAGGAATAGGGTGGTTCTACTTGTTTTATGTATCTCTTTAACCTTTCTTATCTCCCATTTTTCTTGTATCATTCAACAAGTGGTATATAACATCTGATTGCAAGATTCTGCCTGCAGCCTTCAAATAAATACAATGAGGGAGATGTAGAGAAGTGTCAGGGATCTCCTGGCCCCACTCAAGGAATGTTCCCCTCCCCTATACAAACATCTGCAAGGCTAATGGGCAGATAAGCAGGTGGAACTGTCATCTTGTTTGTTTATGGACCCAGACATGGACTATGATATTGCCCTAATAAATAACTAACCTTAAGCAGGTTAAATAGTAAAGAAGATCAGAGGAGGCTCCTTGTACATTGTTTGCATTTTCCCTGGTGAAGTCGATCTTCTGCTGGGGGGCATATAAACTCTGTGAGCTCCGTGTACCTTTGGCTCTGTATGAAATGGCTCTGGAATAAAGAAACTGTTGAATCTACCCCCTTTCTCAGTATTCTCACCACTCCCTAGCCCACCAACTGTGCTGGCCACAACATGAAAGCTCATTGCTGACTGCTTCACAGAGAGCAGACATAGATCCCAGCTGCCCTGAAGACCACCTCTCACTGTCTCCAAGAAATGCCTTTGGAAATGTACAGGTCCTAGCTACTCCCAGAGGTCCCTGAGGAGGGCAGGCTTGTTGGAAACTGGGGGATGTGAGAGGACTAGCTTAGTTGTTTAAAATGGGACCAGGACAGGTTTCCTAGCTTCTCCTCCAGAAACCTTGTAAGAGATGCTGAAAACATTTTGTGAGTAGAACTGACAAACAATTAGTCCTTTATTTCACATTAATTGTATTTTTAGCATCTAACATTAGGAGGGAGGTGGAGACTTTAGCATATGTAAGTCTTACCTCTCAGAGAAACGATAGTAGATTGGACAGAATCATAACATTATAATATCAATGTAAGAACACAGGATAAAAAATGAATCCCCTCAGGACCAAGATTGGGACTAGGGATCTTGGTATCCACAAGATTGAAGGAATGACTTTCTGACTTTACCAAATATTAAAGCCAAAGAATTAAAACCCATCTCCCATATTTTGCCGATGAGACTTTTCAGAATATCTTCTATTGTTTTTCAGCTGTATTATATGTTTGTGTCTTCAAATGACATTTGATTCCTCTGGCCCAATTCTGGTTTCCAAGGAGCTATTTTCTTCCTTAAGATTTTGGACCTCTTTTTCCAATTGGTTAAATTTCTCTTAATAATATGCTTGGATTACTTTTATTTTTTTCCCTACTTTTCCACGTATCATCTCATTTGATTTCTTAATACCTTTTTAAGTTCTTCCAAGAGCTCTTTTTGGGTGGGACCATTGGGTGTGTTTTTTGTGGCAGGAATGGTCTTTTCTTTAACCTCACTAACTTCCTCTAAATAAAAGCCTGGATCTTCTTTTATAGCAAAGTAGCTATCTGTGGCCGGCTTCTTTCCCTTTTGTTCCCTTGCTTTTATTTTCATTCTGTATTATTTTATTTCAGCACCTTATTGTAATCAAGTTTTGATCAGGAGTTGTAGGTAACATTGCCAGAGGCCTCAGGACCTCCTTACTGTCATTCTCTGAATCTGTCTGAGGGTTCATCCTCAGGGACTCCTCTCCCCTTACCCACCCCAAACCACAATTCTGGATGCCAGTCACACTGTCCTGGAAACGTTCTTGTTTGTTGTGGGACTTCACCCACTGGGTGTGTGCTCACTCGTCCTCCTCCATAGGTACAGCCTGTGCTCAGGCCTGCTCAGCACTGCTTGCCTGGCTTCTGGAAACACCAGGGTCCATCAGTGTTCCTCCACTAAGCCTTCTGATGTTATTGGTGAGGGGCAGGCTCCTGGGGCTTAGCTCCCTTCTCTCAGGGCCTCCTGGTTGTTGATACAGTGAAGTCAGGAGGTGTCTACACTTCCCTAGGGCCACACCTCAGCACGAAATTCACAAATAGCGATTACAATTTGAATGAGAACAGGGAATGAATTGGGGATGGCTGAACAAATTGGTGTATGATTGTGATAGAACCCTACTGTGCCATGAAAAACCAGGAATTTTATCGCTTAGGAAATCATGGGGAGAAAAGCATTTGCATCAAATAATGAAGAGCAGAGTGAGCAGAACCAAGAAAGCCTTGTAAACTGCAACAGCAAAAATGTTTTAAAATAATTTTGAGTGAATAAGTCATTTTGTCTGTTATAAATACACAAATGAACTATAAAGGACACATGAAGAAAGATGTTTTCTGCGCCCAGAGAAAGAACCAAAAAATAGAAGTATGTATAGAATAATGTTACATATATACACCTTTTAATGTCTAGTAGTAGTCATTCCTGTCCCTTGGCCCTTTCTGAAGCCACATTAGTTCTCAGGTAGAGAAGTGAACAATCATTTTATCTTTGAAGTGAACAATCATTTTATTAAGGAGCAGTCTGGCAAGAATTTTGCCAGTAATGACTAAGAGAGAGACCCACTCCCCCCACCCCTGTGATGGTCACAGGACAATAAATTTCCTTTATCTTTGTAGAGACGGGCAACAGAAGCATCCTTGAACTTCTGTGGAGTAACCTCCTCTTGCCATATAACCAGGAAAATTTCAGTCACATTTTGTATGAGCAAAGGAGTACCTACCTCGTAAATCTCAGCCATAATAAAACCAGTACCAGCTGCTTTGCCTGCATAAAGGAGCCTAATAACATTCAAAACCTCTTCTTCAGTTCAGAAGTCCAGAGGAACAGTTGATATGGTGTTTGCTGACTGAACCTCCAGGAGAAATGCCAGGAACAGAACAGAGGTCTGCACACAATGTGACAGTGTGTCTGTACACAGATCTGACCAAGGTCTTTGATGCTGTTAGTCTTGAGAGCTTATGGAAAATTATGTCAAAATTTGGTTGCCCAGAGGCGTTCATCAGCATTGTACATCAATTTCATGATGGAATGATGACAAAGACACAGAGAAAGACAGAATCAGAGAGAAAGAGACAGAGAAAGCAAGAGGCAAAGAGAGGGAGAGAGAGAGACAGAGAGACAGAGACAGAGACAGAGGAACAGAGAGACAGAGAGGCAGAGAGCAGAGAGAAAGAGATGCAGAGCCAGAAATAGAGACAGAGAGAGACAGAAAGGCAGAGACAGAGAGAGAGGGATGGGGCAGAGTGAGATTGGGTAAAGAGAGGTGGAGTAGAGGCATAAGTACAGAAAAATAGAAACAGGCAAATATATTCAGTCGTAAGAGAGAAGAGGGAGAAACAGGAAGGAGAAAAGGGGAAAGGAGAAGCAGAGAGGGAGACAACAAAAGAGAGACAGAGAGAAGAGGGAGCAAGGGAAGGTCAAAGGAGGGGGGGGAAAGAGAAAGGGTGAGAGACAGATAGAGACATGCAGAGAGAACTTGTGGTTCATAGGTTGAGGGACAAACCCAAGGGCCACAGAAGGAAAGAGCAGAGATCCAGTAAATGAGGTGGAGACAGCTGTCTGGACAGAGTGAGCCCCAGAGAAAGAGACCTGAAATCCTCCCACCCAGCCTTCTTCCCCCGCCCTAGCTAGACAGAAGTAAACTCTCACCTCTACAGCTCAGGGGATGTGGTTCTTGGATCATGGGTTTCCAGAGACTTGCTTTTAAGGGAGGAAGAGAGGAAGAGAGGAGGGGATGGCTGAGCCACAGAACCAGGACATTTCAGAAACTGGGGTCTTGAAAGAGGGGCACTGTTAGATGGCTGAATGCAGCCCACTCAGTTGGCCAGCAGAAAGATAAAGATAATCCATGTATTTCCAGATGTAATGGGTCTGGCAGAGCCCTGTGCTCTTTCCATCTGCTCTCACCCCACTATTTTGGGGGGATAAAACTAGGGACATACATCCCTGGAGTCCTCTCCAGCCCTTGGTTTTTCCTCCTCCTCATTCCGTTTAAAAACATTATTTAATTTATGGAAAAATATTCATTTGTATGACATGGTAGAATAAAATCAGATGATTGCCTATGAAAATGCAATTGTCCTATGCAAACTTGTTAGTTCTTTCAAACATGCAATAGGTTATTTTGCAAATTCATTTTTCCCTCACCCTGAACTAGCCTAGAGATGGCTAACATTAGACACATATTTCATATATACATATATATACCCACATATATATATGCATATAGATATGCAATGTGTCTGTATGTAGACACACAGACAAATAAAATTGTTCTATACATATTTCTATTTATCAGTTCTTTCTATGGATGGAAATAGTGTCTTTCTTCCCATGTCCATTAGAGTTAAATTGGGTTTGTTTAAGAGTCAAGAAAACATATTCATTCAAAATCATTCTTAAAATAATATTGCTGTTATTGTATATAATGGTCTCTTGGTTCTGCTCATTCTAAATGTGGCCTCACTGCTTATTATTTTGTGCAAGTTTATCCATGTTTTCTCTCAAATTAATGAACTCATCATTTCTTATAGTACAGTACTATTCCATCAGAATCCTGTCCCAACTAACTGACAACCCTCAAATTTATAGTTCTTTGCCACCACAAAGAGAAATGTTTTTAAACATTTTAGAAGATATTTTTTTATTTTCCTTTCCCCCTAATCATCTTGGTAAATGAACTAAGTAGTGGTGTTGCTAGATCAAAGTGAATATTTCATTTAATTAATCTTTTACCATCATTCCAGATTGCTCTTCAAAATGGCTGAATCAGCTCACCAACAAAGAATCAGTGTCCCAATTTTTCCACGTCCCCTCCAATATTCGTCACTTTCCCCTTCTCTCATTTTCCCCAACCTGGTAGGTGTAAAATCATATCTCAAGATTGTTTTCATTTGCATTTTTCTAATCAATAGATTTTGAGCATTTTTCATATGACTATAAATTGTACTATTCATTCTTTGGAAAACTGCCTGTTCATATGGTTTGACCATTTATCAGTTGGGGAATGACCAATTGTTTATACATTTGACAACATTCTTTACCTATTTTCGATAGGAGACCTTTATCTATGAACTGTCTATAAAAAGTTTTCTCTAATTTTCTACCTTCCTTTTGACCTTGGCTACATTTCTTTCAATCATATAAAATTTTTTAAAAGTTTGCTATAATCTAAATTATCTATTTTATGCCTAACTTTGCTCTCTGTCTCTTGCTTATTCATAAGTTGTTCACCTAGCCATAAGCCCGACAAGTAATATGGTCCATGTTCTTCTAACTTTCTTGTAAGATCCCTTTTTATAGCTGTCATGTATCCATGTTGATTTTAGCTTGGTAAATGGTATAAGATATTAGGCTATGCCCACTTTACACCATTCTGCTTTCTACTTATCTCAACAATATTTTACTAATTGATTAATTCATATTCCAAAATTTAAGTCTCTTTACTTTTCAAATATAAAGCTATTATAGTTATTAACTGATGTAAATTATGTCTACTCTATTATCTTTTTGCACCTTTCTATTTCTTGGCCGTTAGTAGATGGTTTTGGTAATTACTGCTTTATATATAGTTTAAGATCTGGTGCTGCTAAACCTCCTTTCTGTCCATTTAGTTCTTTTTTCCTCTGATATTCCTGACTCTTTGTTTTTCCCAGTGAATTCCATTATTTTTCTGTTTCAGTAAAAAAAAATGGGGTAATATTATTGGGATGGTATTGAATATATGAATTAGTTTGGTAAAAGTGTTGTTTTTATTATTTATATCTGCCTATCCATGAACAATAAATATTTCTCCAATAAATCTTATTTTATTTGTAGAAAAGGTTTTCATTATTTTGTTTATATATTTCCTGGCTTTGTTTTGACTGGAGTATTCACAGATATTTGATGCTATCTGGGTTTGTTTTAAAGGGGGTGATTTTTACTGTCTCATTGCAGAGCTTAGTTTGTGACATATAGAATGGTGAAGATTTATGTGGCTTTACTTTATATCCAGCTACTTTGTTAAACTTATTAATTGTTTCAGCTCACTTTTCAGTTGAGTCTTTAGGATTTTCCAAGCACATGATTATATTGACTACAAAAAAAATCATTTTTATCTCATTCGTTATTCTGGTTCCTTCTATTTCTTTTTCTTCTCTTACTGATATTTCTAGAATTCACAATACAATACTTAATAATGTTGCTGACTGGGGCCATCATTCCTATTCATCCTTTTGCATCCTACACTGGGAGTTCAGTCAGTCAAGCACTATGATAAGTTCTAGGAATACAAAGAGAGGCCAAAGACAGTCCCTCCCCTTAAGGAACTCTCTTTTCTTGTTGACTTTTTTTATTAACACATATAATTGTCTTTTGGCTTGTTGAAGCAGTAGGTTGACCAACATTTGCCACAATAACATCTGTCAAAATGGCCAGCTGTAAAGACTCCTGCACCACATTCATCAGAAGGGCACTCTCATGGAAGGCATCTAATTTTGCCATTCTCATCAATGTTATAGTACTTTAGAATGGCAAGCTCACAATTGAAATGGGATTTGAATATCGTCCATGCTCCTTGTATTGGCAAGCTAGAGTGTGCCTGGCTCTTAGTTTCAAGTTCATAATTGTGTCAAGTACTGAGACCCAGAATTGCTGCAATGGGATGATCTTGCTGATGTGGTAGGAAGGTGTGGGGCAGGGAAGAGATTTGAGAACATAATGGTGGTGGCAGAATTTCTGAAAACCAGCCAGAACTTCTGAGAACTTCTGCTGAGAACTGCTGGGAGCTGGAACTGCTGGGAGAGAGCAGCATAAACAGTAAGGAGCTACTCTGAGTGAGCAGAGGAGCATCTTTGCCTGAGGGAGACTGTTTTGTTTTGAAGGATTGGGAATGTGGGTGTTCACTGCATTAACTATGTGTACCAACTGTGTGGCTACTGTAACAACTTTGACTTTCTAGTTTTGGGACTTGGCTTTCTGGTATTTGAATACATGCTTTGGATCTTTCCTCCATGTGGAGAGTCTGTTACATTATGTGATTCACACTACAGCAGCATATTTATACTCATCATGTGTGTTGTGAATATTACATTGTTCTTACAAAGCTTCACCTTCTTTCTCCTATGGTAGTTACTTTTGAGAGTGGTGTAAGGCTTCTTCTTTCTCGTCTTGGCACAGCCACTAAGCCTCAGAACAAGATGAAATGTAGACACCTCTGAATGTTGTAGTCAGAAAATGTCCATTTTCCAGTTGCTTGCCCACAAAAATCAAACTTTGTTTGATCAGGCAGAATATCTTCCTTATCTTGTATCTTGGCCTTTTCATTTTCTTTTCCATAACAGTACCAACCATCTGATATCTAAAATTGCTGAAAATTCCTTGGAAGAGGAAACAATAGAAATAGTCTTGTTCAACATCAGT
Source organism: Gymnobelideus leadbeateri (assembly GCA_011680675.1). Classification (NCBI taxonomy): domain Eukaryota; kingdom Metazoa; phylum Chordata; class Mammalia; order Diprotodontia; family Petauridae; genus Gymnobelideus; species Gymnobelideus leadbeateri. The sequence goes on along the minus strand of WOXC01005186.1, from coordinate 895,682 downwards.
AACTGCAAACATCAGGTGAGTCGCAAAATGCAGAGAGATCACTGCTCAGCAAATGTGTTCACCAGAAGCACAGAGGGGATCTACCCCAAAGCCAAGTCAGAGATAGTTCTCTGAGGCTGGTAAGGTCCTCCTGCTGCTTCTGTTTGTGTATGACATGAACTATCAGCATTGGGTCCAGGACCACTGCAGGGCCAGACCCACAACCGCTGAAAGAGTGGGACTTGCCAGCCACACAGTACACAGAGGATGTGAGCAGACTCTAACATGTAACCAGTGCACAGCTGTGATGAAGACCAGGAGTAAAACTGAACAAAAAAAGGAGAGAGAGGCAGAGAAGATGGGCTTGGATCCCTCAGCTTCCATCAGAGCTCTCCTCAAATCTCTCGAACCCCAGAAATCAGGGTTCTCTGATTACTCAATTGTCCTTGTCCCCTTCTTAGCTGAGGGAATGCTACCTTCTCCTCAGAGAAGTAAAGAGCCACGAGGGCACAGTGTGTTTTGTTTGTCTTTGTATCCTCAGTGCCAACCTGCTCTTGGCATTTCCCTCATATCAGCACTAAATCAGGCCTCACTCACATCCCTTAGGAAGAGCCTAATTAGAACAGCCATGCCACTTCAAATGCTAAATCTATTCCTAAAGCAATAAAGATGTATTAATTGCCTTCTAAGTACAAGATACTATACCTGGGATAAGGAAAGAGGCAACAGATAGTCCTTGTCCTCAAGGAGCTATCAATCTAATGTGGAAGTCAACAAACAAATGTATACAAAAAAATTATATACAGAATCAATAAAAAATTAGTGAGCCAAGGAAAAGCACTGGGATTAAAGTGGGTTTGGGGAAGGTTTCTTGCAGAAGGTGGGATTTCAGTTGGGACATAAAAGAAGCCAGGCAGGTCATTAGGTAGAGAGGAGAGAGCCAGAAATAAAAGCCAAGATCTAAGAGATGCAAAGGCTTATCCACAGGCCAGAGTTCAGTGTCAATGAATCAAAGAATAAGTAGGGAGAAGGTGGAAAGATAGAATGGAATTTGTTTATTAAGAGATCTGAATTCCAAATCAAGATCATCGTATTTGATCCTGGAGGCAATAGGAAGCCTCTGGGGGTTATCTTGTAGGAAGGGGTGACATGATTGGACCTGCATTTTAGGAAATTTACTTTAGTGGCTGAATGAAGGATGGATTGGAATGAGAGAGATTTTAGACAGGCATACCCCACCCCGGCAGGTTAATGGTAATAGTTAGAGGTGTAGTAATGAGTGAGTCGACCATTTACCAAAGGTTTAGTCCAAAGATACAAACAAAATCAGTTTCTCTTTAATGGAAGATTTGTCTGAAGGACAAACAGAATTGAGTCCCCCTTTACCAAAGGTTTGTTCAAGTCAAAAATGATGGCATTCACCTTAGAAAAGGTTTGACCAAGGAACAAACAGAATCTGGCTGTACATGTGCTGTAACATGGTTATTTATTCTCATTAACCCAGAGAATTATCCATTTCATGGGAGTCAGGAAAAAATTCTGGACTCAGAGTAAACAAACCAAAGGAGACTTTGTATACTTAGAACAATCCCAACACAGCATGTCTGTGTCAAACAAAATTGTAGTACACAAATATGTTTAAGTATAATGTGAGAAAAGAACTTCTAATGGGATAAGTTGTAAATACAATAAGATAGGAAAATATCAAGGTGCCATTTGAAATTATAGATACAGGATGTGTGGGTTGTTTTTTTCTTTGTGTGTGTTTTTTTTTTACCACTAACATGACATAATATAATGTAAGAAAATATAAGAAAAGTCCCATTGTTCAAGATAGTGTCTGGATGAAGGCCTCCTACCTTGGACAGTCATAAACAGAAGAATGCCCCTAATTAGTTTCATCCAGCCTTGTGGTTGCAGATACAGGAAAAGGGATTTGGGATTCATGCAGAGAGTAAAGCACAACATGTCTGTTATGCCAGAGCATTCAAGATATTAAATAGTAGGTTAAACTCAGAGTGGGCTAAAATGGAAGTGGCTGCTTCTAGAGCTCTGGGTTCATATAAGTGGGGATGGAGTAGCTGATACAAAACCCTTAAAGTCAGGGACAATAAACCTATACCCACTGGAAGCAGAATCCAATAATGACAAAGAGTCAGAAATCAAGTGTTAGGTTGGGAAGATGGACAAACAACATAACAAGCTCAGACTTCAGAATCTTTCTTTGGTGACAAAGAAGATCAAAACATACAACCAGAAAAAGACAACAAAGTCAACCCTTCTACAACAAAAACCTATTAGAAAAATATGAATTTGTTTCAAGCCATGGAAAAGCACCAAAGGGATTTCAAAAATCAAGTAAGAGAAGTGGAGGCAAAATGGGGAAAATAAAAGAGAGTGATTCACGATAATCATGAAAAAATGAGTCAACAGCTTGCTAAAGGAGAGGGTCAAAAATACTAATGAAAATATCGCCTTAAAAATAGATTAATCCAAATGGCAAAAGAGGTACAATAAGCTAATGAGGAGAACAATGACTTAAGAGACAAAATTGGACAAAGGGAAAAGGAGGTCCAAAAGCTCACTGAAGTAAATAATTCCTTCAAAATTAGAATAGAGCAAATGGAAGCTAATAACTATATAAGAAATCAAGATATTATGAAACAGAACCAAAAGGATGAAAAAAAATAGAAGACAATGTGAAATATATCATTGGAAAAACTACTGACCTGAAAACAAATCCATGACACAAATTTAACAATTAATGGACTACCTGAAAGCCAAGATCAGAAAAAGAGCTTAAACATCATCTTTCAAAAAATTATTGAGGACAATTCCCCTGGTATTATAGAACCAGAGTGTAAAATAGAAATTGAAGGAATCCACCAGTCACCTTTTGAAAGGTATCCCAAAAAGAAAATTCATGGAAATGTTGTAACCAAATTCTAGAGTCCCCGGGTCAAGTTGAAAATATTGCAAGCAGATTTAAAGAAACAATTCACATACTGGGGAAGCACATGCAGGATAACAAGATCTAGCAGCTTCTATGTTAAAGGATTAAAGGGCTGGGTAGTTGATAATCCAGAGGTCAAAGGAGCTAAGACTAAAACCAAGAATCATCTACCCAGCAAAACAGAGTACAATACTTCAGTGGAAAAGCTGGATATTCAATGAAATAGAGGACTTTCAAGGATTCTAGATGAAAAAAAAAACAGAACTGAATAGGATATTTTACTTTCAAACACCATAATCAAGAGAAGTATTGAAAGTTAAAGAGGAAAGTTCAACCATTAGGGACCTATTATAATTAAACTGGTTGCATTCCGATATGGAGCAATGATATTTGTAACTCATGAGACCTTTCTCAGTATCAGGGGAGTTTGTGAAAATAGATAGATAAATACATAAGTAGATAGTTAGGCAAGTAGGTAGATAGATAGATAGATTAGATAGATAGATAGATAGATAGATAGATAGATAGATAGATAGATAGATAGAAAGACAGAAAGAAAGATGGGACAAAGTGAGTTGAATATGAATGAATGATATCTACAAAATAAAATTAATGGGTGAGAAGAATATATTGGGAGAAGGAAAAAGAGAGAGATAGAATGAGGTAACTTACCCCACATAAAAAGGGCAAGAAAAAAAAAACATAATGGAGGGCAAGATGGGGGAGGTGATATGGAATGAGTGAACTTTACTCTCATGGGATTTGGCTTAAGGAGGGAATAATATACACACTCAATTGAGTATGTTACCCTACAGGAATGAAATGTGGAAGAGGATAAGATGGGGAGGGATGATAGAAGGGAGGTTAGATTGGGGGAGGGAGTAGTCAGAAGCAAAAACTTTTGAAAAGGGACCAGGTCAAAGGAGAAAATAGAATAAATGGGGGACAGGATAGTATGACAGGAAATATAGTTAGTCTTTCACAATATGATTACTATGGATATCTTTTGCATAACACATGTGTATAACCTATTTTGAAATGTTTATCTTCTCAATGATGGGAGTGGGGTGGGGAGGGAAGAAGGGAGTGAATTTGGAACTCAAAGTTTTAAAAACAAATGATAAAAATTGTTTGTACACACAACTGTGAAATACAATAAATAGGCAGTGGGGTATAGAAATCTATTTTGCCCTAAAAGAAAGTAAGGGGGAAGGGTATGGGGAGGGGTGGTAAAAGGGAAGACAGACTAGGGTAAGGGGGAATCAGAATGCCTGCCATGTCAAAGTGGGTGGGGGAGGGAAGAGATGGGGAAAAATTTTGTGTCTCAAAATTTTGTGGAAATGAATGTTGAAAACTAAAAATGAATAAATTAATTAAAAAAACATTTGACAACCTGTCTGAAAACATCTTACTAAAAATCATGGGAGCAAGTACACAGCCCTGTTTACTTCACTGTTGACTTGGAAAGCAAGAGAAAATTGTCCGTTATTCAGAACCTAGGCAAGCATGCTGTCATAAAATCGATGAACAATGTTGATGAACTTCTCTGGGCAACCAAATTTTGATAAAATTTTCCATAACCCTCACAACTAACCATATCAAAAGCCTTGGTCAGATCCATAAACATTATGTACAGACCTCTCTTCTCTTCCTAGTATGTCTCCTGGAGTTGTTGGGCAACAAATATCTCATTGACTTTTCCTCAGCCATTTCAGAAGCCACACTGGCTCTCAGGTAGAAGACCATGTTCCAAGTGAAGGATCACCTATTAAAGCAAACTCAGAAAAGACTCTTTCCAGCAACGACTAAGAGAGAGAACCCCTGTGATGATCACAGGACAATCTATTTCCTTTACCTTTATAGAGATGGACAGTGGAGGTGTCCTTAAACTTCTGGGGAGTAACTTCCTCTTTCCATATAACCTGGAAAATTTCAGTGAGCTTTTTAGGAGCAATGGACCCCCTACCTGTAAATCTCAGCTGGAATAAAATCAGCAGCAGGAGCTTTGCTACATGAAAGGAGCCTAATCGCATTCAAAACTTCTTCTTCAGTTGAAGCTTCAGCTAGGGAGGGATTGACTCCAACCTGAGGTTAATGGTCAATGACCTCACTATTGATTGATGTTGATCTGATGAGAACACCACGGAAGTGTTCAGCCCATCTCTCTAGGATCATGTCCTCATTACTAATCAATGTGGTTCTATCAGAACTGAGTATTTGAGACACACCATAGGTCTTTGAACAATAAATAGCCTTCAGGGCTATTCTGCTTCTTTCTCAACTTTGCTTGTACTTTACTTTTGATGGCATGAAACGCTGCCTTCTTAGACATATGATTATTATGGAATACTACTGTAGTATAAGAAATGATGAGGCAGAGCCAAGATGGTGGAGTAGAAACAGTTCATCCAAGCCACTCTGCCCCCAGATTCCCTCCAAACTATGTAAAAGGGGACTCTGAGCAACTTCTGGAGGCCCAGCACCCACAGAACGACCCAGAGAAGCTAACCTCCCGCTGAGGACAGCCCAGCAGCCCTGCAGGATGGAACAGCGCAGCACTCTGGGAGCAGGCAGGGCACAATGTACAGATCATGGGGAGCCGAGCTGAGCCCAGGTCCCTGTGAGCCGAGGTTTTAGCCCCAGGGCAGCAGGGCCAGCAGCCGGGTGGAGAGACCCCAGAACACCAGCAGCTGTGGCAATTCCAGAATTATCAACATAGACATGCCTAGGACAAAATGAGAGGTTAGTGCCCTATGGACTTTGGGACTAGTATTTGGGGAACGCTTCGGCTATCTCCCCTGGGGGCTAGAAGCAGCTGAGGAGACATGCCATTTTGTAGTTTTCAGGGGCAGCTCCAACTCCCGGCCTGTGAACTGTAGGGTGATCCAGCAATCAGTCTTGGGGGGTAATTGCTCTTGCTTTAACCTCCCTGGATCTGAATTGTGATCTGGGGTGGAGGTTGTGGGTAGGCTTCCAGCTTCCAGAAACGGAAGTTGTCCCCCACACGTTCGGGATGAAAATTCCTGTCTGGCAGCAGAGCCATAGTGTGGCAATAAGCCCAAAACTCAAGTAATTAAGTGGCAACATGCCAAGGCAAAGGAAACAGAAAAATGCAACCCTAGACTCTTATTTTGGGGGCATAGAGCGGGAAAAGGACAGTGAGGTCAGAAGTCCTGCCCCAAAAGCCCCAGGGGAAAACATGAGTGGGTTGCAGGCCATAGAGGACCTTAAGAAGGACTTTAAAAATCAAATAAGAGAAGTGGAGGAAAAATTGGAAAGAGAAATGAGAAGGATGCAGGAAAAGTATGAAATGAGGGTCAACAGCCTGAATGAGGAAAACAACACCTTAAAAAATAGACTAACTCAAATGGCAAAGGAGGCCCAAAGGGCAATGAGGAGAAGAATGCCTTAAAAAGTCGAATTTGCCAGATGGAAAAATAATCTCAAAAGTTCACTGAGGAGATTCATTCCTTCAGAGTTAGACTGGAGCAAATGGAAGCTAATGACTTTATGAGAAATCAAGATGCTGTTAAGCAGATCCAAACAAATGAAAGATTAGAAGGCAATGTGAAATATCTCATGGGAAAAACCACTGACCTGGAAAATAGATCCAGGAGAGACAATTTAAAAATTATTGGACTACCTGAAAGCCATGATCAAAGAAGGAACCTAGAAATCACCCTTCAAGAAATTCTCAAGGAAAATTGCCCTGAGGTTTTAGATCCAGAGGGCAAAATAGAGGTTGAAAGAATCCTCAGATCACCTCCTGAAAAAGATCCCAAAAAGAAAACTCCCAGAAATATTATAACCAGGTTCCAGAATCCCCAGATCAAGGACAAAATACTACAAGCAGCCAGGAAGAAACTATTTCAACATTGTGGAAATACAATCAGAATAGCACAGGACCTGGCAGCTTCTACACTGAGGGATTGAAGGGCATAGAATACTATATTCCAGAGGGCAAAAGAGCTGGGAATGAACCCAAGGGTCACCTACCCAGCAAAACTGAGTATTTTGTTTCAGGGGAAAATATGGTCATTCAGTGGAATAGAGACTTTCAAGCATTCTTGAGGAAAAAACCAGAATTGAATAGAAAATTTGACATCCAGACACAAGAAGGAAGAGATGCCTGAGAAGGTAATCAGGGAAAAGAAATCAAAAGGAACTTATCAAAGTTGAACTATTTACATTCCTATATGGAAAAGCAACTGTGACTGATGATATCTTTCTCACTATGAAAATAATGGAAGAAGGGTGTGTGGTCATATGAATACATATGTGAATGTGTGTGTATATGGTTACAGTTATATATGGATAGAGGGCATATGTTGAATTTGTTGGGAAGGGAAGATACTCAAGGGGTGAAATTATGAGGTGAGAGAGGAAAGTGGCAAGAGGAGATGGGGAGAGACAGGGTAGGGTAAACTATCTCATGTAGAAGAACCAATGGGAAGTGGTTGCAAGGCAGGGGGAGAATAGGAAGGCAAAAAGGCAAAACCACATTCTCATTGAATTTGGTTCTGGGAGAGAATGACATACATACTAAATGGGATATCTCAACCTACAGCAGAATAGGGGGAAGGGGGATGAGAGGAGGGATGATGGATGGGAGGGCATCCTTGCGGGGAGGGGAGGTTGGAAGTACCCATTATAGAAGAGGGACAGGATCATGTAGGGAATGGACCAGGTGGGAGGTGGGATAAGTGGGAGGGAATTATAAGCAGCCTTGTACAATATATCTACTATGATAATGTTTTGTATAGCTAGACATGAACAACATATCCTGAATTACTTATCTCCCCAGAGGGAATGGGTGACAAGGGAGGAAAGAAATGGATCTGAAATTCAAGGTCTTAAGATTAAATGTTTCAAATATATATAAATACTATTATTAATACTCTTTTGCTTGTAATTAGGAGATAAGATGTGAAGGCACTGGGACACAAAGATTCACCTTCCTCCAATGGAAAAGTCGAAGGGGGTATGGGAGAAGGTATGGGAGAGAGCAGGTTGGAGGAAGCGATATCTTGCAGGACTGCTATTCTGGGAGGGTGGGTAGGGGAAAAACAGGGGGGGAAAACGATTGTAACTCAAAATGTGGCGGAAATGAATGATGTAAAACAGAAGTTAATAAAGCATTTGTTTAAAAAAAAAAGAAATAGGCTTAATCCAAAAAAGGTACAAAATCAAAACCAAGAAGATGAAAAGGCCTATTTGTACAAAACAACTTAAAGCAAGAGTGAAACACAGAAAACATTATATGCCCAGCAATTTGGGAATGGTTCAGTAGTGGCATATACATGGAGCAGAATTTTCACTGTGGCACAAAGAATGGCCAATGTGATGAATATAAAAGAAATATTGAAAGTGTTTATGTGAATTAATGCACACAGAAAGAATGTAAACCAAAAGAACAATACACATTCACAAATTAAGACTCCATTAAACAATGAAAAATATCATGGCAAATAAAGGGTGAAATATGGACAGAGAGTTAGGATGTAACTCCAAAAGAAGCTGCTGAATAAACTCTCTCACCCTTTGAGCCATCCTCTTTTATCCCCCTTCAGCCCCTCCTTCTCCTGAAGCAGAAGTTGCTAAGTCACCGAGTCTGAGCTAAATCCAAGGTAACAAGTCACGAGGTCACAGAGATCTCATCCTGGAACAGAGTTTATCTCACAGAACTTCTGGTTCTCCTCCACAGTGCTTGTGCAAAACACAAATCACACCAAGGTCGGCATGTACTCTGTGCAAAGCACAGTTCACGGCAAAATCAGCATGTTCCAGGTTAACTGCACATACTACTCACCCCTACATGTCCCCTTTCTTGTTTAGCACAGAGCACCTACGGATTTTCATGGAAGCGTTGATGAGGGGGGAAGAGTCCAAAGAGGTTAGGGTGAATTTTCATAAAGCAGGGGAGGAGGAAACAAAGGACAACAGGGAGAGCACCAAAAGCAATAAGGGGAGTTACTAACATTTGGGACCATCCTTTTGATTTAGATAGCCAATTAATTATATCTTGGGCAGTTTTATCAGGAAGAAGATCAGCAGCAGCAGCTTGAGAGATTACATGAGCTAATTGCCATAAATCATCAATATCAGCAGATATAGAATTATTAAGAAAAAGACCATTCAAATGATTTTGAATGGTAGACCAATTGTAGGTAGTTTATTTATTCCATTATAGAGCTGTGACACAGATCATAGAATACCTGTAATCACACCGAAATGCCTGTTGTATGTGGAGGAGTTCTCCCTTGTCCCCAGTGGTGAAAGTGGAGACTCCAATTCTTTTAGCATTTTATAGAACTCTTGATCAATCTGTGCCTGCTTCTGAAATCCTTTTCTTTTCATAATATATCGAAAACGTGATCTGCTTTTGCCCCATACTAGCCCTTACTTTCTATTGTAAATAAGGCATACCTGGTCTTGGCTATAACTACTACAGTTTGATTGCCCAATTTATAATTAAGACATTCACTGAGGGTACAATTAATGCATGTAGGTATCTTGGTTATGTGTTATATTCAACTTATGCCCCCACATAAAAGCATAAGCCCCTCCCAAGCATGCTCGTACCCACAACCAATGTCCAATGGTGGTGTTTCCCGACCAAGCCCCAGGATCGAGAATATGTCACCATGTTCTAAAGGAAGTTTCTAGTTCTTGTGTAACTACCAGGTGATCCATGGCTACTAGGGCCTTCCAAACTCCTGTCCAGGGTTGTCTGCATCATAAGGGATGTTATTAACCAAATGCCAAGACTGCACAGTGTCTCAGCATTGTCTCCAATGTGTACTGCAAGCTTCATGTAATGGCCATCCTCCAGTTAGTGTTTTCTACCTTTCAGAGGGTCCCCATACGCCAGATGCACCAATGTAGAAATGCAAGTTGTCCCATTTATTCCTAGCATGTGTACCTGATGTTTCCCCATGCCAGGTGTTTGGATGCTTAGTGTTGTTGGGGGTTCCTCTCAGGCTGCAGTCCCGACAGGCCGACCTTACCTATAACCAGGTCTTCGGACATCTCTGGGCCCATAGATCCAGCTACGGGAAAATGCACAACAGAACGCCAGGACTCAGGATCAGGCTCAACAGGTTTATTTGATGGCTGCTACATGACTCCTCTGCTATCTGAATACCCAAATTCCTTCCTTCCCCTCTTCTGGGAGTTTGCTCTATATACACCTCTGGCTGGCGGGGGAGGAGACCATTCCCGTTGGATGAAGCACTCTCAATGCACAGCAAAAGTTAATCTGCTAATTTGCAGAAAGCACCTCCGGGCATCTCGGGCCTTCCAGGACCCTGCACTCCCTTCACGCCAAATCCAGGGCTCAGGCCTTAGTAATTAGGCCCTAACAAGTGTGATATTCAACAGGGTGGTATAGTTCTTTTTTGATGTGCGGGACCAGCAGTAAGGCTTTCTAAAGGACAGTTTGGTGAAGTTGAACTTTACTGAGGGTACAATTCTGTTCAGACCCTGAAAATCAAATTCCTGTCTCTGCAATCTACTCCCATTACCCACCCATACAGTCTCCTGCATGGATTCTCCCCATGCAACAATTCTAGGCCAAGGCGGTTCCAATAGCAGGGCCCAACCACGTTCTTGAGAAGCCGCAGTAAGGAGGAGATTAAGGAGTATCGTCATTCTTATGAGACGTTTCATCTCCTTCCTGGTGTGCTTGTTCTTGTGTTTTCCCCTCTTTCCCTGCAGGCATCTCCTTTGGTGAAGACTGAACCTCTTGCACCCGCTGACTTGGGACCCAGACAGTACCATCACCTGTGGAGATACAAACAAATCCTGGGCCCCATATTAGCACCAGGAATGGCCCCTCCCATTTCCCATCAGGTGTTCTATACATTACCTGGCTGTCCCAACAGGCAGCTGCTGTGGGAATTGCTCATCTAAAGCCCACTTGACTTGAGGGAAATGTCTCATAGCAGGAGTTAATTCAGAAGATTTTGAAATTTGCAGGAAATTATATGTATATAAGGCTTCATCTATGTGTCCTTTTCGCAGGCATTCTCTTCCCCTTTCTTGTTTATCGAGGATTGCCTGTTGGCATTTTCTTTTTTTTTTTTAAGCAATTGGGGTTAAGTAACTTGCTCAAGGTTACAGGGTTAGTCATTTGATTTATGCGTGGGTGCTCATTTTCTGAGGCCGGATCTGATCTCGGGTCATCCCAACTCCGAGGCGCTCTTTACTCACTGCGCCACCTAGCCGCCCCTTTAGGGCATTTGGGGTTAAGTAACTTGCCCAAGGTTACACGGCTAGGTTTTTTTGTTCGTGTGGATTAAGTGTCAGAGGCCGGCTCCGAACTCAGGGCCTTCTGATTCCAGGGCCGGCGCTCTATTCACTGCGCCACCTAGCCGCCCCCTGTTGGCATTTTCTACCAATGCCTGACTTGTGGGATTGTAGGGAATGCCTGTAACGTGGTGGATCCCCAATTCTGAGAAAAAAATGCTAATTTTGAAGAAATATAGGCAGGGCCATTATCAGTTTTTATTTCTAGGGGGGTGCCAGATACTGAGAAACAATGAAACAGGTGATCTTTAACGTGTCTCACTTGTTCTGTTCCCTGTACTGTAGCCATAATAAATGAGGAAAGCTTATCAACAGAAACAGGGACTGGAGTCCTAGGAATGTGTGCAACATCCATTTGCCAGATCTCATTGGGAGCTAAACCACGGGGGTTTGCGCCTAAAGAAGGGGCAGAGTGAAACGGAACACAGTGAGTACACTATTTAACTATTTGTCAGTCTTGTTCTTTTGTCAATCCATAAAGGCGATGGAGAGCATGAGGGGAAAGAGGAAAGCAATCATGGGCAGAAGATGCCCTTTTAACAGATGCCCAGAAGATGCCCTTTTAACAGGAAAGCAGAAGGGGAAGCAGAAGCATCTGAAATCCGGTTACCTTCAAAAATGGGTCCTAACCCATCAGTGTGAGATCTAATGTGAAGGACATAAAAAGGGTGAACTCTAAGGTGAATATCAATGGCCTCTGCTAATAACATGTCTATCATAGTCTTTGCATTTAATAGGATGACATGATATAATCTCTGCAAAACTCCTATGGCATAGGCACTGTCAGAAATAATGTTAATCAGCGCTGTATATAACTGGAGAGCCTTAAGTATTGTATACAATTCATTTTTCTGGGTGGATGCATAAGGGGTTGTTCGTACATGAGTCTGCTTAAGTTCAGCATGATAAATGGCAGTGTGGTGATTCTTGGTGGCATCAGTGCAAATATTTGCTCCTTTTACTGGGGTCAGACTTAGGATGACCTTTCGAGCTTCAGCCCAGTCAGCCCATAAGGGCTGTGTAATTAGGATAGAGCCTGCACCAAAAGTGACCCATTGAGTAAGAAAAGCCCAAGCTGTATATGTTTGAGCCAGTTCTTCTATTTCCTCTTTTCTAAGTCCCACATGAGCTATGGGCTGCTGGCCAAAAACTGTGGCTACTCGTTTAGCAACTGCAGGGGCAAATTTTCCCACATTTTTGAAATAATTTTCTAGCACTTGAGTCCCATGGGAACCATATACGCATTCTAAGATCTGTCCTTGTTGATGAATAGCTGCAAAAGGCTTTTCTTGAGCAAAAAGAGTAAGCTCAATAGGTTAGGAAAGTTGAACCCTGGAAGTCGATTGTTGTTGACACAATTGTATAATTTGTTGAATAGTATCTAAAGCATTGGGAGTCCAAGAACAAGGGGAATTTAGAGAAGGAACTCCTGTGAGAATATCATATAAGGACCTCATAAGAGTGGAAGGGATAGGCACACAGGACCGAACCCACTGTATAGCATCCACTAATTTTTGGAAATCATTAAGAGTCTTTATTTTATTCACCTCAATAACAGGAGGTTCTTGGGAAATAGTGGCCTCCAACATCATATATCTGCGGTATTGATATGGATAATCTGTTTGCACCTTCTCTGGAGCAACACAAAGGCCGACATTAGAGAGCTCTTTCAAAACTGTTTGGCTACCATCTTTCAGTTTCAACAAAATTCAGATTGAAAACTGCTTTACCTAACACCATTTCTGGCTCACAATGGTCACTCAATTTTTACAGTACAAGAGGATTTTACAATTTAGAGATACGATAATAACACAATGATATTACGACATTAAATACATTTCCAAATCATCACATAAAAAAATTATTGATAGAAAATTAGCCTTACCAAGTGCAGAGGCTTTTCTCCTCTCCCCATAGCTGTAGAGCCTGGTTGTGGACCCAGGGTCTTGAAAGGAGAGATGATCCTCTGCATGCCTAGAGGTGTGGGCTTCAGGGTACCTGGGGGCCCAGGGATATTGCCAGTGGGTCCCTCGATATAGCTGCTATGCCTCCCCCTTTATTTCAAGTGGGGGAGGGCAACTCAAATTCCTTATTATTCTTTAGCACTCTCTAATTTTTTTCTTTGTTGATTTAGCATGCAAGAATTTAATAAATTTTTGTAAAATGTTTGCAGCTGATTTAACTTTTATTCCAATAAACCTTATGTGTCCACTCCTTAAAAAAAGTCTTTGAAAGTGATAGCTTTGACCTCTCTAGCAAAAGCGATTTTTTGTGGAGTGGTGCCTACTCCCCCCAAAATCATCACTTTTCTTATCGAATCTTAGAAAATATTCCAATTTGCCTAAATGCCAAATAGTAAAATGAATTCTGACTTATCTTTAGCATTGAATCAGGAGTGACACTCTTCAAAAATGACCACAATGTACTCAGTTGCCTTTCAGTTGCATTCGGATTCACAAAACTTTCCTCTTTTAGGTGAGGCAGGAAATAGTTAAATGTTCCTCTGCCTGCCTCTTTCATCTGAGGGGAGAAGATTCCCTTCCTTTCTTATCACCTTCTCCTCACTCCACTTGGCCAGAGTGGAATGAAAAGGAGGAGATTTTCAAACTTAAAAAAAAATTTAAGCCTTCTGTTCATACTTTTCAATAGCAGATAACTTATACCTATCTTAACTTCCTACCCATGCTCCTTTCTTTGCTACATGCTTAAACTTTCTTGCTTTTACTTCTGTAAAGCCGTATGTAAAACGACGCATATCTTATTTCTTTCTAATTCTGACCTGACACTGCTCCCACCCTCTCCCACCTGCATTTGCCATCATATAACCTAAACAAGAAAATATTTGCCTTTCTTTCTCTCCTTCTCCAGCCTGAATTCATCATCAGGGGAAGGAAGGAGGAGGGAAAGAGATAACAGCATTGCAAAGAAATGTCCAACAGTCCACCTGCAGTTTAAACCTTACAGGGTGTTAGAAAATGAATTGATGTGAGGGTGATAGTAAAGTGTGTAAATATTGTTGAAGCCCTGTTAAGCTTTGCTTTCCTAGAAATAGAAACTGTTAGAAGCTTGGAGTGGAGCAGTCCCCCTGTGCTGAGATATGGAACAGAAGCAGAGAGCTACCTGCTTGTGAATCCAGGTAAGAGCTGGGAGCCATCAGCCTGTGGAGAAGCTTTGCAAGCCAGCCTCAAGTCAAGATGAAAAAGGACTTTAATTTGGATATTATGTATTGACTGATGAGATTTGTAAATTATTGTGACATAGAGGTAACTGGTGCTTATACTTTCTGCTACCCTTTGAGGATGATTGACTTCAGGATGATTGGTAGCCAGCCACTAGGCAAGATGAAAGGGGACTTTACTTGGATACTCTGCATTGACTGAGGAGATTGTAACTTACTGTGACTTAGGGGTGGATAGTGTTTGTATTTTTTGCTACCTTTTAACAATGACTATTAAATATTCTAAATGATATGTTTTAGTTAAGTCTGTGTGGTCACCTTAGTAATAAGTTGTTATGAATGTTATGCTAAATTTCTTGAATGTTATGTTTTAGTTTATTGCTGAATAAATAGAGATCATTATACTAGATGATTACACTCTTAAAATTATTCAAAGCAGCAGTCACCAGGACAGCTGCTGTGATTGACTTTACAGTATTTGAAATATGGGATCTTTACCTGAGAAACTGTCTATAAATATTTCCCTTAATTTTCTATTTTCCTTGTGATCTGGGTTGTGCTTATTTTATTTGTGGAAAACCTTTTTAATTTAATGTAATTGAAATTATCCATTTTATGCCTAACTTTGCTCTCTGTCTTGTGCTTATCCATAAATTGTTTGCCTCTCCATAAGTCTGATAAGTGACATGTTTTGTGTTTTTCTAATTTTCTTGAAAAATCTCTCTGTATATAAGTCATGTATCCATTTTGACCTTATCTTGATAAACAGTGTAAGATATTGGTCTATGCCAAGTTCGTTTTACTTACTATTTTCCTTCTTAGTCTCTCTTTTACACTATACCAGCCTCTTACTTCTTATTTCGCCCACCCGTCTAAAAGTCTTACCCTTATTTATTATTATTGTATCTATTCACCCCACCCTCCTAATCTTAATATCTCTACCCTTCTAAAATGCCCTAGCCCACCTAACCCCCAGTTTTCTCAACTCTCTAGAAGTTTAGAAGACTTTTAACCTCTTGACATATATATATTCTCTATTCTTCAAACCATATGAAATGAGGTTCCAATATTGTGTATCCCCCACCCCCACCTAGTTCTTCTGAGCTAATATCAGAATCTAGGCAGCCAGCTGGGAAAGTGAACAGTGTTGGGCCAGAAGTCAGGAAGATCTGAATGCAAATGCTACCTCAGACTTACAAGTTGCATAACCCTGGGTAATTCACTTCAATTCTGTCTGCCTCTGTTTCCCTAACTGTAAAATGGGGGTTAATGTAATTCCTTCCTAGGGGTGTTGTAAGGGATGAATTAGATATCATTTGTAAAGTTCCTGACCATCTCAGGCATTAGATAAATGTTAGCTATTATTATTAATCTGTGAAATCAAGTTTGGAAATCATTGCAAATCTCCAGACTAACTCTGGCTTTGTGAAGAAGAAGCAAGCCTTTCTCCAAGTGGAATCCATTGATTCCCATATCTGGAATGCATCTATTCTCAATGATATTCAGAAATGTTCTTCAATGTTTCCCTAATTCCTGGGTTCTCTTTTGGGCTGTGCTGGAAGGTTTGATGGCTAGCAAAGATAAGGACCAAGGCACTGCCCATCTTGGCTGACAAATTTTCCTCCTTTGGAAGAATCAAAATGGAGGTCCATGTTCACATTTTTGCTACTTTTTGGAGGAATTTTGCATACTATTGAACACCTTTTAATTGTGTTTTAAATGTAAACTGCATCAGTATAAGATATCTCTAATTTCACACAATTCTCTCCTTCTCGCTATTCCTCCCTCCCTGCCTCTTTTAATTTCCATTAGGCTGCACTTATTTAGAAAGGGTTCAAGCACTGAAAAAGTACAGTGGATAGTTCAGCAAGTTCTGGGCTAACTGCTTTACAGTTATCAGCTTGTTTGGTCCTCACAAAAAGTCTATGAAGTGGAGATTGTTATTTTATTCCCATTTTTCAGATGAAGAAACTGAGACAGACAAAGATGAAGTGACTTACACAAGGCCACATAGCTGGGAATATCTGAGGTTTTATTTCAATTTAGTTCTTCCCAATTCAAAGACCAGTGCTATCCACTACACAACACAACCACCTCAAAGTCTGACAAGGAAAATGCTATGCACAAAATTGTGTACATATCTTTTCTGAACAGGATAAATTGCAGACAATCAGTTGGATTGGTTCAAATTAAGGGAGACTGGGAAAGGCTTCATGTGGAAGGTGGGTTCATGCATCCATTTCCAGGCTTCAGAGGAGTGCTAGCACTTGTGGTTGCAAGGGATCAGGGGCCTTCCTGGGTAATGACCAGAGCACAGCAAAAGAGAGCAGTGGCCACTCCTCTCTGTCAATCACATCACTTTGGAAGCACTGAATCCTTCCAAAGACCCAAAAGCAGCTGTGAGAACAGCATCTTGGGAAAAGTCTGAAACTGGGATCAATGACACTTCCGTTTATGTGAGCAGAAGCCAACTTTAACATAAAGTTCAAATTGAAGAGATAGGCTGGGGAGAAAAAAAAACAAAAGGCCAAAGAACAATCTCACCACAAATAGCTACTATGGTGACAGAGAAGATAAACATACTAACTCAGAATAAGACAACGATGTTGAAAAAGGTGCAAGAGAAGTCACAAATGAAAAAAAAAATAAAAACATGAATTCAACATAAGCTTCCAAAGAATTCCAGAAAGAGCTAAAGAAAGACCAAAAATTATTATAAAGAGAAAAGAAGTGTGTTAGAGGGGGAAATCATAAAATAAATGTGAACAAATAAAGAAAATTATGGGAATAAAAGGATTAACAACTTGAAAAAAGAGGTTCAAAAATCCTGAAGAAAACAACTTTGGGAACAGAATTGTCCAAATGACAAAAACAGATACAAAACCTCACTGTAGAAAGCAACTCATTAAAAAGCAAAATTGGCCAAATGGTAAAATACATAGAAAAGCTCATTGAAGAAAAAAATCCCTTTTTTTTTTTTGAAATTTTCATTATTTATTTAGTCTTTTATGTCCCACAAATATATTAAAAAATTAACATTTGTTTCTGAAACTTTCTGTTGCAAATTTTCTCCCTTCCTCCCTCCCAAAATATGAGGAAAGCCTCCCCATTCAGAAGTTAAGCAATTTAATCTAGCTTATAAATGTGTAGTCATCCCAAAATTATCTGTAATAGTCATGATTCAAAAAACAAACTAAAACCTGAAGAAAAACAAATAACGTTTAGAAAAACTCTGCCTCAATCTGTATTCAATCTGTATCCACTAAATCTAGGACCCATGATCAGTTCTTTCTCTGGCAACAGATAGCAATTTTCATGAAAAGTCCTTCAGAATTGTCTTGGGTTGTTGTATTGCTCAGAATAGCTAAGTTATTCACAATTGATCATCTTATAATATTGCTGTTATTTTGTACCCAATACATTTCACTTTGCATTAGCCCATTCAAGTCTTTCCAAATTGTTTGAGACCATCCTGCTCATCATTTCTCATACTACAGAAGTATTCCATAATAATCATATGTCTAAGAAGGCAGCATTTCATGTCATCAAAAGTAAAGTATAAGCAAAGTTTAGAAAGAAGCAAAATAGCCCTGAAGGCTATTTATGGTTCAAAGACCTATGGTGTATCTCAAATACTCAGTTTCTGATAGAACCACATTGATTAGTAGTGAGGACATGATCCTAGAGAGATGGGCTGAACACTTCCGTGGTGTTCTCATCAGATCAACATCAATCAATAGTGAGGTCATTGACCATTAACCTCAGGTTCGAGTCAATCCCTCCCTAGCTGAAGCTTCAACTGAAGAAGAGGTTTTGAATGCGATTAGGCTCCTTTCATGTGGCAAAGCTCCTGCTGCTGATTTTATTCCAGCTGAGATTTACAGGTAGGGGGTCCATTGCTCCTAAAAAGCTCACTGAAATTTTCCAGGTTATATGGAAAGAGGAAGTTACTCCCCAGAAATTTAAGGACACCTCCACTGTCCATCTCTATAAAGGTAAAGGAAATAGATTGTCCTGTGATCATCACTGGGGCTCTCTCTCTTAGTCATTGCTGGTAAAAGTCTTCTCTGAGTTTGCTTTAATAGGTGATCCTTCACTTGGAACATGGTCTTCTACCTGAGAGCCAGTGTGGCTTCTGAAATGGCTGAGGAAAAGTCAATGAGATATTTGTTGCCCAACAACACCAGGAGATATGCTAGGAACAGAATAGAGGTCTGTACATAATGTTTATGGATCTGACCAAGGCTTTTGGTATGGTTAGTTGTGAGGGTTATGGAAAATTTTATCAAAATTTGGTTGCCCAGAGAAGTTCATCAGCATTGTCCATCAATTTCATGACAACATGCTTGCCTAGGTTCTGAATAATGGACAATTTTTCTCTTACTTTCCAAGTCAACAGTGGAATAAACAAGGCTGTGTACTTGCTCCCATGATCTTTAGTAAGATGTTTTCAGACAGGTTCTCAAATGCTTTTTTATTAATTTTATTTATTCATTTTTAGTTTTCAACATTCATTTCCACAAAATTTTGAGACACAAAATTTCTCCCCATCTCTTCTCTCCCCCACCCACTCTGACATGGCAGGCATTCTGATTCCCCTTACCCTAATCTGTCTTCCCTTTTACCACCCTTCCCCATACCCTTCCCCCTTACTTTCTTGTAGGGCAAGATAGATTTCTATACCCCACTGCCTATTTATTGTATTTCCCAGTTGTATGTAAAAACAATTTTTAACATTTGTTTTTAAAACTTTGTGTTCCAAATTCACACCCTTATTCCCTCCCCACCCCACTCCCATCATTGAGAACACAAGCATTTCAAAATAGGTTATACACATGTGTTATGCAAAACATATCCATAGTAATCATATTGTGAAAGACTAACTATATTTCCTGTCATACTATCCTGTCCCCCATTTATTCTATTTTCTCCTTTTATCCTGTCCCTTTCCAATAGTGTTTGCTTCCCCACTGCCCAATCTCACCTCCCTTCTATCATCCCTTCCCCTCTTATCCTCTTCCACGTCACCTTCCTGTAGGGTAAGGTACTTAATTGACTGTGTATGTTGTTCCCTTCTGAAGCCAAATCCCATGAGAGTAAAGTTCACTCATTCCATATCACCTCCCCCCTCTTCCCCTCCATTGTGATTTTTTTTTTCTTACCTTTGTTCCCTTTTTATTCCAGGTAAGTTACCCCATTCTATCTCTCTCTTTTTCCTTCTCCCAACATATTCTTCTCACCCATTAATTTTATTTTGTAGATATCATTCCTTCTTATTCAACTCACTTTTTGCCTTCTATCTATCTATCTATCTATCTATCTATCTATCTATCTATCTATCTATCTATCTATCTACCTACATACCTACTTACCTATCTATCTACTTATCGATTTATCTATCTATTTCTACCAACTACCCTAATACTGAGAAAGGTCTCATGAGTTACAAATATCATTGCTCCATATAGGAATTCAACCAGTTTAATTATAATAGGTCCCTAATGGTTGAACTTTCCTCTTTAACTATCAATACTTCTCTTGATTATGGTGTTTGAAAGTCAAATATCCTATTCAGCTCTGTTGTTTTTTTTTTTCCATCTAGAATCCTAGAAACTCCTCTATTTCATTGAATGTCCAGCTTTTCTACTGAAGTATTGTACTCTGTTTTGCTAGGTAGATGATTCTTGGTTTTAGTCTTAGCTCCTTTGACCTCTGGATTATCAACTACCCAGCCCTTTAATCCTTTAACATAGAAGCTGCTAGATCTTGTGTTATCCTGCATGTGCTTCCCTAGTATGTGAATTGTTTCTTTAAATCTGCTTGCAATATTTTCAACTTGACCTGAGAAATCTGGAATTTGGTTACAATATTCCCATTGAATTTTCTTTTTGGGATACCTTTCAAAAAGTGATTGGTGGGTTCCTTCAATTTCTATTTTACACTCTGTTTCTATAATACCCGGGGAATTGCCCTTGATAATTTTTTGAAAGATGATGTTTAAGCTCTTTTTCTGATCATGGCTTTCAGGTAGTCCATTAATTGTTAAATGTGTGTCATGGATTTGTTTTCCAGGTCAGTGGTTTTTCCAATGATATATTTCTCATTGTCTTCTATTTTTTTCATCCTTTTGGTTCTGTTTTATAAATTCTTGATTTCTCACATAATTATTAGCTTCCATTTTCTCTATTCTAATTTTGAAGGAATTATTTACTTCAGTGAGCTTTTGGACCTCCCTTTCCATTTGTCCAATTTTGTCTTTTAAGTCATTGTTCTTCTCATTACCTTATTGTGCCTTTTTTGACATTTGGATTAGTGTATTTTTGAGGTGATATTTTCTTTAGTATTTTTGACCCTCTCCTTTAGCAAGCTGTTGACTCATTTTTTCATGATTTTCATGAATCACTCTCTTTTATTTTCCCCATTTTGCCTCTACTTTTCTTACTTGATTTTTGAAATCCCCTTGGTGCTCTTCCATGGCTAGAGACAAATTCATATTCTTCTAATAGGTTTTTGTTGTAGAAGGGTTGACTTTGTTGTCTTTTTCTGGTTGTATGTTTTGATTTTCTTTGTCACCAAAGATTCTGAAGTCCGAGGTTGTTATGCTGTTTGTTCATCTTCCCAACCTAATGTTTGATTTCTAATTCTTCGTCATTATTGGACTCTGCTTCCAGTGGGTATAGGTTTATTGTCCCTGACTATAAGGGTTTTGTATCAGCTGCTCCATCCTCCACTTATATGAACCCAGAGCTCCAGAAGCAGTCACTTCCATTTTGACCCACTCTGAGTTTAACCTACTATTTAATATCTTGAATGCTCTGGCACAACAGACAAGCTGTGCTTTGCTCTCTGCATGAACCCCAAATCCCTTTTCCTGTATCTGCAACCACAAGGCTGGATGAAACTAATTAGGGACATTCTTCTGTTTATGACTGTCCAAGGTAGGAGGCCTTCATCCAGAGACTATCTTGAACAGTGGGATTTTTCTTCTATTTTCTTACATTATATTATGTCATGTTAGTGGTAAAACAAACAAACAAAAACAAACAAAAAAAAAAAACCTCACACATCCTGGATCTATAATTTCAAATGGCACTTTGATATTTTCCTATTTTATTGTATTTACAACTTATCCAATTAGAAGTTCCTTTCTCACATTATACTTAAACATATTTGTATACTACAATTTTGTTTGACACAGACATGCTATGTTGGGATTGTTCTAAGTATACAAAGTCTCCTTTGGTTTGTTTACTCTGAGTCCAGAATTCTTTCCTGACTCCCATGAAATGCATAATCCTCTGAGTTAATGAGAATAAATAACCATGTAACAGCACAAGTACAGCCAGATTCTGTTTGTTCCTTGGTCAAACTTTTGTAAGGTGAATGCCATCATTTTTGAATTGAACAAACCTTTGGTGAAGGGGGACTCAATTCTGTTTGTCCTTCAGACAAACCTTCGGTTAAGGGGAAACTGATTTTGTTTGTATCTTTGGGCTAAAAGTTTGGTAAATGGTTAACCCACTCATTACCACACCTCTGGACTATTACCATAACCTTCTGGGGGTTGGGTGGGACTGTCTCAAGTCTTTCCTCATTCCAATCCATTCTTCATTCAGCCACTAAAGTAAATTTCCTAAAATACAGGTCCAATCATGTCACCCTTTCCTACAAGATAACCCCCAGTGGCTTCCTATTGCCTCCAGGATCAAATACAATGAGCTTGGTTATGAATTCAAAGCTCTTAATAAACAACTTTCCTTCTACCTTTCCAGCCTTCTCCCTACTTATTCTTTGATTCATTGACACTGAACTCTGGCCTGTGAATAAGACTCTCCACCTCTTAGATCTTGGTTTTTTTTGCTGGCTCTCTCCTCTCTACCTACTGACCTGCCTGGCTTCTTTTAAATCCCAGCTGAAATCCCACCTTCTGCAAGAAACCTTCCCCAAACCCATTTTAATTCCCATGCCTTCCCTTAGCTGACTATTTTTTTTTATTGATTCTGTATATAATTTGTTTTTTGTATACATTTGTTTGTTGATTTCTACATTAGATTGGTAGCTCCTAGAAGACAAGGACTGTCTCTTGCCCCTTTCCCTCTCCCAAGCATAGTATCTGGTACACGGACGGCAATAATAAGTCTTTATTCGGGCAGCTAGGTGGCACAGTGATTAGAGCATCAGCCCTGGAGTCAGAAGGACATGAGTTCGGATCTGACCTCAGACTCTTAAGGTACACACAAACAAAAACCTAGCAATGTGACCATTGGCAAGTTACTTAACCCCAATTGCTCTCCTTTAAAAAAAAAAGGCAAAAATAAATAAATCTTTAAGCGGTTCTGGTTAGGCTCTTGCTAAGGGACGTGAGTGAGGCCTGATTTAGTGCTAATATGAGGGAAATGCAAGTTGGCACTAAGGATGCAAAGACAAACAAACAAAAAAGCCTTCAAAACAAAAGTCTCCCTCAGGCAAATATGGTCCTCTGCTCACTCACAGTAGCTCCTTACCATTTATGCTGCTCTCTCCCAGCAGTTCCAGCTCCCAGCATTTCTCAGCAGAAGTTCTCAGAAGTTCTGGCTGGTTTTCAGAAATTCTGCCACCACCATTATGTTCTCAAATCGCTTCCCTGCCCCACACCTTCCTGCCACATCAGCAAGATCATCCCATTGCAGCAATTCTGGGTCTCAGTACTTGACACAATTATGAACTTGAAACCAAGATCCAGGCACACTCTAGCTTGCCAATACAAGGAGCAGGGAAGATATTCAAATCCCATTTCAATTACATGCTTGCCATTCTAAAGTACTTTAACATTGATGAGAATGGCAAAATTAGATGCCTTCCATGAGAGTGCCCTTCTGATGAATGTGGTGCAGGAGTCTTTACAGCTGGCCATTTTGACAGATGTTATTGTGGCAAATGTTGGTCAACCTACTGCTTCAACAAGCCAAAAGACAATTATATGTGTTAATAAAAAAAAGTCAACAAGAAAAGAGAGTTCCTTAAGGGGAGGGACTGTCTTTGGCCTCTCTTTGTATTCCTAGTCCTTATCATAGTGCCTGACTGACTGAACTCCCAGTGTAGGATGCGAAAGGATGAATAGGAATGATGGCCCCAGTCAGCAACATTATTAAGTATTGTATTGTGAATTCTAGAAATATCAGTAAGAGAAGAAAAAGAAATAGAAGGAACCAGAATAACGAATGAGATTAAAAAATGATTTTTTTTGTAGTCAATATAATCATGTGCTTGGAAAATCCTAAAGACTCAACTGAAAAGTGATCTGAAACAATTAATAAGTTTAACAAAGTAGCTGGATATAAAGTAAAGCCACATAAATCTTCACCATTCCTATATGTCACAAACTAAGCTCTGCAATGAGACAGTAAAAATCACCCCCTTTAAAACAAACCCAGATAGCATCAAATATCTGTGAATACTCCAGTCAAAACAAAGCCAGGAAATATATAAACAAAATTATGAAAACCTTTTCTACAAATAAAATAAGATTTATTGGAGAAATATTTATTGTTCATGGATAGGCAGATATAAATAATAAAAACAACAGTTTTACCAAACTAATTTATATATTCAATACCATCCCAATAATATTACCCCATTTTTTTACTGAAACCGAAAAATAGTGAAATTCACCGGGAAAAACAGAGTCAAGAATATCAGAGGAAAAAAGTAATAAATGGACAGAAAGGAGGTTTAGCAGCACCAGATCTTAAACTACATTTTAAGGCATTAATTACAGCTACTAGTGGTTAAGAAATAGAAACGTGGAAAAATAAAATAGAGTAGACATAAAATACATCAGTTAATAACTATAATAGTGTTATATTTGAAAAGTAAAGAGGCTTAAATTTTGGAATATGAATTCATCAATTAGTAAAATATTGTTGAGACAAGTAGACAGTGGAATGGTGTAAAGTGGGCATAGCCTAATATCTTATACCATTTACCAAGCTAAAATCAACATGGATACATGACTTAGATATAAAAAAGGGATCTTACAAGAAAATTAGAAAAACATGGACCATATTACTTGTCGGGCTTATGGCTAGGTGAACAACTATGAATAAGCAAGAGACAGAGAGCAAAGTTAGGCTTAAAATAGATAATTTAGATTGCAGCAAACTTTTAAAATTTTTTATACAAATGAAAGAAATGTAGCCAAGGTCAAAAGGAAGGTAGAAAATTAGAAAAAAACTTTTTATAGACAGTTCATAGATAAAGGTCTCCTATCGAAAATAGGTAAAGAATGTTTTCAAATGTATAAACAATTGGTCATTCCCCAACTGATAAATGGTCAAACCATATGAACAGGCAGTTTTCCAAAGAATGAATAGTACAATTTATAGTCATATGAAAAATGCTCAAAATCTATTGATTAGAAAAATGCAAATGAAAACAATCTTGAGATATTTTACATCTACCAGATTGTAAAAAATTTTACAATTTTACATCTACCAGACTGGGCAAAATGAGAGAAGGAGAAAGTGACAAATATTGGAGGGGACGTGGAAAAATTGGGACACTGATTCTTTGTTGGTGAGCTGATTCATCATTCCCAATATTGCTAATTATGGCCCTAAGTGCAAGCTGCTTATTGTTTCCAATCCAGTGAATATTTTAACATATGTGGCCTGGAAGCTAAATAGCTTTCCTAAAAACTGTGTTATTGGAAGCCATTGCAATCTGCATTCTGCCCCCTCTTCATTATCTATTTGGGGAGATACTTGGTGTCCATTCTTCAAGTTGTCATGGATGGGTCCTTGGGGAACATGGAGACTCCAGCATTCCTGCATGGAGTGGATTGAATGTTGCTCTTCATCCTCCTTTGGGAGCTGATGCTGAGAATTGGAGAGATGTTCATAAACAGGTGGTTGAAAGTGCTAATGAGGTGATCAAGGTGAAGCATTCTGGGTCATTGGTTTGTCTGTGGAAGATCTGGCAGAAAGCATTATGAAGAATCTTAGGAGAGGGCATCCAATTTCCACCAAGAATAAGGGCCTATATGGCATTGAAGAGGATGTCTTCTTTAGTGTCCTATTTATCTTGGGGCACAATGGCATCTCATGTGGTAAATGTAAACGTGAATACAGAGGGGGAGAGCTGTTTAAAGAGGAGCACAGAAGCAGCAGCAATTTCAAAGCCTTTCAATGTGCTGCCATCAAGAGAACATGATAGTGGTTAAGGGGTTACAAATGATGCACTTTTCAAATAGATCAAATCCTTCCTCTAATTAGTGACTGAACACCAGAAACATAAAACCTGGGAACATACTCTAGTCACTTCCTAAAGTTAGAAATGGGGAATAGTACAGTGTGACTGCTATTTGTTAAACCCTCTTGTTGTTTGCTTATGATTCTGGATTGTCTTGAATAGTTTCAGTAGCTGGTGTCAAGCAGAGACAGTGCCCCACAGGTATAGAAACCAACTGCCTTGCATGTAGGTGCTACAGACTCCATTAGGTGCAGAGATCAACATTCTTGGATACAAAACACCTCACGTTAGTAATTCTTTATTGATGCATTGATTATCTTTGTGTACCCCTTCTTTAGGGCTCTACAACACGGCCCCTTCCAGGGGACCTGACTTTGTGGATGTGTATACTACATACACAAATACACACCCACGAATTATTCATGTACACACATACATATATATGTACATACATATATGTATGCATATGTATACATCAATAGTTATAAATTTCAATATTATGTGAAAAGATCTTTATATGTACAATGATGCAACCAATCTCTCAAGTGTCATTCTGCGTACTGAATAAGCAACAGCTCTCTGGGGGAAAAAGAAATAGGCAAGGGGGTTGGCAAATGTCTGAGATGTAGCTGAATTTGTAGATGGCATTAGAACATCACAAAGCCTAAGTGCTGTGATTCTGGTGGTCTGATATTCATTGTATAGGCTGTTCCTGTCCCAGCCCCCTGAGGATGGTCCCAGGAGGACCTTAGGAATTCTCCTGTCCCAGCCAGAGCAAAGTGAATGATGGCAGGTGTGAGGTGTAAAGTGGGGGAAGGGTTTGACCACAAGAAACCCCTGGATCAGACCTGGGAACATTATTTTTCCATCCTCAACTTGACTCTCACACCAGCCTGACCCAGCTGACACCAGGGATTAGGAGGGAGAATTAAAGACAGAAGCCAGGGGGAGAAGTATGACTGCTCACAACACTCCCTTCCTTGCCAGAATTGGATGCATATGCCTGGAGAGACCCAGAAGAGGAGGGCTCATAGCTTAACCCTAAACTGGATGACCCTGGAATGCTAATGTCACTCTTTTTATCCTGCACAGACTGGCTAGGGAACTGGAAAATTATCTCCCCAGGTGTCCCCATATGTATCCCTCTCACCCTGGCTCTAGCATCCACCCTATCCAGCATCTTCTCTTCTTCTGATACCCTGCTTGCTTTGCCATTTTCCCTTCCATCTTTGGTCACAAGTAAAGATGATTTATTGATGCATCCCTATATTTCTGACTCTATGGCACCATGCTGTCACAATCAGGGGTCACTGAAATACAATTGATGAGGGACAGGGACAAGGTGCCTTCTTGGTGGCCAGAAGATCACAGCAAGATTTTAATTGGCTAAGTCACAACTGATCACACCCATGGGAAAAAGAGGCAGCTAGGCATCCCAGTGGATAGAGTGGCTAGACTTAGAGGCAATCAATCAATTAATAAACATTTATTAAGTGCCTACTGTGAGCCAGGTAGTGTGCTAATCTGAAAAGACTTGAGCTAATATCCTGCCTCAGATGCTAGCTGTGTGTCTCTAAATAAGTCAGTTGACCTTTGTTTGCCTCAGTCTCAAAATGTATGTTCACAAGAAGACAAAGTTAAAACTCCAACACCCAAAGTTAAAGCTTTTATATCCAAAGCCTACACAAAAAATATGAATTTGTGTCAAGCTGTGGAAGAAATCAAAAAGGATTTTGAAAATCAGGTAAGAGAAGTAGAGGAAAAATTGGGAAGAATAAATGAAGTTGATGCAAGAAAAAAAATGAAATACAATTCAAGAGCTTGTTAAAGGATACAAAAGAATACAGAAGAAAATAGCTCCTTAAGAAATAGGTTAGACCAAATGTCAAAAGAGGCATGAAAAGTGAATGGGGAAAAGAATTGAAGTGAACTTTCAGAAGTTTCTCAGCTTCAAATGAAATGTTCCCCTTCCCTTTATTGTTGTCTGAAAGGCTACAGGGCAGACAAGCAAGAGGATGTATTATGAAGGGAACATTTTGGGGTCCCTTGACCTTGCTCCCCTGTCCTATACAGTTTCCTGCAAAGGTTACAGGGCAGATTAGCAAGAGGGCTTGTAATCTTTTTTGTTTATGCCTCCCGATATAGTCCTAGAATAACACCCTAAGAAATAACTAACCTTAAGCAAGGTTAAATAGTATACAGGATTAAGGGAGGCTCCTTCTACATTATCTTCATTGCTCTGAGGGAGGATCTTCCTACATTGTCTACATTCTCTTGGGTTATCTACATTCCTTGGAGTGCATAAAAACTCTGTGAGCTGGTCCTGTAATAAACAAACTACTGATTGCATCCCCCTCTCATTATTCTTACTGCTCCTAGCCCACCAACTGCACTGGCCACAGTAAGTGGAGCCCACAATGTGGGGCATCAGGAATACTGATTGAGTCTCTAGGGATGGACCCCCAGGATTTTCCAGCAGGAAGCCAGCCCCCATGAAATCTGAGGGACAATGGATTGCTCTCAAGGTAAGGGAAAGGCTCTAGAAGGTTGCTCATTGGCGCAATCAATTTTTCATAATCAGAGCTCACAGAGAAGTAGTATTCGAAGAAACTTAATGAAGGGTCTAAAAGGTGAAGGGAAAGATCTGAGAAATTACAACTTATAGTGTGTAAGACAGGGATTTCAGTTAAGAAGCAGATTCTGAAAAAAAATTTTAAAATAATCTATCAGGCAGCCCCATGATTCCCTAGTGGCTCCCTGATCAGAGGACTTGCTTGGGAAGCAGTGGGAGAGGCTTTAGTTAATTACTTTAAGGAGAATGGACAGGAAAGTGACTCTGGTTCCACATTTGCAATTTATAATGTCATTAAAGTATGCTTAGCAGACAAAACAGGTCTTAAAGAAATATTGAGTGTTATGGGTGAGAGTGAAGGCAGTGATCAGGAAGAGACCATACCTCTCGAATTTGTGGGAAAAAGACCCCTAGAAAATACCAAATCTCTTAACCTCAGCCCAAGTCCACTTTAAAATCCTGCATGGGGAATAGAAAAGGCTGGGAAGCCTAATGGCAGTCCCAACATAGTTTTAGAATTATATACACCTTTTCATAAACTCATGAAAGAGGAAGGACAGACATTAAGAGAAATGGGATGTAAAGAAGCAGCAATTTGTTGGCATGTCCTGTTATAGTAGATGCCCAGGGCAATAGAACATGGCAAAAATTAAATAGAAAAGATCTTAAGGAGGTAAAAAAGGCTGTACAGGAGTATGGGGATACAGCTTCTTCCACGGTGCCATTTTTGGAAAATTTAGCAGCCACAGCTTTGACACCATATGATTGGAGGCAAACAGCTAAAATATGCTTAACCCCAGGGGCCTACTTACAGTGGGAAGCCAATTATAAGGAAAATGTCATAGCAATCGATATGATCTTATGTTGACAGAAGGACCTAATGCACCCAGTATTTCCATGCTTTTAGGTGACGGTCCTAATACATTGCCCAACACACAAATGGACTCTTTAGTGGCATTATATAGTACTATTCAAGACTGTGCCATATAAGCATGGAAAGAGATAATCAGTTTGGGTCCAGCAGGAAAAAATTTCACAAATATCATGCAGGGACCTGAGGAATCATTTCCTGATTTGTGGCAAAAATTCAACAAGAAGCTGAGCATACCTTAGGAAGTACTGTGGGATTGGAAGAATTTGTAAGACAAATAGCTAGAGGGAATTGCAATGTAGATCATAAGGAAGCTTTTTTGGCACTTCCTGCTGACACCTCCTTGGATCAATTAATTAGAAAATCTATGGAGGTAAAGCCTATGGTCTTTCAAGCACAAATTATAGCAGAAGCACAAGCAGCCACTAATAGACAAAACAACAATTGTTATAAATGTGGCAAAGTGGGTCATTTCAAAAGGGAATGTCAAGTGGGCAGCAGTAATAGTGAATTATGACCAAGATCAAAATGCCCCAAATGCTTCAGAATGTAGATTTAGAAATTTGGGAAACAGCCTCGAGGACCAAGTCCCAGGACCACAAAAAACAGCAGGGGCTTATGTTCAGTTTGACACTCCAAAAGTTCAGGAGGGGAAGCTTATTTGGATCCCTCCACCTCTGAAATCACTGCTGTTATCTTACAGTATGAGGTTAAATTTTTAAACATTTACCCAGGCCAGGAGAGAGAAGTGCTTTTTAGGAGTTCTTCTCCTGCTCCTGCCATGGGGGTACTTTCTTTAACCTCAGAAGGAGAATACATGGATATACAATTCACCCCATCATATGTGGAACAAAAGGACTGGGAAGATTATAATAAGATTAAAATTAAAATTATGAATCCCAGCAGTACTATGATCCAATTAAAACAGGAACAATCGATATTTCAAATACAGAATCCAGAGGTCATATGGTCTCAAATCATTAAGACCTCAAGACCCACCCTACACATATATGTGGAGGGCAGGAGAATTCATGGTCTCTTAGACACAGTAGCAGACCTGACCATTATCAATCAGGAACAATGGGACCCAAAGTGGATTGTTCAAAAATCAGATATAAATCTGAAAGGCATAGGAGAAGTTAGTCAACCTTTTTTTTTTTTTTTGGAGGGCAATTGGGGTTAAGTAACTTGCCCAAGGTCACACGGCTAGGTTTTTGTTTGTGTGTGTGTTGTGTCTGAGGCTGGAACCGAACTCGGGTCCTTCTGACTCCAGGGCCAGCGCTCTATTCACTGAGCCACCTAGCCGCCCCAGTTAGTCAACCTTTAAAAAGTGTAAGGAAACTTACCTGGGAATTTGAGGGCATGTCAGGAAAATTCCAGCCATATTGTTTATTTAGCTTCCTTGCCAATGGCTTTATGGGGCAGAGATATTTTATCACAACTTAAGGTCACCATCATGACAAATTTTCAGGAAGGGCCCTGATTGATGGGCAGCCAGCAGCCTATCCTATAGAATGGCTTACAAGAAAACCAGTATGGGTGGCTCAATGGTCCCTAAGTGCAGAAAAAATTTCTGCCCTACTAGACATTGTGCAAGAATAGCTGAAGTTAGGTCATATTGAAATTATAAATAGCACATGGAACTCTCCAATTTTTACAAGCAGAAAAAAAAATCAGGAGAATGGAGGATGCTTAAGGATTTTCGAAAAGTAAATAAAGTTATGAAGGCTATGGGAGTGTTACAGTTTACCATCTCTGGTTTACCATCTCTTAATATGGTACCATCACAATGGCCTTTATGGGTAATAGACATACAGGATTGTTTCTATTGCATACCTCTGCAAAGTCAGGACCTAGAAAAATTTGCATTTTCCATACATTCCATAAATCTAAAAGAACCCCTAAAAAGATACTGTTGGAAGGTACTACCCCAAAGGATGAAAAACGGTCCCACATTATGTCAAAAGTTTGTGGCAAAGGCCTTAGAATCAACTAGAAACAAATACCCCACAGCTTACTTAATTCATTACATGGATGATGTTCCATGTGCACACCAAGATGTGATTACCCTAGAGAAAATATTAGAGGAGGTTACAAATAATTTTGCTGCTGTAGGACTTAAGACAGCCCCTAAAAACATACAGAAGACCACTTCTTTTATGTATTTAGGTAATAAGGCACAGAATATTACTGTAGGTCTGCAAAAATTAGAAATCAGAAAAGACAATATCAAAACATTAAATGACTTGCAAAAGCTTATAGGGGTTATAAATTGGATCAGATCTAGTCTTGGAATTTCAAATGAATGCTTAACACCGTTATACGAATTACTGGAAGGTGATACCAACCTTAATTCTCCTAGAATTCTTACACATGAAGCTAGGAATGCATTGGATTACATTCAGGAAGCTATCAGAACTACAATTACATATAGGGTAGAATCCTCTGCAGGAACACAACTCACTGTGCTGAACACAAAATACAGCCTTACAGGTGCTTTAGTGCAAAATGATTTAGTGATTGAATGGGGTTATATTTCACATCAGCCAAAATATTCTTTACAAACTTACCCTGATGGGGTGGCTCAGCTCATAAAGAAAATGATCAGACAATGTTTATGCCTAAGTGGTCAATTGCCTGAAGTTATCAAAGTTCCTCATACTCATGACCAAATCCAACAATTGATTGAGAATCAAGAATCTTTGCAGCTGTTGTTAATATATGCTATCCCCATACAACATTATACACCAAAAGGCATTTTCAGATTCCTGCCCTTTAATAAGCCTAGGGGAATTTGAAGACCTCCCCTGATTTGAACAGTTTTCCTGCACCCAATAGGATGAACGTAATAGCATGGAGTTTGTGGTAGGAGGAGTTTGCTGAAAGGTGGAGAAGTGCTCACTGGAAGCTGGGAATCAGAGCAGCTAGACTGTAGGAGAAAGAGGACACACACAGGGAGACAGCTAGGCTTGTGAGTGTTGGTTGTGGGAAGGCTAAAGGACTGTGGGGCTTCATGTGGAGCTATGGAGTATTAACTTCTTTGCTACTGTGATGGATTTGACTTTCTGGTGTCAGAATAAATGCTTTGCTTCAGTCTTCAATATGGAGTGTCTTTTATTTTTTGTAATTTAGAACTATGCTGTTGCCATGGGTGCTATGTTGGAACTACATTGTCCACAAGGACCTGACATGAAGCTTGATAATCTATGCATTGTACCACCTAGCTGCCCCTATGGATCAACTGATCAATAATGATACAAAAAATGACTTTTTGGAAACTATTCTTCATGATCTGGTTGGTTTTGTTGCAGTTATTGGGGGGGGGTGCAAAATTGTTTAACATTACATAACCTCTTAGCATAATAAATTTATTGAAAAATGATTGCAATCACCATTACATAAATAGACAGAAAAGCCTCCAACATACAGTATTCATTTGTGTTTAAAGTACTCAAAATCACAGGATTAAAAGGCCCATTCCACAAGAGCATCCAAAGTGTGATGATGAAAGGAGAGTGAACCTGACCAGTAAAGGGACTCACTAGAAGCTTTCCTCTGGGAAGAACATGGATGCTCCAAGTCTCTCACATTACTATTTCTTTGTGTGAGCTATATTAATAAGAGAAGAGAAGAGAAAATAGGGGAATGGGGATAAGGCAGGGGAGGCAGAATTCTCTCTTATTTGCAGATCATATATGGGTGAATTAGAGAACACCGGGTCTTCCACAGCCCATCTCAGCATTGATCCCATGGGAACAGGTCCTTGTCCAGTCCCTTCATTTTCTCTTTGTACAGCTTGTTGAATGTTTCCATCTGGGTCACTGTGAAGTAGTTTTTCCAGTCTCCACAGATTCCTGCCAAATGTAGAAAAGGGGTAAGACTCCCGGGAGACAGTTCTTTGTGATCATGCCCTTGCCCTTCCATACTGTTCTCCCTTCCTTCTTGCCCTAGGAAGGAGACATTCAGTGGACCTTCAGCGACTTCTGTTGCTGAGGTTAGGATTAGGTTATCTTCCCCTGCAACCAGTGAGTTTTAACCTTCCTCATTCATCTTTCAAAGAATATGGCTGTTGAATCAGCCTGGCCTTTCTCTTTCCTCTTACTCACTCCATTCTCACTTTTCCTGCAACACATGAAAGCCTAAAGGGAGTTTCCTTGGGTGCCTGGGCCTCTTCTCTCTGAGTGGTCATTGCAGAGGCATTTGGTGCTGTCTGTGGTGGAGATGGAGCAAATTCTGTGAGTTCCTCTTATCTGTTTTTTCATTCACTCCTTCTCTGATCTTACTTCTGGTTACTTAGTTTTCTGGTGGACAGGAGGGAAGCCACCTATATAAGCCCCAATGGCCCTAGACCATCCCTCCTTACCTTTTCTCATTGTGATTATTTTGAGATTCTCTGTATTTTCTTCTGGTATAAGTTCCTAGCACTCCAGAATGTTGTTCTTTTTTTTTTCATAACTTGGAAAGAAGAATTCTCTATGACTGAGCTGATTTCTTCCTCACTCAGCACCTTGTCTAGGAATTACAAAGTATTCTTCACACAAGCATTAAGATCCTAAGGAAAAATACCAACACAATAGTGGGGAGATGTCAGGGGAAAAGGACAGCAGGAAAATGGAGGGGCCAAATATGAGAAGAAGAAAGAATAAAACTTTTCTTTTTTAATAGTATTAGCAAGTACTACAACTTACCCAATACATGCTAAGATGATAATCAGTTTGACAGAGGATACACACACACACACACACACACACACACACACACACACACACATACACGCACACACATATGCAATCATGTAGAACACACTTCCATATTAATCATTTTGTGAAAGAAGAAACAGAAAAAAAGAAAAAACATGCACAGACACTCTCTCTCACACACACACACGCACAAGAAAGTGAGAATCATCTCTTCTGATCTGCATTCAGACTCCATCACATGTTTCTTTGGATGTAGATAGCATTTTCCATCATGAGTACTTTGGAACTGTCTTGTATCATTGTATTGCTGAGAAAAGCTAAGTATTCAGAACTGATCATTACACAATGTTGCTATGACTGAGAGCAATGTTCTCCTGGTTCAGTTCCCCTTATTTTGTATCAGTTCATGAAAGTCTTTCCAGATTTTTCTGATACCTGCCTACTCTTTATTTCTTGTGCCATAATAGCATAATTTCCATTACTTTTCTTAATTGTATTTTGTTTTATTCCAATTAAATGTAAAGATAGTATTCAACACTCATTTTTATAAGATTTTGAATTCTAAATTTTCTCCCTCTCTTTCTCCTTTCCCACCTCCTAAGAAAACAAGCCCTCTGATAGCGTTATACATGTAAAATCATGTCAGACTTATTTTCACATTAGCCATGTCTTCAAGGGAGAAATAGAACAAATGAGAAAAAGCATAAAAAAATAGTCTGTTTCAGTCTGCATTCAGAATCCACAGCTCTTTCTCTGGATGTGGATACAATAGTGTCTTGGAAGAGCTCTTGTCAAACCCCCAGATCACTCTATGGAAGAGAGACTCACAGGGAGGTGTGATGACTGAACCAGTGGATGGCCCCAGGGCCAGAGTAGATAATGAGTATAGAAACCCTTATGGTTTATTAGGAAGGCACCACATTATGCCTGGGTATCTTCAGAGCCAAGCACTAGTTTATGGGGTCTGACCTTTCTGACTTGTTCCCACACCTCCTTTCTCTTTATTAGTGCCTCTTTTGATGGATATGATGGCAACCTTGCTTGATATTCAAGCCTTTTCCTTGTGGCATTTGGCCTTTTCTATTCCCTATTGTTGTATCTGCTCTCTCCTCTTTCTTTCCAATTCCTCTATGATTTCCTTAGCTTGATGTGTTCAGTCACTTTTTAGATTAATCTGACTCCTTATGACCACAGTGATGTTTTTCTTGACGAAGATACTGGATTTGCTTGTCATTTCCTTCTGAAGCCCATTTTACAGATTAGAAAATCAAGGCAAAAAGGGTTAAGTGACTTGCCTGGTAGGTGTGTGAGGTCAGATTGAAATTCTGGAAGTGGAGTCTTCTTGACTCCAGACCCATCATTCTATCCACTGCACCACCTAGCTGCCCCCAGGACCCCTAGTCATCTACAGTTAGACATCTTGAGTGTCTACAAACTGGTTGTTATGGGGACACAGGCTCTTTCCCTCAGCAGAACAATCTCTGGAGTGGGAAGGATGACCCTTAACTCGGTATCCATTCCCTTTCCATTAGCAGCTGAGATGCTTTCTTCTCTAATTCACTTAATTCATCCTACTCCAATTTCTCTTCCTCTCCTTCACTTGACTGGGAAGAATCACTATTTGTTAGTTCTCTTAAGGTTATGGAATGCACAAAGAAAATACTTGGGTTGGGGGGAACCTTGTACAGACCTCCTGGATCAAACTGAAACTCAAGCCACCCACATTGCTTGCATTTCCTGCTCCTGGCTCCCAGTTTGGTTTAGGAAGTGGAGTCTCTTAGGGGGAGCCCAAGGGATCCCTTTCCTCTGTGTTATTGAATGTTTGTCAAAACTTTTACATGTTTTCTGTGTTCTTCTCCCTATTTTTAGTGCCTATCTGAAATGTTGGGAACAGTATAATTATTTTCAAGATTTTGGGTTGGAGAAGTAACTGGAAAACAACTGCTCCACCATCATGCTCATCAAGTGATGCTTCAGACGGATGCAGAAGCAGTGAGAGAGGATACTCTTCCAGATCCAATTTTGACCAACACTAAGGACCTGGTCACTGGAATAAAAGAAGTGGGAAGGAGAGAGGCAGACATTTGGTCTGAAGATTAATGGTAGAAGGGGAGGGTGCACCATCAAGAATCTGCCATGAACTTTGGCTTTTGACAGGAATTGAAGTGGCAGTTAGGTTCCCATAGTGCTAGCTCTTACACAAGGCTTCTCACAAGGCCCCTCAGGGGACCCCAGGGGACCCCAGGAACCTGGTGTAAAGGTATGACTGACCATTTTGAAAGCTCACCCTGCACCTGCCTTGTAACCAAGATGTAACTAAAAGAAAGAACTGCCCCTTTAGCTTCCAACCCCACCCCCTTTAGTTTACATCCCTATGTAGCAATAGTTGCCTTGCTGACCACTATTTGTTTCAGGAAGTACTTTTTACTGTATAAAAGCTTGCTGGACAGACTGCTCAGGGCTGCCTTCCTTTTTGGGACACAGTTGCTGGCTTAATAAATAAAAGCACTACAAAAAATACTAATTGGCTATGCTGTCCTATATCTGCCTCAGTTGTCCAGTACATTGGAGGTTCTACCTAGTCAGCCTTTGGCTCTGTGATTGATGGATGGACCTGATGCCTTGGATTGGCCACTGAGATGATGTTCCTTAGCCCCAGGACTGAGTAGGCTTCCAGTGTGGACCTAGAGTTTGTTCCTTTCTATTGCTAATTTGGCTCCAAACTAGTGCACCTGGTTTTTGTATGGTGAGTAGAATAAGAAAAGGCGTGGTCCCGTGGTAAGAGCAGAGCAGGGGCCATGCTGGACACAGCGCTCAAGCCCCTGCTTGCCTCTGTGCTGGGACACTGCCTGAGTGCCCCTGGTGCCAGAAGTGGCAGGCTCTGTTCCTTCTTTCTCCGTGTCTGTTGTCTGTGTCCTAATTTATTTTCATCTGTCTTGTCTTTCTATCTTCTCCTGCCCCCATGGGTCTATAGCAATCAGGGTCCCAAGGATGAGAAACCCCCCTCCAGCATTTTCTTAGGGAGGGGAGAACCAGCCCAGGTCAGAAATGGAGCAGGTAGGAATTCTTTAGTCAGAGCAGGTTAAAGCTCAGGAGCCTATTAGTAGTGTGATCTCTCTCTTTGTCATTCTGAGTGGCTAAAGAGCTAGTAAGGACAAAACTCTCTCTTTTGTCATTCTGAGTCTCAGCATGTCCTGAACCAAAAGCCCCACCCACCTCAGGTCAGAGGAAAAACCGAAATGCCCTAAAGATATCCAGAGGACCTAGTTGATTGGGAAACACCCTTCTAAACTTTGTTAATTTGAAATTGAATTTCCCTGCCAGTCCCTGCTCACAGCATAGCAGCCCCAGTCTTCCCTTCCCCCCCCCCCCTTTTCTTTTTCCACCAGCCTGGTCCCAGGCTGACCAAGGCCACTTTCCTTCCTGCAGGGCTGTCCCTGCCCTCCCCTCCACCTCTCTGGTGTCCCAGGCCTCCTCCCCCTTCCCCTGCCCCCACACACAGTGCTCCCCTGCTCCTTAAAGGCAAAAGGACCCAGGGAGGGTGTGGGGTGAGATTTGTGCCTAGGATTTCTGATAATCGTCTGAGAGGGTTTGGAACATTCCTGTCAGTTTCTCTCTCTGTTCTGTCCTTGTTTGTGTGAAAAGAGTGTGAGTGTGTACTGAAGCTGGACTGCTGTTCCTTTGGAATGCTGTTGTCTCTTTCCCTCCCCCTCCCTTCTATTTAGAATGAAGCTGTTAGTAAAAGTAGAAAGTGTCACTCCCAATCTGATGCTAAAGATAAGTCAGAATTCATTTTATTATTTGGCATTTAGGCAAATTGGAATATTTTCAACAAAGTTTTTTTTTTTTTAATGGAGTGGACACATAAATAAAGTTATTGGAGTAAAAGTTAAAACAGCTGAAAATATTCGAATAGATTTTGTTAAAGCCTCTCCCACCAGATCAGATTAAGGAGAGTGCTGAAAAATAGTAGGACCCTCCCCCACTTGCAGACCCCTGGGTCCACAACTAGACTCTGCAGCTGTGGGGAGAGAAGAAAAAAAAATAGCCCCTGCATTTTCTGTAAGGCTAATTTTCCACCAGTAATTTTTGTATGTGATAAATTGGAAATGCAATTAATGTCATAATGTCATTGTGTTATTTTGGCATCTCTAAATTGTAAAGTCCCCTTATATTGTAAAAGTTAAGTGACCATTGTAAGTTAGACATGGTGCTAGATAAAACAGTTTTCAATCTGAATTTTGTTGAAACTAAAAGATGGAGAAAAAAAAGTTGTAAAACCAGCTGTGTTACTTTATCTGTTTTGCTAATGCTATCTTATAATGTTTATTTCATGTGAATTGGATCTTTTATGTTATAAAATTTGATCATCTAAAGCTGTTATATTTGGGATACAAACAGGTAGCAAAAATATTGTTGGAAGAAAAATATAGGGATATGGTTTTCAAGTTTGCTTCATCTAAGGATTTATGCTAATTTGAAGGTTTATGGATCACCACATTCACCATCTATGTGGGTTTCCAAAATGTAATTTATTTTTAGTTATAAGTTGATTGGTTGTGTGAAATGGAATTCCTTATATTTGTGGGATTTGATAAATCTTTATGGCTCAGTGAATGATAAAAATAACTAACTGGCTCTAAGCTGTGATTGGTGAGGCTTGTTGTTTGAGGTAAAACACCCTGCTTTTTTTTCCTTCTATAGCAGGTTTCTATGATCAGAGCAAGTAGTCAGTAAAAGATGAGCCCTAATATTATTTTCATCTAGAATTGGAACATGTGCAAAAAGTTATGAAAACTGCTTAAGATCATTTTAAAAGTTTTCAACTAACTTTCTTCATAAAAGTTTAGTGATCATTTATAATCTTGAAATTGTTTTAAAAGAAGGGAAAATACTTTTAGAAGATTTTTTTTTAAATCAGAATGAATATAGACCCAACTCCCTATGAAACAGAGACAGATCTACCCAAATGATTTTGAGTCCCTACTGTTTAAAGGGGGAATCATCAGGTGAGTCATGAGAAAAGAAAGATACCATTTTAACACCAGGTTAATTCAAACTGTCTTAAAAGTCTATTTATGAAAAGCTGAACAAAGCAGATAAGAAGGTTTGGGACAAATGGGGTTCATCCAGCCCCTTCTGTTTCCAGATAATTGATATCAGTTTTAGAAATCAGAAAGATTTGTAATTAACAACTCAATCAAATTTTAGATGGCCCTATCTGAAGTACACTAGTCCATATTTATTTATTTGCTATTTAATAATTTGGGGAACTGCAAATTTTACTGTTTCTCTAAAGCCTTGACTACAGGAGTCATCATTAAAGCTGATAATGGGATGGCGGAAGCTGCAGGCTGTGAACTGTTCAAGGTGGATGTCTATGCTTGGAAAAAACCTGGGACACTGCCCAGGTGGGATCTCTCTGACTTTATTTCCCAATTGTGCCTTTTCTTTCTGAAAAGGAAACTTCCCGCCTATTTATGCCTAAGCCCTGCTTTCAGCACCTGGTGACTATCTAAATGACCAGTGGAGATGACTCATGCTTGGAATCAAACAAGGCTAAGGAAGTTTTCCTTCTGGCAAGGTTTATGACATTGTCCCTCCTTTTATTCTATAGCAAATTCACTGAGAAGTAATATTCAGGGCCAAATGAATGAATAAATATAGGTATAACATCCTTATTAATAACAAGACAAAAGTAATGAAATAGATGCCTGATTGACCAGGATAATGAAGTTTGGGGAAAGCAACAGGATCAGACTAGATGACACCTAGGATTAAATACAGATGTATAAAATTGGCTTTAAAAATCTCCTACTATGTGACTTCATGATTTGAACTTTGGGAGTGAGATCAGAGGGATGGATTTTTGGATTTTAGATTAGGTCAAAATCATCTGTCACCTCTAAATCTGAAACGGAGGAGCAAAACTCCTTTTTAAATTCTGTAACTACTTGAGGCATCTGGGATTTAAAAGTGTTGCTTAAATGAAACAAGCATATTGTTTGTATGTAAGTTCCCTTGGTCATCTTGGTGACATGTACCTGACTTACTGTAATTTTGTCTTTTTGTATTAACTGAGCCTAGCCCTGTGAGGCTAAGAAAACTGAATTATTTGTTTGAACCTAGTCCTGCATGACTAGAAGAAGTGGACTTCTATATGTAAAACTGTGTTTCTGAGTAGTTGACTGTTTCTCAGTCCTATGCTATCACTGCTGATTCCTTGCTTAAGTCTCTCCAAGCTCTCCAGAACGTCCAGGAAGCAGTTCGTGCCATCTACCAAGCTGCTTCACAGAATCTCCTGAAAGAGACATTGTGCCCACATCAAGGTGACCACCATTCCAGACCAGTGGACAGCTGGAGCGACTGGAGACTTGAAGTTGAAACTTAAGAGGCAGCCATGATGTCTTTTCTGTTTGTCTTTTTGCCCCTTGCTATCACCAGTAATCCCTATAGTCCCTTGCTTGATTAATTGCTTACCATATATGTTAGAAAATGGATTCAGGTGGTCAAACTCTTTGCCTCTTGGCCTCTGTTGAGTCTAAGTTCTAGTCATGTCCTTGAAAAGGGGGAAGTGAAGTGTCAGTTAGGTTCCCATAGTGCTAGCTCCTACACAAGGCCTCTCACAAGGCCCCTCAGGGGGCCCCAGGAACCTGGTGTAAAGGTATGACCATTGTGAAACCTCGACCTGCACCTGCCTTGTAACTAAGATGTAACCAAAACAAAGATCTGCCTCATTAGCTTGTAGTGTCCCCCCACCTTAGTTACATCCCTATGTAGCAACAGTTGCCTTGCTGACCACTGTTTGTTTCACGAAGTACTTTTTATTGTATAAAAGCTTGCTGGACAGACTGCTCAGGGCTGCCTTCCCTTTTGGGAGACAGTCACTGGCTTAATTAATAAAAGAACTACAAAAAATACTAATTGGCTATGCTGTCCTGTATCTGCCTCAATTGTCCATTACAGAATGAGTTTGAAGTGGGAGACCGTGGCCTACAATGGAAGTGGGAAGGTAGTCTAAACTAGATGAGACGTTCTCAGGCACAGCATTCAGAAGACAGAAGAGAAATCTTCCCAATGAACAGGATAATGGGGTTTCCTCTCAAGAGAATGGTTTTGATCCAAATGGGACAGTTTGCTCAGTAAGTCCAACTTTGAGAAAACTTATACAGGAAATGAAGTGAGAGAAGATTCCAAGTGTAATGTGGACTTATAAAGTAATTGTCGGGAGCACCAAAGGTCACCTTGAGCTAAGTTTGACTTCTGGTGCTGAAGGTCACAGAAATGTTTCTGTAGTGTGATCAGTGGGGTATGGAGCAGCCTGAGGAAGATGAGGGCCATTGCTTGGAGTGGCTGGGAATATAATAATGACCTACAGGGAACGTGGAGTTCTGGGTAATCTCTTACTTTATTTCTGCCACAGAGAATGATCATCATGACTGGAACCTGAAAAGCAACTCACAGAGGGAAGGGGACAGGCATTTAATAAAATACTACTACATGCAGGCGCAGGCTCAGGGCTTTACAAATCTTAACTAAATAGATCTCCATGACAACCCCATGAGCTGGGTGTTTAGCCCCCTTGTATAATATTGGAAACTGAGGCAGACATAGGTCAAGTGAGCTGTCACACAGCTCATGTCTGAAGCCAAATTTGAACTAAGTTCTTCCTGACTCCAAGTTCACTACTCTGTGCCACTAGGTGCCTGGAAGGCCATTGTCCCCAAACAAAAGATTACATGTTGAGGGGTGAGATGTTGGAAGACTGGAAAAGGAGTAAGGCACTAGACTGTAAAAGGCTTTGAATGTCAAAGTGAGTACTTTGTATTTGCTCGGGGGGAGGGGGAGCAATTGGGAATCACTGGAGATTATTGGGTAGGGAAAAGATGAGGTCAAATCTGAGTTTAAAATCCTGTTGGTTGCTAAGTGGAGGACAGACTGGAGTGGGGGGTGGGGGGACTTGAGGCTCCTTATCCCTTCTAGGAGCCTACTGGAACATTACAGATGAGAGGCAATATAAAGTCTGATCATGTTACTCCTACTCAATAAATGGTAATAGCTCCCTATCACCTACAGGACCTAATACAAAATTATCTAATGTTCAAAGCCCTTTCAAACTCTCTCTGCCTCCTGCCTTTCAAATATCCCTACACCTGACTCCCCAACATATAACCTTGACTCAGTGACATGGCCCTCCTGCCTATTCTCCAAACAATATCCTCCATCTCCTGGCTCTGGGCATTCTCTCTGACTGTCCCTCATGTGGGGAACGCTCTCCCTCTGCTGCTCTGACTCCTGAATAACTTCCTTGAGTGGGTAGCCTGGGGCACAGTGGATAGAGTGCTGGACCTGAATTCAGGAAGACTCTTCATCATGAGTTCAAATCAGGCCTCACACACTTACTACTTTTGTCATCTTGGGCAAGTCCCTTGGCCCTGCTTGCCTCAGTTCCACATCTGTTAAATGAGCTGGAGAAGAAAATGGCAACCCACTCCAGTACCTTTCCCAAGAAAATCCCAAACTGGTCACAAAGAGTCAGACATGACCAAAATGACTGAACAACAAGACCCCAGTTCCCAGAGGAGCTGTCCCCAGACTCTCTGCCTATCACATACACACTGCATGCATGCACATATGTACTTACAGGTGTAAATATCTCTGGATACAAACACACCCATATATAATCGTTTGCAAGTTGTCTCCCCATTTAGACTGTGAGCTCCTTGAGGGCAGGGAGTGTCTTCTGCCTTTCTTTCTATTCCCAGTGCTTAGCTCAGTACATGAAACATAATTAGTATTTAATAGATAGACTGAGACAACATGGAAACAAAATATATACAAGATCATTGGAAGTCATTGAGAGAGTG
Organism: Gymnobelideus leadbeateri; assembly: GCA_011680675.1. Classification (NCBI taxonomy): domain Eukaryota; kingdom Metazoa; phylum Chordata; class Mammalia; order Diprotodontia; family Petauridae; genus Gymnobelideus; species Gymnobelideus leadbeateri. Next base: position 853,026 of record WOXC01005186.1, on the reverse strand, counting down.
AAGCCACAGATTAAAAATGTATTTTAAGAGGTGGAGTCAAGATGGCAGAGTAGAAACAGCTCATCCAAGCCATTCTTCCCCCAGATTACCTCCAAACTATGTAAAAGGGGACTCTGAACAACTTCTGGAGACCCAGCACCCACAGAACGACACAGAGGAGCTAACCTCCCGCTGAGGACAGCCCAGCAGCCCTGCAGGAAAGACCAGCCCAGTGCCGGCAGTGCAGTGCACAGTGCTCAGAGAGCCGAGCACAGGTCTGCCGAGTTGCAGTTTTAGCCCCAGGGCATCAGGGCCAGCAGCCAGCTGGAGGGACCCCAGAACACCAGCAGCTGTGGCGATTCCAGAATTATCAACATAGACATGCCTAGGATAAAGTGAGAGGTTAGTGCCCTATGGACTTTGGGGCCAGTATTTGGGGAACGCGTTGGCTTCCTCCCCTGGGGCTAGAAGCCTCTGAGGAGACACACCATTTTGTAGTTTTCAGAGGCAGCTCCAGCTCCTGGCCTGCAAACTGTAGGGAGATCCAGCGATCAGTCTTGGGGGGGGGGGGGGGTAATCACTCTTGTTTTAACCTCCCTGGATCTGGATTGTGATCTGGGGTGGAGGTCATGGGTGGGTTTCCAGCCTGCCAGAAACGGAAGTTGTCCCCCCCACACGTTCGGGACGAAAGTTCCCCTGTCTGGCGGCAGAGCCATACTGTGGCAACAAGCCCAAAAGTCAAGTAATTAAGTGGCAACATGCCTAGGCAAAGGAAACAAATTAAACAGAAAAAAAAAATGCAACCTTCGACTCCTACTTTGGGGGCAAAGAGGAGTACTGTGAGGTCAGAAGTCCTGCTCCAAAAGCCCCAGGGGAAAACATGAGTGGGTTGCAGGCCATAGAGGACCTTAAGAAGGACTTTAAAAATCAAATAAGAGAAGTGGAGGAAAAATTAGAAAGAGAAATGAGAAGGATGCAAGAAAAGTATGAAATGAGGGTCAACAGCCTGACTGAGGAAAACAACACCTTAAAAAATAGACTAACTCAAATGGCAAAGGAGGCCCAAAAGGGTAATGAGGAGAACAATGCCTTAAAAAGTCAAATTTGCCACATGGAAAAAGAATCTCAAAAGGTCACTGAGGAGATTCATTCCTTCAGAGTTAGACTAGAGCGAATGGAAGCTAATGACTTTATGAGAAATCAAGATGCTGTTAAGCAGATCCAAACAAATGAAAGAGTAGAAGGCAATGTGAAATATCTCATGGGAAAAACCACTGACCTGGAAAATAGATCCAGGAGAGACAATTTAAAAATTATTGGACTACCAGAAAGCCATGATCAAAGAAAGAACCTGGAAATCATCCTTCAAGAAATTCTCATGGAAAATTGCCCTGATGCTTTAGACCCAGAGGGCAAAATAGAGGTTGAAAGAATCTACCAATAACCTCCTGAAAAAGATACCAAAAAGAATACTCCCAGGAATATTATAGCCAGGTTCCAGAATCCCCAGATCAAGGAGAAAATACTACAAGCAGCCAGGAAGAAACAATTTCAATATTGTGGAAACACAATCAGAATAGCCCAGGACCTGGCAGCTTCTACACTGAGGGATAGAAGGGCATGGAATATGATATTCCAGAGGGCAAAAGAACTGGGAATGAACCCAAAGGTCACCTACCCAGCAAAACTGAGTATTTTGTTTCAGGGGAAAATATGGTCATTCAGTGGAATAGAGGACTTTCAAGCATTTTTGAGGAAAAAACCAGAGTTGAATAGAAAATTTGACATCCAGACACAAGAAGCAAGAGATGCCTGAGAAGATAATCAGGGAAAAGAAATCAAAAGGAACTTATCAAATTTGAACTATTTACATTCCTATATGGAAAAACAATAACTGTGAATGAGGAAATCTTTCTCACTATGAAAATAATGGAAGAAGGACGTATGGTCATATGAATACATGTGTGAATGTGTCTGTATATGTTTACAGTTATATATGGATAGAGGGCATAGGTTGAATTTGTGGGGAAGGGAGGATACTCAAGGGGTGAAATTATGAGGTGAGAGAGGAAAGTGGCAAGAGGAGATGGGGAGAGACAGGCTAGGGTAAACTATCTCATGTAGAAGAAGCAAGGGGAAGTGGTTGCAAGGGAGGGGAAGAATAGGAAGGCAAAAAGGCAAAACCACATTCTCATTGAATTTGGTTCACGGAGAGAATGGCATACATACTAAATGGGATATCTCAACCTGCAGCAGAATAGGGGGAAGGGGGATGAGAGGAGGGATGATAGATGGGAGGGCATCCTTGAGGGGAGGGGAGGTTGGAAGTACCCACTATAGAAGAGGGACAAGGTCAAGTAGGGAATGGACCAGGTGGGGGGTGGGATGAGTGGGAGGGAATTATAAGCAGCCTTGTACAATATATCTACTATGATGATGTTTTGCATAGCTAGACATGTACAACATATACTGAATCACTTATCTCCCCAGAGGGAATGGGTTACAAGGGAGGAAGGAAATGGATCTGAAATTTGAGGTCTTAAAATTAAATGTTTCAAATATATATAAATACTATTATTAATACTCTTTTGCTTGTAATTGGGAGATAAGATGTGCAGGCAATGGGATACAAAGATTCACCTTCCTCTAATGGAAAAGTCGAAGGGGGTATGGGAGAAGATATGGGAGAGAGCAGATTGGAGGAAGCGATATCTTGTGGGACTGCTATTCTGGGAGGGTGGGTAGGGGAAAAACGGGGGGGGGGGGCGAATAATTGTAACTCAAAATCTGGAGGACATGAGTGATGTAAAACAGAAGTTAATAAAGCATTTGTTTTAAAAAATGAATTTTAATAATTTTGGCTAACATGTGATGACATGACAAGTGAAAGGGAATTTTTGTAAAAGTGCTCAATTCCTGGCACAGCAAGAAAAATGCATGCATTTAAAAAAATGGTTAGTTACCAGGTAACTGATAATATAGTTATCAAATTTTCAAAAAATAAAAACTATATATAATTGACTTCTCTTGTATTCCCATATATTTTATGCTTTACATTTTAATTCATTATTCTGAGAAAGACTTGACCACATTATCAAAGGAGTTCATGACATAAAAAAGGTTAATTAATAACTAATCCGGAAGGTTATTTTATAGCCAATTACTTATCCTGGCTGTAATGCTTTCCCACTTTCATTCAGGGCCAAAGGCCTTTAAATCCATCTCTTTGGTGAATTGATTATTGGGCACGCTTCTTGATTGGTGTTCTGGGAAAACATCAATTGGTTTCCCTTTTCTCCATTCCCCAATGATGTTCTTTTGTCTCTGGCACATTCCAGGTAGATGCAAGCATAAGATAACTATCAAAATGAGAGCAACAAAGTTGCTAAAGGGTTTATGAGAAACCCAGGCATCTGAAATTGTTCTTGTGAGTGATTTATGAAATACTCTTGCTGTCAGAATAACAAAATGATGTCTCAGTTTTGGGTTTATCGAGAGGAAGTAAGGAAAGACCCCAGTTTTGGGGATAAGAATTCTCAATTTGACAAAAACTGCTGGGAAAACGGGAATATAATATGGCACAAACTGGGCATAGACCATTATCTAACACTGTATACCAAAATCGTGTCTTAATGGGTGCATGATCTAGGTATAAAGGCTGATACTGTAAGCAATATGTGAAAGCAAGGAATAGTTTACCTGTTCAGATTTATGGAGAGGGGAAGACTTTATGACCAAACAAGAATTAGAGAATATTACAAAATGAGAGTCAGTAAGGGAAATCTAACGTGATCTCCATAACTTCAAAAGAAGGGCAGTCCTATTTGGGGGCTTTAAATACTAAAAGACATTATTAAAATGCCCAGTTAAATTTAATCTTTATTAGTCTTGCTTGAGATTACAGTATTTAAAAATGCTGCACAGCACAACAGCCAATTAGGTTTTCCTTTCACCTTTATAATTGCTTTTCAGACTAGGGATACCTGTTGAGGCAAGTTGAAGATTTGTAGACAAATTGGGTCTAGTCCTTTTAGAAGGGAGGAAAGTTGTTATGAAGAATAACCCTTTTTAAAGGTACAGTAAATGTTTTACACCATAAAATAACTATTTCTGTGCACTAGGGAGTTGATTGCTTGAAGCTCAGCCAGTCTGCAAGGAAGTAACCCATCTGAAGGGTATTAATTGACTTCTTACTGACAAGGACTGGAAGTAGTTTCCCCACCTTTAGTAATCCAATATCTACCAACAATTTTAGCGAGCAAGTTATTCCCAGTCAGTAATTCCCTGGGTTCAAGGGTGTGGTTGGAGTGTACTAAAGTAATTTATTCAATAATTGTAAACTCATGCTGAATAGGAGCTAAGGACTACCTGCTGACCTTCATCTATAGTGAATAACTGACTCCTGGGAATAATGTCTTTTGAGTTGAGTTGCCACGTGGCATTTGTAAAAATGGAAACTTCCCGGGTACCTGGACTAGTTTTTTTTTTTCTATCTTTGAATTTACTTTTGCTTGCATTCATTTCTCATGAAAGTATTTTTCATAAGCAGGTGCTTACTAAATCTTTGTTAATTTGAATTATGTTGTCTATTGCTTTTACCCTGTTCATCATTTCCCTGATAGTCATGTCATTTAGGTGTAAAATACTCAAGACAATCTAAACTACTTGGTCTAGACTAGTCTTTCATGATTATAGAAAAATTTATGAATTATGGTCAGTTTTTAATAAATAAGGAATGTGGATGTAATAAAATAAAGTTGGTCCACCTACTTTTACAAATTAGTAATAAGTACTTTTATGATAGATTTAGTTTAATAGGCTGGATGTCCAATGGAAAATCTAGTTTTATTGGGATGGTAAATGTTGTTTGTGTGTGGAAATCCTTTCCCTGAAAGGGCTTGAAGCCTGAAACTATTCCTTAAGAATAAGTAATCCGGGGGCGGCTAGGTGGCGCAGTGAATAGAGCGCCGGCCCTGGAATCAGAAGGACCTGAGGTCGGAGCCGGCCTCTGACACTTAATCCACACAAACAAAAACCTAGCCCTGTAACCTTGGGCAAGTTACTTAACCCCAATTGCCCTAAAGGGGCGGCTAGGTGGCGCAGTGAGTAAGAGTGCCGGCCTCGGAGTTTGGATGACCCGAGATTAGATCCGGCCTCAGAAAATGAGCACCCACGCATAAATCAAATGACTAGCCGTGTAACCTTGAGCAAGTTACTTAACCCCAATTGCTTTAAAAAAAAAAAAAAGAATAAGTAATCCCCTGGAGAGAAGAGAGTGGGTGGATTGCTAACTCCAGTTTCTTCTAATGTAGGTCATTTGAGAAGTAAGGGAAAGTAGAACCTTACAAATTTGATTAATCAGGTAGGAGTGAGGTGAGACTCGCAATGGAATGGTTGAAAAGTTTGAATCTGAAATAGTTGTAAAAGCCTAACATTCTAAATTTTCCAGTACATATAGAATTTTGAATAAACTGCTACCAAAGCATTACCATTACCACGAATATTTATTTGTGAGTTTAAATAACAGATAAAACTAGCATTTATCCTCCATGATACTTTTTGCAAATAGGTTAATATAAATTAATATAATATTTTTCTTAAGTGGTTTAAGTACTCTCTCTGAAATCTTATTTACAACAGTTATTATTCAGTATGTAGCAAGGTCTTTCTTTTAAGGTCAAAAGCAAATTTCAGGCCAGGCTGTTGAATTATCACAAACCATGGCCTAGTTGAATCCATATTAATGATATTTACTGTTTAATTGCACAAATTCTGTCTGGTAATTTTAGGACAGAAATGACTAGATGAGTTTGAAAAGACATCTTGTTTCCCAGGATTAAGTAATGAACTTTGTGCAATTCTCACTTATCTTTCATTTAAAAACTAATAAACTTGTTATTAAAGAATCAAGTCAAGGAAGAAACACTTGAATTGCTGAAAAAGCTGCAAAGAACACAAGCAAAGTTTACCCAAGCGCTGAATTGCCTTTAATTATGTTCATGTTGCCATTCACTATCTAAAAATAAGTTATATGGGGTTTTTGCAAAGGGAGTTCAAACTAGAAATTTGATTTAAAGTATTCAAGTTATTCCTGTAGTTGTTCAAATCAACACCTGTCTTGGATGCCAGAATATAATAGCTTGTCTCCTAGAAATATAATTCTTCTGTCTGTCATACAGTAAAGCCAATTTTGGAAACTATACACTTCTGAAATAAATTTTCGTTAAAATTCTGTTTTCTCACAACTGGGATAATTTAATGATATTTCTGTCCCAGCATTGGGCAACCTCTATCAAAACGTCCTATTGGGTTTGGTAGTCTGAGGAGATCTGAGTATCTCTGTGTGTCTGTATGAAAGAAATTTAAAGATTGCTTTCTAGTTAATGTGTCATCTTGGTTTAGCAGAAAGAGGACTGGATTGAGAGTTATAATAATTTTAACTGTGTTTATTTGGGCATTCACTGTCTGAAAATAAGTTACCTGGTGTTTCTGTAAAACTGAGCCTCAGGTTTTGGCTTCAGCTTTACCCCAACTAACTTTTGGGTTGGAGCAGGAAAATCTTCCTGGGTGTGCTTTCTATCTCCGATGTAAAGAAATTTGCTTTAGATACTTTCACCCTAATAGCTTATCTTTTGAGCTGAGTTCTACGTTTCTATAGGAGGGTGGACAGAATGGGTGAGGTTTCTGGAAACCTTTTATAATGAGGAATATTTGAAAAAAAAACAACAACAGGGAGTTGTAAGCCAGCAGAAAACATTGGGGGGAGGGAAGGAGGTGGGGAAATGTGAAGATGACACAGAAGCTATCTTTAAGTATTTGAAATGCTTTCTTCCAAAAGAGGGAGTAATCTTATTTTATATTACTCCAGAAAGCAAAAGTAAGGTCAGTGGGTAGAAGTCATAGGTAGATGGATTTCATTTCAATATAAAGAATCTTTTTACAACAATTAACATTGTGCATCAGTAGAATGGACGTCCTTGTAATGGTATAAGCTTCTTTATCATTGGGAATAATTAACTAGAAAAGATATTTTCCAGATATTATTGAATGGATTGAATATAAGACGGTCCTTTTCATTGTAATAAAGTGCGTGAGAAGAAAATGTGTACTCTCAAAAAAGGTGGGCCATGGCCAAACAGAGTCCAGACTTGAGGAGAAAAGACTTCCTCCCCATCGAAAGTGTTTCCTTTTACATAAAGTCATCAAACAGATTTCAGAAAGGTATCCTTTTGGGGAAAAGACAAAAAACCTCTTCAAGTGAAAACGGCAAAACAAAGAACAGCTTTTGTCGGTGTCCTATGTACAGGAGGATTGTCTTTAGTCATGCACGTCTTGGAAGGGTGTCCGAAGTCATCTAGTCCAACTCCCTCGCTTTGCAGAGGACAGAGACCTTGAGATGTTGTTTTGCTCACGTCACCAAAGTAGTCGGCGGCAGAATTAAGGGGCATGATCCCAGGTCTCCTTGGCTTCACACCCTGTTTTCTTTAGTGCGTACGGACAGGGAGCCCGCGGACCTCCAGAAAGTTACGTCATGTTCTAGATTCTTTACTGGGTCAAAGTCCTCTCTAGACCAGGGCTCGGGAGCCTTCAGGGATGCTTAATTTCACTAATCAGTAAAAGGCCGTGTTAAAGTCAAGGCGAAATGTTTACTGGAACAGCCTCGAGGGAGAGAGCCGCTGCGCAAAATGACTGCAGTCAGAGCTTCTGATGACAGTTGGGACAAGCGCGATGAAGCGAGCTCGCGCGTGAAGCTCTTCTCGCTTCTCTACTGAGTGCCCCGGCCTCGGCTGCTCAGGCCCGGCAGGACGCTCTCCGTCCGCGGCTCCAGCTCCAGCCCCAGCAGAAGGGCCGAGGGCTCTCAGCCACTGGGGGCCCGGGTGCCTCGCCCTGGGACAGAGCCCGTGTGACCCTGGAAACGTCACCGGACTTCTATGGCCGGGATTTCTTCAGCTGTGAAAAGGGGATCATGAAAGCCCTGTGCAAGTGCTGGCTGCAGTGAGGGTGCCCTGAGACCAGGTCTGTAATGCTGTCAGCAGGAGCCTGGGGGCGGGGCGGGGCCTGGGGCGGGGCGGGGCCTGGGGGCGGGGCGGGGGCTGGAGCAGGGCGGGGCCTGGCGCGGGGCGGGGGCTGGGGCGGGGCGGGGCCTGGAGCAGGGCGGGGGCTGGCGAGGGGCGGGGCCTGGGGCGGGGCGGGGCGGGGCCTCGAGCAGGGCGGAGCCTGGCGCGGGGCGGGGCCTGGGGCAGGGCGGAGCCTGGGGCGGAGCAGAGCCTGGCGAGGGGCGGGGGCTGGCGCCCAGCTGGGCCCTGGCGGCTGTGGTGTCCCCTGCGCTGCCTAAGTAACAAGTTAGCCATGAAGAGTGGAGGTCACAAGTGTAGATATCCCCCACAAATGATAAACTTACTAAAGAAAACAGTCACGGCGCGCCTCAACGGCTCAGTGGTGTCTGCATGAAAGTCTTTTCTGCTCTCAAGAGACAAGAAGCACCTGTCTTTTTTTCACAGTGATGAAACCTGTGAGCTAAAAGGCAGGTCACTATACTGGAAACACCTCAAGGTCACGGCGCCCATTCTAGACATGGATAAATGGTTAAAGCAGAACAGAGGCGCTATGAAGATCCCGACATGTCAGCTCCTACTTGTGAATTCAATAAAGGATATTCACAAAAATTACCTCTTTAAAATTGCATCTATGTAAAATATGAACATCAGGGGCGGCCAGGCGGCGCCGTGAGTCAGAGCGCCGGCCTCGGCGTTGGGATGACCCGAGATCAGATCCGGCCTCCGAAAATGAGCCCCCACGCATCAATCATGACTGGCCGTGTGACCTTGAGGAAGTCACTTAACCCCAACTGCTTAAAAAAAACATGAGCATCACTAAATTCTTTAAATATAAGAGGTACAAAGGGAACACAAATATAGTCGGCGAAGACAAATCATTTAAATGTGTAAGACTTGCTTACTTACATGGGTCTGGTCCAGGAGTGGTCACAGATTCCCCAGCCCTGGTCTGGTCTGTACATAGCATATTAAAGTCTTCCTTTTTGCTTATTTACATTGTCAGAATTCTTGAACAATTAACCCCTAAACTTCAAGGGGACTGGAGATAAGTGTTTTGGATATCTGGATTTTTTGTAGGCAAAATAATGAACAAAAGCGTACTCACAGATTTACAAACTTCTTTGAGGATGGAGATAGGATTATCGGGTTTCTAACTATACTATACAGTTGATCCTTTCCTATTCCCAGGAAATATTTCAAAAAGAGAAAAGATTTCCATTTCACTCAACAGATCTCACTTGAAAAATAAAGCTATCTGGAGCATTAATGAAGCCAACAGAGTAGGAGGGAGCAGCATAACCCAACTGCACCCACCACTATTCCAACAAAGATCTAAGAAGAGTACAACACAGCACAGTGATTAGAAAGTCTAAGGAGAAACAACAGGGGCCCCTTTCCCAATCCAAGATCATGAATTTGGACCACATGCAAGCTGTAAGAGTAGCAGCTGTGGAGCAGGAGCAAGGTTAGGACAGAAACCAACACCCCCCCCCCCCCGACCCTGCCCCAACCCAGCTCAGCCCAAGATTAGATTATGAACTGCAATCAACCCCCATAAATTCTAACTCTGTCCCCAAAAGTTAATAAGCAGGCAGTTACTTTAACCAGAGAGCAGATTACAGTCAGAAGGCCAAAGACAATATCAGAAGCACTGCCCTCCCACCCATAACTGCTCAGAAAGTCACTAAACCACAGATACCCTTTAACCCAACTAAGCCTATCACCCAGAGAGATCAAAGAAAGAAGAAAATAAACTATACATGTACAAAATATTTATAAAAGGTCTTCCTGTAGTGACAAAAAATGGAAACTAAAAGGATGTTCATTATCTAGGAAAAAGTATGGCATATGAGAGTAGCCAAATTTTATTGTGCTGTAAGAAGAAAGATAGGGTTTTAGGGAAAGTTTGTAAGATTTCTATGAACTGATACAGAACAAAATGAACAGACCAAGAAGAACAATTTGTAAAACAGCGTTATCAAAACAACTTCGAAAGACTAAAAAACTCAGATCAATGTAATGATTAATCATGATTCCAGAGAACTAAAGATGTAGAATGCTACCTACCTCCTGACAAAGGGGTGATGGGCTAAATTTGCAGAATGAGACACAGTTTTGAACATGGTTAATGTAGGCATTTGTTTTGCTTGACTTTGCATATTTATTACAAGAATCTTATTTTTCTTTTTCCCCCATGATAGGAGATGATAGATAAATAAATTTTTGTTGTTTTGTTCAGTTAGTCAGTCCTAACTTCCAGCAAAGAGTCTGAATTAATTTCTTTAAATACTGAATGATTTGATTTCCTTGCTGTCCAAGAAACTCTCAAAAACTCTCCTTCAGCTCCACATTTCAAAAGCATTGATCCTATGGCAAACGGTTTTCCTTAAAGTCCAACTCTCACAGTCAAACATTGCTACTGGAAAACCAACAGCTCTGACTGTACAGACTTTTGTCAATAAGGTGATGTTTCTCCTTTTTAGTATAATGACCAAATTTACCATAACTTTCCTTCCAAGAAGCAAGACTCTTTTAATTTCATGGCCCCAATTGCCATCTACAGTGATATTTTGAGCCCAAGAATATAAAATCTGAGAATATTTCCATTTCTCCTCCCTTTATTTGCCTGAAAGTGATGGAATCAAGACCTTAGTTGTCAATTAGTTGTTTGTTTTTATTTATGTTAAGCTTCAATTCCACTTTCACACTCATCAAGAGACTTCTTAGCTCTACTTCACTTTCTGCCATCAGAGTGGTATCACCTGTACAACTGCATGATATTTCCCCCAGCAACCTTAACGTCAGCTTTTAATTCATCCACCCTGGCATTTCACATGACGTACTCTGCATATAAGTTACATAAATAAGATAACAATACACAGCTTTGCATTTCCTTTTCTCATCCTAAACCAATTAGCTGCTCCAAGTTTGGTTCTAATTCTTGCTTCTTGGCCAGCACACAGGTTCTTCAGATGAAGTAAGATGATCTGGTACTCCCATCTCTTTGGTGACTTGCCACATTTTGTTGTGACCCACATGTCAATGGCTTTAGTGTAGTCAGTGAAGCAAAAGGAAATGTTTCTGGAACTCCCTTACTTTCTCCATAATCCAGCTAATGCTGGTGATTTGGTCTCTAGTTCCTTTGCCTCTTCAAAAATCATCCTGCAATCGCTGGTATTTCTCAGTTCACATAGTGCTGAAACCTAGGTTGCAGAATCTTAACTATTACCTTGCTGGCATGTGAAACAAGAGCAAATGTTTGGAAATAGAACATTTGTCATTGCTCTTCTCTGTGACTGGGATGTCAACTGGCCTTTTCCAATACAGTGACTACTGCTGACGTTTCCAAATGTGTTAGCATATTGAATACAACTCTTTAATAGCATCATCTTTTAAGATTGTAAATAGCTCAGCTGGGATTCTATCACCTCCACTAGCCTTACTGTTAGCAATGCTTCCTAAAGTCCATTTGTCTTTTATTCTTCAGAATGTCTGGCTCTAGGTCATTAGTCACAGCATCATGGTTATCAGTGACGTTAATATCTTTCTTGTACAATTCTTCTCTATATTATTGCCACCTCTTCTTAATTTCTTCACTTCTGTTAAGTTCCTTCCATTTTGTCTTTAATCATGCCCATTTTTAATGTTTTATTTTTCCCCAATTACATGTTAAAATAATTCTTAAAATTTGGGTTAAGTTTTGAGTTCCAAATTCTATCTATTTCTCCTCTCCCTTCCCCTCTTCCTTAGACAGTAAGCCATCTGATATATGTTATACATGTGCACTCATGTAAAACACTTCCATATTAGTCATTTTGTTGAAACAAGAAAGAAAGAAAGAGAAAGAAGGGTGAGAGGTGGAGGGTGGGAGGAAGGATGGAAAGAAAGAAGAAAGAAAGAAAGAAAGAAAGAAAGAAAGAAAGAAAGAAAGAAAGAAAGAAAGAAAGAAAGAAAGAAAGAAAGAAAGAAAGAAAGAAGGAAGGAAAGAAAGAAAGAAAGAAAGAAAGAAAGAAAGAAAAAAGAAAGAAAGAAAGAAAGAAAGAAAGAAAGAAAGAAAGAAAGAAAGAAAGAAAGAAAGAAAGAAAGAAAGAAAGAGAAAGGAAGGAAGGAAGATTTGTATTCTGTTATCAGTTCTTTCTCTGGTGGGGGATATCATGTTTCATTACCAGTCCTTTGAGATTGTCCTGGGTCACTGTATGGCTGAGAATAGCTAAGCCATTCATAGTTCTTTATAGCACAATATTGCTGTTACTGTGTACAATATTCTCCTAGTTCTTCTCACTTCACTTTGCATGTGAAATTCAGGTTTTTATGAAATCATCCTGCTTGTCATTTATTATATCACATCTTACACCACAATCATATGCCACAAGTTGTTCAGCCTTTCCCCAACTGATGGTATCTCCTCAATTTTCAATTCTTGGCCACCACAAAAAATTGCTATAAATATTTTTTTTGTACAAGTAGGTCCTTTTTCCTTTTTTTGATCTCATAATAGACCTAACAGTGGTCGTGCTGGATCAAAGGGTATACACTTTAATAGTCTTTTGGGCACAGTTCCAAATTGCTCTCCAAAATGGTTAAACTGGTTCACAACTCTAGTAATAGTACATTAATGCCCAATTTCCCCACATTCCCTCCAATATTTGTCATTTTCCTTTTCTTGTCATATTAGCCAATCTGATAAGTGTGAGGTGGTATATCAGGGTTGCTTTAATTTGCATTTCTATAATCAGTAGTGACTGTTTTGTTCCTCAATACCTAGTTTAATTCCTTCCATTTCTTTTTCTTCGTTGCTATAGCTAACTGTTCTAGTTTAATACTGAATAACAATGGAGATAACGGGCATCCTTACTTCACCCCCATCTTATTGAGAAGATGATTCCAGCTCATCCTAATTACAGATAATGCTTGGTGATGACTTTAGATACTATTTATCATTTAAAGGAAAGCTTCATTTATGCTTTCCACTGTTTTTAATAGGACTGAGTACTATATTTTGTCAAAAGCTTTTTCTGCATCTATAAATAATATAATGATTTCAAATTCTTTATTTGAATATTGAATTCCCTTTCACCTTCCTGCTCTTTCCCTCCATTGTAAGTTGGCTTCTTTTATATGAGATCATTTACCCTAATCTCTCTCTCTCTTTTTCCTACTCCCAACATATTCCTCCCACCTCTTAATTTTATTTTTAAGATATCATCCCTTCCTATTCAACCCATCCTGTGATCTTTGTCTATGTATACTTGTACACACATATGCACGCACTCACATATATATATATATGCACACACATATACCCTCCTATATACATAAATATATATATGCATGTATACATGTATATTCCCTTCAACTCTCCTCATATTGAGAAAAGCTCTTGAGTTACAATTATCATTTTTCCATGTAGGAATGTAAATAGCTCAACTTTAGTTTGTTCCTTATGATTTCTTTTTCCTGATTACCTTCTCATGCTTCTCTTTCTTCTTGTAATTGAAAGTCAAATTTTCTGTTTAGCTCTGGTTTTTTCATCAAGAATGCTTGAAAGTCCTCTATTTCACTGAATGACCATGTTTTCCCCTAAAGCATTATACTCAGTTTTTCTGGGTAGGTGATTCTTGGTTTTAATCCTAGCTCCTTTGACCTCCAGAATATCATATTCCAAGCCCTTTGATCCCTTAGAGTAGAAGCTGATCTTGTGTTATCCTGTGTTTCCACAATATTAAAATTGTTCTTTTATGCTTATAATATTTTCTCTTTGACCTGGGAACTCTGGAATTTGGCTATAATATTACTATTAGTTTTCTTTTTTGGAACTTTGTTAGGAGATGATTTGTGAATTCTTTCAATTTCTATTTTGTCCTCTTGATCTAGAATATCAGGGCAATTTCCCTGGACAATTTCTTCAAGGATGATTTCTAGGTTCCTTTTTTGATCATGGCTTTCAGGTAGTGCAATAATTTTTAAATTATCTCTCCTGGATCTATTTTCCAAGTCAGTGGTTTTTCCAGTGAGATATTTCACATTGGCTTCTATTTTTTCATTCATTTGGATCTGTTTAATAGTATCTTTATTTGTCATAAAGTCATTAGCTTCTATTTGCTCTGGTCTAATTCTGAAGGTATTCTCTTCAGTGAGCTTTTGAAACTTTTTCCATTTAGCAAATTTGGCTTTTTAAGGCATTCTTCTCATCGGCTTTTTGGACCTCTTTTTCCATTACAGTTAATCTATTTTAACAGCAGTAGTCAGGACTACACTCTTCCTTCATGCTTCCAACTGAGTTCCTGACTGTCCTTTTATTTTATGGGTTGAGGAATCTGGAAACCACCACAGCTGCTGATGATTCATTCTCCTAAAATCTGCTCTGGCTGCTGGTGGTCAGCTGCTCAGAGGGGACTTCACTCAGCTCCCAGAGTGCTGCAATTGACCTTTCCTGTCAGCCTACCAGGCTGCTTTCAGTGGGAGTTGTTTCTCTCTGTCTCTTTGTGGGTTCTGTAGCTTTAAAATTTGTTTAGAGTCATTTTGTGCTTTTACTCTGCCATCTTGGATCCATCCCCTAAAAAAAGCTGATTTTCTTTTTTAAAATCAAATCAATCCATGGTTTACCTATATATTTTTCAAAAAAACAGATCCTAATTTTATTTATTAGTTCAGTAGTCTTCTTACTGTCAATTTCATTAATTACATGTCACATTTAAAAGCAAATCTTTTTAATTGTAGCAGTTATAATATGGCTTTAAAAAAAATACCTACTGTTCTAAGAATACTCACTAGAGCTAGCTATACAAAGACAATAAAAGAATCTCAAACCTTAAGAAGCTTGGGGGTACAAGATACGTAAAGCCAAAGTAAGCTAAGAGAGTATAAAACAGAGTAAGTCTGCGGTCTTTCCAAAGGTATGAGGGCACCTGAGGCTGGCTTTACAGAAAGCGTGTGGAATGGTTTATGCAATGGTATAGATAAAATGTCACATTCCAGAAGTAGCTAGAAGCCTGGATCAGCAAGAATACACAATTCATAAAGGAGAGTAACAAGGAGACAGGGGGAAAGCCTTAATGCTCAAGCACTTCTCCCTATGGCAATACAGACCACTCACGTCTTATGAATCATGGAGTGATTAGAGTCAGACCTGCACCATACATTTATTAACTTGGCACTTCTGAAAGGGGAAAGGCTGATGGGAAGGAGATGAATTAGGAGGCTATTAGGAGTCCAATTAAGAACAAAAGAGTGCCTGGACTTGAATAACAGCTCTATGAATAAGGAAAAAAAAGGATTATACAGGAGTAGGAGAGGTAAAATTAGCAGAACTTGTAAACTGATCAGAAATGGGTGGTGTTGAAGAAAGAATCAAGAATAATGTTTCCCTTGAGAGAAACATAGAAATATGAAGGACAGAATGGTTGCAGAGGTGAGGAGCCTGTGGCCCAAAGGCCCCATATGGCCTTTTAGGTCCTTGGGTGCAGCCTTTTGACAGAGTCCCAGTCATACAGAACAAACCCCATTAATTTAGGGAATTTGTTCTAAGAAGTTTGGATTCAATCAAAAGCCCACACTTAAGGGCTTGGAGGGCCACATGTGGCCTTGAGGCTATAGGTTCCACATCCCTGGAGGGGAAAGACCATGTTCCATTTCAGACATGTTGAGTTTGGAACATCCAGTCGGAGATATCCAGGAGACAGATGGCAATATCAGCTTATAGTCCAGAAAAGACTATAATAACATATAAAAATTTATATCTCTTTTGCACAGAATTGACTAATGAAGTCATGAGAACAGATAAAATAGCCAAGTTTGGGCAGCTAGGTGGCACAGTGAATAAAGCACAGGCCCCGGAGTCAGGAGGATCTGAGTTCAAATCCGGCCTCAGACACTTAACACTCACTAGCCGTGTGACCTTGGGCAAGTCACTTAACCTTAATTGCCCTGCCTTCTCCCTTTGTCCGAGGAAAAAGTGAGAGGTCATTACATTGTGGACTTTGGGAGCCAGCAGTTGGGAGTGCATTTTCCTTTGCCCCAGGGGTGAGAAGCCACTGAGGTGCTGCAGTCGTGCAGCCACCAACACGTGGCAGCTTCAGCTCCTGGTCTTCAGACTGTAGGGGGAATAAGTGACCAGTCAGAGGGGTAATCACTTTTGCTTTAACCTCCTTGGATCTCGATTGCAGTCTAGGGTGAAGGTTCTGGGATGTGTGACCAGCTTGCCAGGAGGTGTGGAGGCTTCAGAAAGGGTATCCAATTAATACCTTCAGGAGCTGAGAAAACCCAAGTATTTGGGACAATGGTCCCATGTTGTGGCAGAGTCCTACTATGGCAAAAAGCCCAGGGGACAAGTGCTTAAGTGGCGACATGAGCAGGCAAAGGAAACCAAATAAACAGAGAAACCAAATTTTGCACTCTATTTTGGTGACAAAAAGGATGAAAGCATGGAACAGGAGGAAGACAGTGAAGTTAGAACTCCTGCACCAAAAGCTTCAAAGGAAAATACGAGCTGGTTACAGGCCATAGAGGACTTTAAGAAGCAGATAAGAGAAGTGGAGGAAAAATTGGGAAGAGAAATGAGAAAGATGCAAAAAAAAGTATGAAATGAGAGTCAACAGCCCAACTGAGGAAAATAACACCTTAAAAAATAGACTAACTCAAATGGCAAAAGAGGCTCAAAAGGCAATGAGAAGAATGCCTTAAAAAGCCAAATATGCCGGATGGAAAAAGAATATCAAAAGCTCACTGAAGAGAATCATTCCTTAAAATTAGATTAGAGCAAATGGAAGCTAGTGACTTTATGAGAAATCAAGATACTATTAAACAGATCCAAACAAATGAAAGAATAGAAGGCAATGTGAAATATCTCATGGGAAAAACCACTGACCTGGAAAATAGATCTAGGAGAGACAATTCTAAAATTATTGGACTACCTTAAAGCCATGATCAAAGAAAGAACCTAGAAATCATCCTTCAAGAAATTCTTAGGAAAAATTGCCCTGATGTTTTAGAACTAGAGGGCAAAATAGAGGTTGAAAGAATCCAGAGATCACCTCCTAAAAAGATCCCCAAAAGAAAACTCCTAGGAATATTATAGCCAGGTTCCAAAATTCCCAGATCAAGGAGAGAATATTACAAGCAGCCAGGAAGAAACAATTTTAATATTGTGGAAACACAATCTGAGGCATTGAAGGGCTTGGAATATGATATTATGCACATCAAAGGACCTGGGATTAATACCAAGAATCACCTACCCAGCAAAACTGAGTATCATGTTTCAGGGGAAAATATGGTCATTCAGTGGAATAGAGGACTTTCAAGCATTCTTGATGAAAAAAACCAGAGTTGAATAGAAAATATGACATTCAGATACAAGAAGCAAGAGAAGCTTGAGAAGGTAAACTGGGAAAAGAAATCATTATGAACTCATCAAAGTTGAACTATTTACATTCCTACATGGAAAATCAATTAACTGTGACTGATGAAACATTTCTCAGTATGAAAATAGTTGAAGAAGGGTATATGGGCATATGAATACATATGTGAATGTGTGTGTATATGTTTACAGGTATACATAGATAGAGGGCACAGGACCAATTTAATAGGAAGGGATGATACTTAAAAGGAGAAATTAAGAGGTGAGAGAGGAATATAATGAGAGGAGATGGGTAGAGACAGAATGGGGTAAACTATCTCATACAGAAGAGGAAAGGGAAAGTGACAATGGAGAGGAAGAATAGGAAGGCAAAAAGGAATGGGTCAACTTTATTCTCATTGAATTTGGCTCAGGGAGGGTATGACATACATACTAAATAGGGTATCTAACCCTACAGGGGAGTAGGGGGGGAAGGGGAGGAGAAGGGGGATAATGGAAAGGAGGGCAATCTGGGGGGGGAGGGAAGTTGGAAGCACCCACTTTTGAAAAGGTACAGAATCAAACTAGAGAATATATCAAGTGGGAGGTGGGATAGGATGGATTGAAATATAGTCAGTCTTTTACAATATATCTACTATGGCAATGTTTTGCATAGCTACACAGGTACAACCTATACTGAATTGCTTATCTTCCCAGTAAGGGTGGGTGACAAGGGAGGAAGGGAAAGAATCTGGAATTCAAAGTTTTAAAATCAAATGTTTAAATATATATATATGCTATTACTATTTTACATGTAATTGGGAAATAAGATATACAGGCACTGGGGCATAAAGATCCACCATGCCCTCCTGGAAAAGTCGAAGGGGTATGGGGGAAGATATGGGAGAGAGCAGATTGGAGAAGGGCATATCCTCTGGGACTCCTATTTTGGGGCAGTGGGTAGGGGAAAAATGGGGAGAAAATTTGTAACTCAAAATCTGGCTGAAATGAATGATGTAAACCAGAAGCTAATAAGGCATTTGGAAAAAATTATTTATAGCAGCTGTATTTGTAGTGGCAAAGAATTAGATATAAAAGGGACGTCCACCAATTAGGGAATGGGTGAACAAGTTGAACAAGATATATGATTATGATGGAATACTGTTGTCTGTGGGGAGCCAGTTGTATGGAACCCTACCATTCTGCAGCAGGGCTGAGAAACTGTGGGAACCCTGCCGTCCTCAAGTGGAGCTGAGAAAGAAACCTCATCAGAGGTTGCAAATGGGTGCATAAAAAGAGACAGGGCTCCTGGAATGGTGAACGTAGAGAGCCCATGTTTATTCTTCCAGGCACAAGCCTTATAGGGCCATAAATCTCCTTCCTGGTTGTTTTCCCCTGAGGACATTGCACACGTCTCTGTTCCCAGGCCATGAGTGTATATGCCATGCTTATCTCAAGAACATAATCCTCACACCTGTGTGTCTGAGCTCTTTCCTGGGGAATGGGGAACCAAGCCAGGCCTATCAGGAGGCCAAACACCTGAGAGGTGTTCAGCCATCAGGGTCAGAGACCCACTGGCCTGTCTTACTCTACATCTCCCCCTTTCTTTCATTTCAAGATGAGGTGCTGCAGGTCAGCGGTGGCTTCACACAGAGCAAGAGTCTAATACTGGCAACATGGGGGAACAATGCAAACTGCAAATAGACATGATATAATCAGGGGAAGAAGCAACGTCCAGTCACAGTCAGACCTATTCTTTCACTGGTGTTACACAAACAGGATGACATCTACTTCATCAACATCCCATTTAGCCCTAATCACCTCTTTCACATTTTCAATCAACAGCAATAGATCTTTGTTTATGCTATTGAGATATTTCTCTGCAACTGTTGTACCAATTCAGTGGTCTTTGTCTCCGTCTGTAAAGAGGTGACAGACACTGCAAAAACCATGGAAGAGGCCACAATAGATGTATGCATTGTATTGCCAAATAAAATACACAAAATGCACTTCTTCTGCTGTCCCCTTCTCACCAGTTGTATAAGTACTCAATCAGAAGGACTACCAAATCACCCAACACTATTTAAAGGGCAAAAAGGGCTTGAGTTTCCATTTTATTCCCCCAAATAGTGTGGTTTATATACTGCAGAAGTTGACATTGAATGCAAGTAACATTCCATAAGGTCCCCAGATGTTTGTTATCTGGTGTGAAGTAAGCAAATTGACGGGGAGGACAACCAGCCAAATTGGTGTAAACGGTATTGTTCGTGCACATTCTTGATAATTATGTATAATTGTCAATAGCTGCAAAAGCTTTTCACAAGTCCCATTGAGTTTGTTGTCCTTGATCACCCTCTGCTGTGGTTATTCAGGGTGAGCCACGTCAGCAGGACTAGACTGCTCTGTGCATTCAAGTGGGTCATCCTGCTATGGGGGATCTTTTCCTTCTGGAAGGGCCTTGGCACATTCTTTGAAGGCTCTGTGAACACTGAGCACACACCATTCCCTATTGTTGCTGTCAGGGCCTCAGGGGGTGCTATGATGATGCCCAGGGTACCAGGTGGCAAAGGTGATGTTCTCTGCTCTGGGACAATGACATGACTAAATTGAGGCACTGTGACTTCCTGATCAGCAAAAATAGGAACAGTTACCACATGGAGGGAGACTCACAATGCCCAGTGGCCCCGGCCTCCCGGACTTCCTGTTGAATGCAATGTTGCTGTACACCTGGGGGGCTGCTCAAGCTGCTGTCCTTCCCTATTGTTGTTGACAGGGCTGGGGAGAGAACTCTAAGAGCTGTTTCCTGACCTACACTCTGATGACCAATGAAAACCCTTTCCACACTTGGTGCATGTGGTGTTAGGCCTGGAGGGCCTAGTTCTAATAGGCTCCTTTTAATCTTTCCCTTTTTGCCTGCACTGGGCTTGCAAATGGCCTGGCTTTCCACAATTAAAGCACTTTTGATACTCCTTTCTCTGAGCTCCCCGTCTGGCTTGTTGGATAGCTTTTTTCGAGGGGGGAGAGCACACTGTGCTCTTTTCACACAACTACGTCCCTGGCAGGGGTGCCTATGCTCTGACAAGAGGGGCATCGAGACGGGGGGGGGGGGGGGCGGTTAGACAGCTGTGTAGGGCTCTCTGCCCCAACTCGGTAACAGCCCTTCTCTCCCTGTGTACTCCCCTGCTGTCGTTCTTCCTCCTCCTCCTCCTCTACCTGAGTCCCTGCATCAAACTTCCACCCCTCTTGGTAGTGATCTGGCTGGACTAAACACAATGTAACACATTATATAACTGAAAGCAATGTGTTGGGAAATCCTCAGGCTCTCCTATTTTCCATTTTTCAGGGTCCAATGTGCCCTCCTTAGGCAGCCTTGGAGAAGTGGTCTCTAGCAGATCCCAATATTCTCTTATGTGATTCTGCCTGACCATGAGTCCTCTTTCTTTCATTATATGTAGGAGGACGTTCTCATACGTCTCTGGGCTGGGCTGCTTGATCTGTAATGGCCCCATGGCTGTTTATGTGTTTGCTTGCTCCCGGGAACTGAGAGTGGTCTCACCTCAGCAAGTGGTTTCACTCTTACCTTGTCCTAGCCCAGGATCCTGTGTTGCTTAATGGCTGGCAGCACCCATTCGGCCTGTTGTTTCTGTGCTTCTAGTTGGCCCCGTACCCAGAGGTTGCAAATGGGTGCACAAAAAGAGACAGGGCTCCTGGAATGGTGAACGTAGAGAGCCCATGTTTATTCTTCCAGGCACAAGCCTTATAGGGCCATAAATCTCCTTCCTGGTTGTGTTCCCCTGAGGACATTGCACACGTCTCTGTTCCCAGGCCATGAGTGTATATGCCATGCTTATCTCAAGCACATAATCCTCACACCTGTGTGTCTGAGCTCTTTCCTGGGGGATGGGGAACCAAGCCAGGCCTATCAGGAGGCCAAACACCTGTGAGGTGTTCAGCCATCAGGGTCACAGTCCCACCAGCTTCCTTCACAGTTGTGCTACATATAAGAAATGATGAGTAGGATATGCTTTTGGAAAAACCTAGAAAGATTTAGATGAACTGATAGAAAGGGAGCAGAACCCAGGATAACATTGTACCCAGTAACAGCAATATCGTACTATGATCAACTCTGAATGACTTAGCTACTTGTTGACTTAGCAATATAGTTATTTAAGGCAATTCCAGAGGATTTAGCATGAAAAATGCTATCCTCCTCTAGAGAAAGAACTGATCGAGTCTGAATGCAGATAGAAGCGTACTTTTTTAACTTCATTTTTCTTGGGGTATCTTTTGTCTATTTTCTTTCACAATGTGCCTAATATGGAAAAATGTTTTAGCATGACCACACATGTACAACGTGCCTTCTCAATGAGGGAGAAAGGAGATGATATGGACCTAAAACTCTTTAAAAATGTTCGATACTGTTTTTATACATAACTGGGGAAAATAAAACATCGGTAAATGAAAGAAACACACCCCAAGGCAATTTAAGCTACACGCCAAGGGCTGTGAAGTCGTACATCCTTGGAACAAACCATACGAGTACTCGAAAGTGCCCCAAAGAGACCAAAGGGAAAAGAACAGAATCCACACTGATGAAAACGTCTCCTGCAGTTCTGGAAACAGAAGGGACGCCCACCCATCGTGATGGTCGAGCACCGTAACGGCCGCGGGCAAGCGCTATCATTCACTAAAAAGTGGCTGGCAGCAGGCTCTCAAAGAGCCCTGGGACGCAGCACGGTCTGCAGGACCAGGAGCACCCGGCACTCTTGACAGTGGCACTGTGGGGTGATGGAGACTGCAATAAAGCAGGTAGGTCTGAGCAGCCTGCGCTGGGAAAGGCAGAGACTGCAGAGGAGCTGCTGGGGCGGGGCCTGAGGCGAGGCGGGGACGTGGGGGCGGAGCCTGAGGTGGGGCGGAAGCTAAGGTGGAGCGTGGGGCGGGGCCTAAGGCGGGCGGAGCCTGAGGCGGGGTGGAGGCGTGGGGAAGGGCCTGGGGGCGGAGCCCGAGGTGGAGGGGGGGCCTGAGGCAAGGGGGGGGGAGGAAGCTGAAGTGGAGCGTGGGGCGGGGCCTGGGGTGGGGCGGGGCCGAAGGCGGGAGCAGGCCTCCCCAGCCCTTTATCCCCTAAGCTTTCTGCGCCGGGCAGCGCCAGCAGCATTAAGGCACATCCTGATCCTAGCCTTCACCAGGGGTGAAGGGGGCAGGGAGGGGACTCGGAAGTCAGTTCTTTAAATGAATGTTCAACACGAATTGATTCCTAAAAATAAAGCAACGCACAGAGCCGGCCTTTGGCGTGGAAGGCTTTGCTCTGAGCTGTTTTCAGTGGCTGCGAGTCGATGCCGGAGCCTTCTGGTGCCGGCTGCCAGGCCCGGCCTCCAGAGGAGCTCTGCTGATGGCCGCCCCCGCGCTCCCCGCTCACCCCGCCTGGGCCGCCGCCTCCTCCGCGACGCTCTGGCCGCCTCTCCCGGGCCGGGGCAGCACAGGGGACACCCCAGCCGCCGGGGCCCAGCCGGGCGCCAGCCCCCGCCCCTCGCCAGGCTCCAGGCCCGCTCCAGCCCGGCCCCCAGGCCCCGCCCCGTGCCAGCCCCCGCCCCTCGCCAAGCTCCGCCCTGCTCCAGCCCCCGCCCTGCTCCAGGCCCCGCCCCGCGCCAGGCTCCGCCCTGCTCCAGCCCCCGCCCCGCGCCAGGCTCCACCCTGCTCCAGGCCCCAACCCGCCCCGCGTCAGGCTCCGCCCCGCCCCCAGCCCCCACCCCGCCCCAGGCCCCGCCCCGCTCCAGCCCGGCCCCCAGGCCCCGCCCCAGCCCCTCGCCAGGCTCTGCTCCGCCCCAGGCTCCGCCCAGCCCCAGCCCCCGCCCCACGCCAGGCTCTGCTCCGCCCCAGGCTCTGCCCTGCCCCAGGCCCCGCCCCGCGCCAGGCTCCGCCCTGCTCCAGCCCCCGCCCCGCCCCAGGCCCCGCCCCTCGCCAGCCCCCGCCCCGCTCCAGGCCCCGCCCCGCCCCGTGCGCCAGGCTCTGCTCCGCCCCAGGCTCCGCCCTGCCCCAGGCCCCGCCCCGCGCCAGGCTCCGCCCTGCTCGAGGCCCCGCCCCGCCCCGCCCCAGGCCCCGCCCCTCGCCAGCCCCCGCCCTGCTCCAGGCCCCGCCCCGCCCCAGCCCCCGCCCCGCGCCAGGCCCCGCCCTGCTCCAGCCCCCGCCCCGCCCCCAGGCCCCGCCCCGCCCCAGGCCCCGCCCCGCCCCCAGGCTCCTGCTGACAGCATTACAGACCTGGTCTCAGGGCACCCTCACTGCAGCCAGCACTTGCACAGGGCTTTCATGATCCCCTTTTCACAGCTGAAGAAATCCCGGCCATAGAAGTCCGGTGACGTTTCCAGGGTCACACGGGCTCTGTCCCAGGGCGAGGCACCCGGGCCCCCAGTGGCTGAGAGCCCTCGGCCCTTCTGCTGGGGCTGGAGCTGGAGCCGCGGACGGAGAGCGTCCTGCCGGGCCTGAGCAGCCGAGGCCGGGGCACTCAGTAGAGAAGCGAGAAGAGCTTCACGCGCGAGCTCGCTTCATCGCGCTTGTCCCAACTGTCATCAGAAGCTCTGACTGCAGTCATTTTGCGCAGCGGCTCTCTCCCTCGAGGCTGTTCCAGTAAACATTTCGCCTTGACTTTAACACGGCCTTTTACTGATTAGTGAAATTAAGCATCCCTGAAGGCTCCCGAGCCCTGGTCTAGAGAGGACTTTGACCCAGTAAAGAATCTAGAACATGACGTAACTTTCTGGAGGTCCGCGGGCTCCCTGTCCGTACGCACTAAAGAAAACAGGGTGTGAAGCCAAGGAGACCTGGGATCATGCCCCTTAATTCTGCCGCCGACTACTTTGGTGACGTGAGCAAAACAACATCTCAAGGTCTCTGTCCTCTGCAAAGCGAGGGAGTTGGACTAGATGACTTCGGACACCCTTCCAAGACGTGCATGACTAAAGACAATCCTCCTGTACATAGGACACCGACAAAAGCTGTTCTTTGTTTTGCCGTTTTCACTTGAAGAGGTTTTTTGTCTTTTCCCCAAAAGGATACCTTTCTGAAATCTGTTTGATGACTTTATGTAAAAGGAAACACTTTCGATGGGGAGGAAGTCTTTTCTCCTCAAGTCTGGACTCTGTTTGGCCATGGCCCACCTTTTTTGAGAGTACACATTTTCTTCTCACGCACTTTATTACAATGAAAAGGACCGTCTTATATTCAATCCATTCAATAATATCTGGAAAATATCTTTTCTAGTTAATTATTCCCAATGATAAAGAAGCTTATACCATTACAAGGACGTCCATTCTACTGATGCACAATGTTAATTGTTGTAAAAAGATTCTTTATATTGAAATGAAATCCATCTACCTATGACTTCTACCCACTGACCTTACTTTTGCTTTCTGGAGTAATATAAAATAAGATTACTCCCTCTTTTGGAAGAAAGCATTTCAAATACTTAAAGATAGCTTCTGTGTCATCTTCACATTTCCCCACCTCCTTCCCTCCCCCCAATGTTTTCTGCTGGCTTACAACTCCCTGTTGTTGTTTTTTTTTCAAATATTCCTCATTATAAAAGGTTTCCAGAAACCTCACCCATTCTGTCCACCCTCCTATAGAAACGTAGAACTCAGCTCAAAAGATAAGCTATTAGGGTGAAAGTATCTAAAGCAAATTTCTTTACATCGGAGATAGAAAGCACACCCAGGAAGATTTTCCTGCTCCAACCCAAAAGTTAGTTGGGGTAAAGCTGAAGCCAAAACCTGAGGCTCAGTTTTACAGAAACACCAGGTAACTTATTTTCAGACAGTGAATGCCCAAATAAACACAGTTAAAATTATTATAACTCTCAATCCAGTCCTCTTTCTGCTAAACCAAGATGACACATTAACTAGAAAGCAATCTTTAAATTTCTTTCATACAGACACACAGAGATACTCAGATCTCCTCAGACTACCAAACCCAATAGGACGTTTTGATAGAGGTTGCCCAATGCTGGGACAGAAATATCATTAAATTATCCCAGTTGTGAGAAAACAGAATTTTAACGAAAATTTATTTCAGAAGTGTATAGTTTCCAAAATTGGCTTTACTGTATGACAGACAGAAGAATTATATTTCTAGGAGACAAGCTATTATATTCTGGCATCCAAGACAGGTGTTGATTTGAACAACTACAGGAATAACTTGAATACTTTAAATCAAATTTCTAGTTTGAACTCCCTTTGCAAAAACCCCATATAACTTATTTTTAGATAGTGAATGGCAACATGAACATAATTAAAGGCAATTCAGCGCTTGGGTAAACTTTGCTTGTGTTCTTTGCAGCTTTTTCAGCAATTCAAGTGTTTCTTCCTTGACTTGATTCTTTAATAACAAGTTTATTAGTTTTTAAATGAAAGATAAGTGAGAATTGCACAAAGTTCATTACTTAATCCTGGGAAACAAGATGTCTTTTCAAACTCATCTAGTCATTTCTGTCCTAAAATTACCAGACAGAATTTGTGCAATTAAACAGTAAATATCATTAATATGGATTCAACTAGGCCATGGTTTGTGATAATTCAACAGCCTGGCCTGAAATTTGCTTTTGACCTTAAAAGAAAGACCTTGCTACATACTGAATAATAACTGTTGTAAATAAGATTTCAGAGAGAGTACTTAAACCACTTAAGAAAAATATTATATTAATTTATATTAACCTATTTGCAAAAAGTATCATGGAGGATAAATGCTAGTTTTATCTGTTATTTAAACTCACAAATAAATATTCGTGGTAATGGTAATGCTTTGGTAGCAGTTTATTCAAAATTCTATATGTACTGGAAAATTTAGAATGTTAGGCTTTTACAACTATTTCAGATTCAAACTTTTCAACCATTCCATTGCGAGTCTCACCTCACTCCTACCTGATTAATCAAATTTGTAAGGTTCTACTTTCCCTTACTTCTCAAATGACCTACATTAGAAGAAACTGGAGTTAGCAATCCACCCACTCTCTTCTCTCCAGGGGATTACTTATTCTTTTTTTTTTTTTTAAAGCAATTGGGGTTAAGTAACTTGCTCAAGGTTACACGGCTAGTCATTTGATTTATGCGTGGGTGCTCATTTTCTGAGGCCGGATCTGATCTCGGGTCATCCAAACTCCGAGGCCGGCGCTCTTACTCACTGCGCCACCTAGCCGCCCCTTTAGGGCAATTGGGGTTAAGTAACTTGCCCAAGGTTACAGGGCTAGGTTTTTGTTTGTGTGGATTAAGTGTCAGAGGCCGGCTCCGACCTCAGGTCCTTCTGATTCCAGGGCCGGCGCTCTATTCACTGCGCCACCTAGCCGCCCCCGGATTACTTATTCTTAAGGAATAGTTTCAGGCTTCAAGCCCTTTCAGGGAAAGGATTTCCACACACAAACAACATTTACCATCCCAATAAAACTAGATTTTCCATTGGACATCCAGCCTATTAAACTAAATCTATCATAAAAGTACTTATTACTAATTTGTAAAAGTAGGTGGACCAACTTTATTTTATTACATCCACATTCCTTATTTATTAAAAACTGACCATAATTCATAAATTTTTCTATAATCATGAAAGACTAGTCTAGACCAAGTAGTTTAGATTGTCTTGAGTATTTTACACCTAAATGACATGACTATCAGGGAAATGATGAACAGGGTAAAAGCAATAGACAACATAATTCAAATTAACAAAGATTTAGTAAGCACCTGCTTATGAAAAATACTTTCATGAGAAATGAATGCAAGCAAAAGTAAATTCAAAGATAGAAAAAAAAAAACTAGTCCAGGTACCCGGGAAGTTTCCATTTTTACAAATGCCACGTGGCAACTCAACTCAAAAGACATTATTCCCAGGAGTCAGTTATTCACTATAGATGAAGGTCAGCAGGTAGTCCTTAGCTCCTATTCAGCATGAGTTTACAATTATTGAATAAATTACTTTAGTACACTCCAACCACACCCTTGAACCCAGGGAATTACTGACTGGGAATAACTTGCTCGCTAAAATTGTTGGTAGATATTGGATTACTAAAGGTGGGGAAACTACTTCCAGTCCTTGTCAGTAAGAAGTCAATTAATACCCTTCAGATGGGTTACTTCCTTGCAGACTGGCTGAGCTTCAAGCAATCAACTCCCTAGTGCACAGAAATAGTTATTTTATGGTGTAAAACATTTACTGTACCTTTAAAAAGGGTTATTCTTCATAACAACTTTCCTCCCTTCTAAAAGGACTAGACCCAATTTGTCTACAAATCTTCAACTTGCCTCAACAGGTATCCCTAGTCTGAAAAGCAATTATAAAGGTGAAAGGAAAACCTAATTGGCTGTTGTGCTGTGCAGCATTTTTAAATACTGTAATCTCAAGCAAGACTAATAAAGATTAAATTTAACTGGGCATTTTAATAATGTCTTTTAGTATTTAAAGCCCCCAAATAGGACTGCCCTTCTTTTGAAGTTATGGAGATCACGTTAGATTTCCCTTACTGACTCTCATTTTGTAATATTCTCTAATTCTTGTTTGGTCATAAAGTCTTCCCCTCTCCATAAATCTGAACAGGTAAACTATTCCTTGCTTTCACATATTGCTTACAGTATCAGCCTTTATACCTAGATCATGCACCCATTAAGACACGATTTTGGTATACAGTGTTAGATAATGGTCTATGCCCAGTTTGTGCCATATTATATTCCTAAATTTTATACAAGGAGTCCCTTTTTAATGCAATCCCTAGTTACCTTAAAGGCTATTTCTCTTCTTGTTCACCTTGTCATTTAGGATACATATAGGGATAAAAGATTTACATTTTAGAAATAAATGGGGGAGTTCATTTTGTCCTTCATGACTCAGGAAAGAGTCCTGTAGATCATTGCAGATTGTTCCTAAGAAGCTCAAGCACAATGTGCCAGAAAGTCCAAAATTAGCCCAACATAAAGAAGAATATTGGGGATTGCCAAAAGGTATCACAGGCAAGATTTTTTCCTTTAATAAGTAATAAATGTTGTAGTTGGATGCTACTGAAGATGTTGGCAGAAATTAAGCAATCTTATTTCATTCAGTTTAATCCCATGTAGAAAAGGAAAAGAAAAATTATGCCAAATAAATACAGCTGTATATTTGTTCTTAGACTCTTGACATTTCTTTTATTCAGTTGAGTTATTACTATCAAGGCAACTCCAGCCTCTCCATCCCATCCTCCCACCATCTCCTAGATACCTGTTTCTTTCGCTTGTTATCAGGAACCTTGTCACTATCACCTTGGCCTTGCTGCTGAAATAAGACTTAGGGAAGAGATGGATTGTTAAGTGAGCAGCCATGGATCTTCCTGATTCTTGATGATTTCAATGCAGGTGTTCACCTCTATCTAGGGAGAACGTTCCCATTAAGGGGCATATTTGACCCAAGTGGGGTGCCCTTTTGAGTAGACCAGGCTGAAAATTTCTATCATCCAGTGGGTTCCTGCATAGAATAAAAAGGATGAAAGGGCCCAATGAATTATTTATTCACAGAGTCACAGACCCTCAGAGGTAGGAGAGACTTCACAGGTATCAATCCTGCCCATCCTGGAACAAACCAATAAAAGATTTCTGGGGAGGAAGGAATGGAAGACTGCCCAGCTCTACTTGAGACAGTGCTAGTTGTCTAGAAGATTTCCCTGACATGAAGGTCAAGTTTGCCTGGGTGGTTGAATGTCCTCACCAAAGAGTGTCCAGTCATTCAACAAGTATGTCCTGGCACCTACTGGAAAAAAAAGAAGGCAAAAGCACAGTTTCTTCCCTGTTAGGGCTCACAGTGTAAGGTGAAAGGAAAGATGTAAATAATTCAGTTCATGTAAGAGTCATAGAGGATGGAGGAAAGAGAGACTCAGAGAGCAAGGCACTGACAAATGGGACCTTCCAGGAAGGCATTTAAGCTTAGTCTTGAAAGAATCCAGAGAATCTAAGAGGCAGAGGTGAGGAGAGAAAGAGACATAGGGAACACAGCCAGTGATGTGAAAAATAATTCATTTGGACCCTTTTCTCTTCCAATCAGTTCTGATGAGTTTGCTATGATTCCATAGGGGTACTGATTATAAATCTGTACATTAGGTGTCAGAACTGTAAGCTCAAGATTGTAAGTTACTTGCTTAATTATAGAAAGCTGACTGGAGGCCCCACACCCTTGATTTTCCTTGTCCTGGTAACAAAGAACAGTTTGGCAGAGGTAACTGAATTGCGTGGAAAGTCCTCCAATTAACTTTTGTAACTCCGTACCATTCTCTCTTGTCCAAGAGAACAGATGACCATCTTATGTTCACTTCATCAGATGCCCCATGCTTCACCCAACCTGAGACCTCCCCATTGACATACCATTTGTAGCTGATGCATCATTTCTTGGCCCTCAAAGCATGATATATCAACCTATAAAATTCTCTACTTTGAATAGTCTCTTTAGAGTGTTCATATATGAAATCTGGCGTCGTCTTATAAAAATAATTCCTAGAAGAATGGGGCATCTCAGATCAGGAGGAAGATCAGAGGTCCACTTCACTGAGGGGACCCTGCACCCTTTACTAAAGTGCCATTGGCTCAGAGCTCTGCCTCAGTCTCTTTCATTTTAGGTGGGACAATTTTAATCCCCATAGTGCAAAAGCTAGGGTTTCAGAATTATACTGTGGTTAGAATTGGAAGAAATCAGCATAGGGTCCCTGATTTCTTGTTTCTCACAATCATGGTTTGGGGTGGCCATGGTGTGAGATTCTGTATAACTTACCAAGTAACTAGACCTGCATGGAAATGTTCATGAAAAATGCAGGGAAAAGGAACCTGGTATGAATAAGTTCCATCACTGACAGGAAAGGTAGGAGAAGACAGAGATTTGCCATAAAGTTTGGAAAGGACTTCACCAGAGAGACAGGAAAGAAAATGCATTTTTTTGCCTTCAGGGACATGATAAGCAGAGGCTTTGAAGAAGGGCCACATGGAACATGTCTAGGTATGGGGGAAGAAAAGTTTACAGCATAGCAGATGTACAAAGGACAGCTATGCCATCTGTCTTGTGGATCCAAGAATGGAATCACATGAAACCAGTGGTAGGAGAAGTTTGCAGAAGGGTGAAGCAGAGTCCACAGAAATATGGGAGTCATAGAAGATAGCATGGTAGTAGAGAGGATGAGGCCAGGCAGAGAACTAGGCTTGTGAGTGTTTGTTTGTGGGAAGGATAAAGGATGGTGTAGCTCCCTGCTGTGGTATGGTGTATTAACTTCTTTGTTGCTATGATGGATTTGACTTCCTGGTGTTGAAATTTGGTTTTCTGGTTTAGGGATTCAGTTTTCCAGTGACTTAAGAAATGTTTTGCTTCTATCTTATATATGGAGATTCTGTCATATTTTGCAATTCATAACAGTGCTGGTATATTCATAGTCACCAGAAGTGCTGTGAATATTGCATTGGTGCTACATTTGGTGATGAAGATGTGACCACAAAATATCATCCCTGTATTTAGAGGCTGAAGGACTTTAGAAGAATTAGATATCCCACAATGGGAGGATTTACCTTATTCCTCTGTAGCAAGGGAATGGAATAAAAGTACAGGCTTCTGTGGAAACTGAGGGCAGAGAGTACAGAAGGGACAACCTAGAGATTTAGAAACATGTTTGCAAGGAATACCAGCAAAACCAGGGAAAAAACTGGAAGAAGTGTGTAGAATAGGCTAGGTCTTAGTAACAGGTTACTATATTACATGCTAAAGCAGAGATTGGCTGCTGAGAGATAAAACTCAAATGTAGAGGAATTTAGGGGATTTGCATGGGAAATTTTCTGTGTTAAAACATTCGGGCTCTCCTTTAGAAAAGCAAGCTGGGGCGGGGGGAGGGTGCTCAAGTAGAAGAAGAGAGGGTTGTTGGTTGTTTGGCTTAGAAAAAGAAGGAAAAAACTAATGCACAGTCACTTTTGGCAGAGACTAAACCTAGCTGCCATTATGGCAACCTCCAGGAGAATTTGTGAGATGAAAATGAAACTAAGTTAGATGAGGAGGCTATTGCAAAGGCAGAAATTTTCCCCATTCTATGAAGAAATCAGGAGAAACACGGGGACCAAACAGAGTTCAGGTAGATAATTGAGGATCTCACTCAACAGGTGGTTACTCATATATTAAGCCAATTCACATAAAGAATGGGAAAATTGTTAGTGTCTTGGATATTCAGAATCAGTGATGAAGGGGCCAGAGGGGTATATGGGTAGATAGTGTGGATTACTTGAAATCTATTGGTAATAATCAGAATCCTTTTGTACAGCAAGTTTTTAGGGATTATCATATGGTAGGAGGTAACAATACAGCCAATCTGTTAGCTTTAGCTGCCATGGGATACAATAAAATGTACCCCACTGATTTTATGTGGCATAGTGGAGTGAGACCCTGGTATTCACTTAGGGACTGTATAAGAAAGTTAATGGAGAAGGTAATGAAGACAGCAATCAAGGCCGGAGATGCAGATGCATATCATGACATCCCCTGAGCAGTTTCTCAGAGAAATATCCTAGGGAAGATGTCTCTTCCTGCTTATATGCACCTAATTCTGACTTGACTCATTGGAGAGATAGGCCACCTTCTTTCAGAGGTGCTGGAGAACACTTCACAGTTGAGTTACTTTGGGGAACGTGAAAAAGATAAATTTCCTTGAGAGAGAAGACTAAATATCCTTCAGATTCAAAGTCAGAATAGATTGCTCATTAAAGAATTGTGAATTGCTCTATTGACAGCAGGGGTAGATATTCTGGAAGAATTGATGGTATTCCAACTAATGAACTATACAAAATGTATCAAGAAAAGGGGCTTAATATTAGACAGAATAGAGAAGTAAGAACTGCCCCCCTACACATCCTCCTGAATCCTTGTATCCAAGTTCATCACAACTTCAGGGAGGATAGGAAATTGGCCAAGCCCCATCCCAGAGTAAAGAAATACACAGACACAAATACAGACCTCATATCACTTTGACAATAAATTGGAAAAATGGATCAAATACTGTAACTTGGACATTAATAGATACTGGCACAGAGGATTCCCTTATGTATGGGAACCCTTATAAATGCAAACATGGAACCTTTCTTACCATCACAGGACTAGGAGGGGTTGAAATATCAGCCAGATAAGTCAAACTAAGGAAGAAAATTGGACAATTACCTAAGGAAAAAATATACTGTGGTAATTGTACAAATTCCTGAATACCTCATTGAAATAGATATATTGAGGATTATGACTCTAAATTTACCTGAAGGGAGATACCAATTTGCAGTAAGGGAGACAGGAATCAATACAGTTTTAGTGGGAAAAATAAAGATGAACCCATTCACTTTACCTGAACCTTCTGAAGTAATTACTTTAAACAATATCATATGCCAGGTGGGCAAGATGAAATTACCACTACTATAAAGGAATGGGTTAGTCCCTACAAACAATCAATGGAATAACCCTGTCTGGCTAGTACAGAAGTCAGATGGGACATGAAGAATGACAGTGGATTTTAGACAACTGAATAAGATGACTTTTCCCTTGTATGCTGCTGTTCCTGATACTGTCATCTTAATAGAAGGGATCCAGAAATATGATGGGAATTGGTAGGCAGTTATTGATTTAGCCAATGCTTTCTTCACCATCCCAATAGATCCTAAGCAGTAGGACCAGTTTGCTTTCACTTGGCAGGGCAGACAATATACTTTCACCTGCTTGCCACAAGGATATATATATGGCCCCACTTTTTGTTTTAGGGTTGTGCCCGAATGTTGGATGAATAAGAGCTAGCTGTCGTACAGCTTACCTCTGCTATAACACAGATGATGTTATAACATAGGGAAATATGTAAAAGAAGTGGAGAACAGTTTGATACTTTAAATTGAACACGTGAAAAGCAAATGGGGGGGAATTAACCCTGAAAAGATTGAAGGACCAACTCAAAGTATAAACTTTGGGGTATACAATGGATAAGGGGCCGTGAAAGATTCTTCCACAAGCCCAACAAAAGAGTCAGGATTTTCCTATGCCTGCCAACAAGAAAGGGGCCTAAAAGCTTAGAGGATTATTTGGGCGTTGGAGGCATCACATTCCATGTCTGGGACAACTTTTGAGGCCATTAGATAAAATTACGAAGAACAAATATGAATTTGACTGAGTACTTGAGCTGAGTAAAATTTTTAAAGAAGCCAGGGCTGCTGTACAACTGACTAGATTTATGACCTATGCAAAATGGTGCAGGGGAATTACAAGTTGCCATACAGATTGAATATGCAAACTAGAAGTTATGGCAAGAGCAACAAAGCCAAAATGTACCATTAGGACTTTGGTCTAGGGAGCTCTCTTCATCTAGAGTTGAATAAACCCTTTTTGAAAAGCTGTTGTTAGCTGCATATTGGGCTTCAATAGAGACTAAACAACTGACTCTGGGCCATGAAGTGACATTAGGTCTGGAATCCCAATAATGACTTGGGTAATGAGTACCCCAGCTTTTCACAGAATTGGATGTGCCCAAGAGTCCAGATTAGTTAAATGGAAGTGGTATGGAGAGGATTCCAGGAAGATGGTGGAACAGGTCAGAAAATTTCAAGCTTGTAACAAAATTCACTTGGAAGAACAAAAGGTTCAGATTATCAAGAGAATTAATGAAAAGAAATGCTAGTGAAGGTGGTCTAGCCATACCAGATTTTAATCTGTATTATAAAGCAGCAGTCATCAAAGCTACTTAGTACTGATGGGGTGCTTGGGATCTATGTTTGTAACATCAGTTTGTAAAAGCATTTTGTAAAACCAGTCCATAAAATCACATGTCCCCCTCCCCAGCCTCAGAGCATTAACTCTGCCCCTTCCCCTGCCAGCACTCTCCCCAGCAACAATTCATGAACTGTTTATCTCTGCTTGGAACAATAACAAGTTACACCTATGAATCCTTCACTAAACCATCTATAAACATTTTAGCTTAGGCAAATGTTGTCTCCCCCTAGTATGTTGGCCAGCTGCATCTATGAATCCTTCAATGCACTATCTATAGGTTAACTCCTTAGTCATTTATACACATACTGAGTTTCCATTAGCCATGGCTCCCAACATCCATCTTGTCAATCATTACACTGATGGGTGGTAGACTAGGCACTTCTCAGTCAGTCCTGATTGCTAGCTGACTTGGTGACTTTCAAGCCTAAAACCACACCTCCATGTATCCCCCCTCCTTGGGCTATTTCCTCATGAATTATGGGCAATATGCCTGTGCAGTTGATATTAAAAGTGCAGGTTCCTTTAAGCACTGATCACTCCTTAACTCCTCCCTAATCCCACCCTTACTCACCTAGTTAGCACAATTGACATCTGATTTACTGTCCTGACTCCTTAAAAACTATACCTATGACTTCTTTAAGTTTACAGGTTCCCTAAGAACTCTTGCCTGATGTAAAACATAACAATAAACTTTTATAATCCAAAGATTGCTTGGGCCTAGTGAATTCCTTCCAGATTGAATAGCAGGGACTCTGATCATCAATTGGAGCCCCTGTATAACCTATTGGAGCTCCCCACCACCACCACCATCATTTTGGTGAGCCAGCCAGGCAGCAAGCCTGAGGTCTCAAGCTTTCTTGGAGTCACGGTAAGCTCCTTTCACCTTCTCCCTCTCTCCTTTTACGTCAGGTTCTTTCCCACTCAAACACCTAGGAAGGCTTGCTTGGGATGTGGTTTATGGTCTTCAAAAGATGGGGGGGGCGGGGCAGGTCTACCTTAGACCCTGGCATACTTCCTTCTGGACAGGGGATGCTCTGTCTTGGTAACAATTGCAGGAAAAGCCTCATTTGTAGGCAAAGCCTCTCTCTTCGGACACCAGGAGCTGAGGCAGAGAATACAAGAACTCTTTGGCTTAAGGGCAGGAGAAAGAATGGGTCAGTCTCCCTCCATACCCCAAGACTCACCCTTGGGATGTCTTTTGGACAACTGGAAAAAACTTCAAGACCTCAAGTAGAACGGATGGGCCAGTTTCTCCCTGCGTCTAGGGATTTGCACCTAGGGTATCTTAAAGCAATTCTTGCCTGGCCTCCATTAGTATCTATCTGGAGGTCAAGCAAACATGTGATTTGTGCTGAGTATTTCTGACAATTCTCTGTGAGCTTTTGGAAACTTCCTGTCAGTTTCTCTATATGTTCTGTTGTTGTGTTACTGTGTGAATGAGTGTGAGTGAGTAATCTAACACCCTGTAAAGCTTAAAATGCAGCTGGACTGCTGGATATTTCTTTGGAATGCTGTTTTCTCTTTCACTCCTCCTCCCTTCCCCCACTGTTGAATGCAGGCTGGAGAGGGAGAGAGAGGCAAATATTGTCTTGTTTAGGTTATATGACAGTGAATGCAGGTCCAAGAGCATGGGAGAAGTATCAGGTCAGAATTAGAAAGAAATAAGGTATGTGTGGTTTTAAAGGGCCTTTAATCAAAGTTCCACAGAAGGAAGAGTCAACAGAAGGAAAAGCAAGAAAGTTTAAGCATGTAGCAAAGAAAGGAGCATAAGTAGGAAGTTAAGATCAGTATAAGTTATTTGCTACTGAAAAATGTAAACAGAAGGTTGTAAGATTTGTTTAAAAAGTTTGAAAATCGCCTCCTCTTCATTCCACTCTGGCCAAGTGGAGTGAGGAGAAGGCAATAAGGAAGGGAGGGAATCTTCTCCCTTCAGATCAAAGAGGCAGGCAGATGAACATTTAACTATTTCCTGCCTCACCTAAAAGAGGAAAGTTTTGTGTATCAGAATGCAACTGAAAGGCAACTAAATTCATTCTGGTCATTTTTGAAGAGGATCACTCTTGATTCAATGATAAATATAAGTCAGAATTTGTCACTGTCAAACCTCTTTATCCGTTCTGCCTGGGGCTCCTCAGTCTGATGTCTGGAAGTGGCCATGACCCCCAAAAAGCCCAATTTAGCCTCCACATTAATACCTTTCAGTGCTGGAAGACAGTGTCATGTCTTCCAAATATTCTTCACTC
The DNA here is from genome assembly GCA_011680675.1 of Gymnobelideus leadbeateri. Lineage (NCBI taxonomy): Eukaryota > Metazoa > Chordata > Mammalia > Diprotodontia > Petauridae > Gymnobelideus > Gymnobelideus leadbeateri. The sequence goes on along the minus strand of WOXC01005186.1, from coordinate 816,655 downwards.
CAGGCTCATTGTGTTCATTCCATGATGATCCTGCCTATGCCATGGACCCATCCTGGTGACCCTTCTAGGGTCATATTCCTCTTTATACAGTGGTGTTCAGAAAGCACCTTCCTCCAGGAGAGCTCCAAAAGAAACAGAGTTCAGTGATATTTTCACCTCCCCCTTCCTAGAAACTATGGTCCTATTGATGCAGACTAAAATCTCAGGAGCTCCCCTTCCTGCTGGTACCTGTTGAATCATATCAAGCTTGTGGTACACTCAGACCCTCAGGACCCTTTCAGAATATCAGCTCTCGAAGGAAACACTCTCACCCTGCACTATACCCAAGTGCTAGACTTTATGTAGACTTCTGTTGAAAGGATCATGCCTTTTTAAAGGATATTTTAATGAAAGACAAAAAGAATAGGCTCAGGGTGAGAAGAAAATGAAGCCCTGGGAGGCAGAGGGCAAGCAGTGCCTGGAGGATCCTTGTTTGAGTCTGGCTGGGACCACATGAACATACAATGACCTTCAGGTGAGATCTCTATGGGGCCATCAGGAGATGGCCAGCTGGCAATCTGTAAGGTGGACGTGTGGCTCAGGAGGCAGGGGGTCCCTGCAGGGAGCTGACATCTGACAGTCTGGAAACTGCTGGGATCTCTAAGCACACAAGAGTGCAGAGAAGAGGAGAATGAGGCCAGCAGCATGGGGGATGTGCTGAGGGCATAGGAGGTAATGAGGAGCCAACAAATGGTGTGAGATGAAGGGCACACAGGGGAAATGGGAGGACCAAGAGAGAGCCTTGAAGCTAATGGGGTAGCAGGGGTCTAGCAGGAGGAGCTGCCACCAATGAAGACCAAGGTGAAGCCAGAAGTTAGCAGAGATTGGAAAGCTGGGACAGAGCCAGAGGGTCAGCCTGCAGGAGGACAGAAAAAGCAGTGGGTCAAGAGGGAGTGGAAGGGCTGAATGAAGACAAGCCATCTAGGAGTTTGGCAGTGAGAGGGACTGGAAATAGAGGAAAAAACCTTGAAGGGATGACAAAAGAGGGGAACTAACTGAAGGTCTTGGTGGATCTGAGACTGTTTGCAGGGAGCAGGTGAAGAACACAGAGAGAGGAGGGCACTGACTGAGATAGAGGGAGGGATGGAGCAAGCTTCTGCAGCAGGTGGGAGGGGAGGGGAGAGGACAGGGTCTGTCCCCCCAAGCCCTCTGCTTGTCTTGGGCAGTGAATAAAGATTTCTCTGCTTTGGTGTACACTGGGATTTTTGAGATAAGGGTGAGGGAGAAGAGGGAACTCATGGCAGATGGCCTTCCTCTTCTCACCACCAGAGAAGGAGAAGACATCTGCTACTAAGACCATCCCCCCAGGCCCTCGGGCTCGCAGCCAACATCCACCCCTGACTCCTCACTCTCAGTCCAAAGATCCAATCAGGGGCCAAGTCCTATCAGTCTACCCTTCATAACATCTGGTCCCTTCTCTCCTCTGGCACTGCCCCCACCCTGGGGCAGACCCTCCTCACCTCCCACCCTCACTACCACAGTAGCTGCTGGGGGTCTGCCAACCCAAGTCTCTCCCCACTCCAGGCTGTTGTCCCCCAGCTATCAAACTGATTTACTAAAATGCAGCTGTGACTATATTGTCAGTCAACCCCCCCCCCACTGTCTCAGTAAGGTCTGGTAGACCCCTGTGACCCCCAGGATCACACATACACTCCTCTGTCTGGCTTTGAAAGCCTCCACAACATGGTGCCACTCTGCCTTGCCAGTCTTCTGCCAACAACCCTGGCACACATGCTCTGCACACCAGTGCCTCTGGTCTCCTCACCCGAGACACTCCGTCTCTGCCTGTGCTCATTGTCACTGGCTGGCTCTTCTGGAACTTGGTCCCTCCTCATCCCTGCTTCCTGGCTTCCTTGATGTGAGAGCTTCCATGCCACCATCTACAGGAAGCCTTTGCTGATCCCACCTAGCGCTCCTGGATACCCTCTGCTCTCCAGCGCCAACTTACCTTGCCTATGGCTCATTTGTCCATAGCTGTCTGCAGATGGTCTCCCCCTTGGGATTGTGAGCCCCCAGAGGGCAGGGGTGTATTTGGCCTTTCTTTGTATTCTCAGTGCTTGGTACATAGAAGGCACTTAGAGAATGCTCCTGACAAGGAAAGGCAGAAGAGGTTCTGGAATAGAGGAAGGGAGATGCTAAGAGGAATGGCAGAGAGAGTCTATCAAGGAAGAAGAAGTGTCTCCAGGTCTTGGGGAGTTCTGCAGGGAGTCTGTCTTCCTGGCCCTAGGGAGCTCTGGGGTCTGAGGGTCACAAACAGGAAGGGGGTTGAGGTTTGTGTTGGGCCTGGGCCAGGGTTATTGGGCAGGGGATAGGAGGTCACAAGGTGGGCTCTGCTTGGGGAGGGTGGGGCGTTTCTGGGACTAGAGGAATGTCAGTTATTGACGAGTGTGGTATAAGGATCCAGGTAAATTCAATGTTAGGGACTGGGCAACCATCTGAAGTTACTGTCACTGTGAGGTATAAGGGAGGGTTCAGTCCTAGCTTTGGCAAGGACATTGGAGACCAAATTGGGACAGGATCCCAGGGTCAGCATCAGTGTCAGGCCTAAGGAGATGGTAAGAATGAGTCTGGGAACAGAGGTCAAAGTTGGTGTTGAGAATCTTAAACCCCAGGGGGAGGGGAGAGTGAGGAGAGACTTGAAGGAAGATAATGGCTGTGAGAGACAGAGGTGAGAATGGAGGAGATTTGCAGCATAGAGGTGAAAGGAGTTCGACATGGCAGGCAGGGGCTCCTTCAGCCTGGCCAGGTTCCAGAATATCCATCTCAAGAGAGTATGGCTTTGGGGGCTGGAGAGAGCCTTGGGCTCCCCAAACTCCCTGGACCTCAGAGGAGTCAGAACTATCAGAGCTCAGGTAGCCTTGGCCATCCCAGAATGTGGTCATCCAGTGTGGAAGGTTGATGACCTCTAGGGAAGGGGCAGCCATCCCCTCCTGGGGCAGCCCATTCCATCTTGGGACAAGAGGAATTCTCTGTGTCAACCAAAATCTGTTTCTCAGGGACATCTGGTCATTTTTCTAGGGTTGTCCTCTGGGCAGCTGGTCTATCAGGACAAGCTCGATTCCTCTGTCCAGGAAGTCAAGTAATTTTGGGCTAACAATTAACACCAAGAAAGCACAGGTGCTCCATCAGCCACCTCTACGCCGTCTATACATGGAATCGCTGCTTACAAGCTGTGAATGCTGTGGATAAGCTCACTCCCTTTAGTAGTGTAGATTCCAGGGATGGAGACACTGATATGGAAGTTTGTGCACAAATTGCCAGAGCTAGCTCAGTGTTTGGGGAAGCTCCAGAAGAAAGAATGGGAGAGAAGAAGCATTAGACTGACTAGCAAACTGAAGGTCTACAGAGCCATGGTTTGCACCTCACTGGGATATGCCTGTGAACCCTGCACAGTCTGCCAATGCCCAGCCAGGAAACAGAATCACTTCCATCTGAATTGTTTTAGGAAGATTCTGAAGATCCTCTGGAAGGATAAGGGCCCAGACACTGAGGATCTTACTCTAAATGAACTGCCAAGCATTCAGACTCTGCTTCACAGAGCACAACTCTAATGGGCTGGCCATGCTGTCCTAATGCAAAACATAGGCTTGCCAGAAAGACTGTTGTTAGAGAGAACTCACAAGGGCAAGCACTCACATGGTGGTCAGAAGAAGCAATACAAGGACACCCTCAAGGTCTCTCTGAAGACCTTTGGACTTGATTGTAAGACATGGGAGACCATGGCACAGGACCCCTCAGCATGGTGAGCCCAAGCCAGAGAAGGGGCTGTGCTCTGTGACCAAAGCAGCATTGAAGCAGCTCAAAGGAAATGCAGGAAGTTTGAGAATCCAGCCCAAATGGTCACTCAGACTATTTGTGCCCAACCTGTGGTGGAGCATCCCAAGCTTGTGTTGGCCTGATCAGCCACAGTCAGACACATTAAAACTTCATTCCAGAACAGTGATGGCATCTCAATCCTCTTCCAGAAACAAGGACAGCAGCCAACCAAGTCAGGTCAAGTCAAGTCAACAGTAGTTATTAATAACACAGTTAAATACATCTCCAATGGGCCAGGCAATGAGTAAAAAAGTTGAGACAACAGATAGAAGGACAAAGACAAGCCCTGCCCTCACAGAACTCGCATTCTTTTTTTTAATCAATTATTTTTTTTTTATTTTTAGTTAACAAGATTCAATTCCATAGTTCCTTGAGTTTCAAATTTCCCTTCCCTCCCTCCCCCACCCCCCACGACAACATATAGTCCAGTATAGGATCTGCAAATACTTTCACATTAGACATTAGTCAAGTTACAAATGCGTATTGTACTAGGTGGGATGAAAAATGGTAAAGGAGAAATAAAACCAAACAATGAAAAGAAAAAGATCAATTAGTTTGCTTCCATCAGGATTCAAGCTCAGTTCTTTCTAGTTATTTCTCTGGATGTCGCATCTCTCTCCTTCATGAGTCTTTCGGGATTGACTTATATCACTGCATTGCTGAAAAGAGTCCAGTCTGTTATAGTTGGTCACTACACATATGTTGTGTCTGTGATTGTATACAAATTACTCCTGGTTCTACTCTTCTCACTCAGCATCAGTTTGTATAAGCCTCTACAGGTAAATATGAAATCTGCCTCCTCCTCGTTTCTTATAGCACAATAGTATTCCATTACATGCATATGACACAACTTGTTTAGCCATTCCCCAATTGATGGGCACCCCCTTAATTTCCAATTCTTTGCGACCACAAAAAGAGCTGCTATAAACATTTTTGTACATATGGATCTTCCTCCCACTTCTATGATCTCTTTGGGATATAACCCTAGAAGTGGTATTGCTGGGTCAAAGGGTATGAAATTATTGATAGCCCTTTGGCCATAGTTCCAGATTGCTCTCCAGATGGTCAGGAAAGTCTTGGGGAACATAAGGAGGGCAGCCTTGAGGGAAATGCAGGGAGAAAAGTCATTGAGAACCTGTAGGAGGTGGAAATGGTTGTCTACATGTCAAAGACTGGAATCTGGAAACTCTAGAACAGGAAGGCACCTGGGGGTCACTGAGACCAGTCAATCCAGGACTGCTAATATTCTCTATAACAGCCCCTTCTGGAAATCCCATAGTGTCCACTCTAGGCCCTTCAGTGATGGGGAGCTACCTACTAATCCTGGTCCTGAATCCAGGCCATGGGGAGCTTGGAACTGATCTGTGGGCTGGCTTTTTGGTTGTACTATCTCCCCAACCCCCTACTTCCTTCCTTCTTCACTCTACCCTGGCTTCTCCTTGGGGACATTGACAGCCAAGCCCCCTCTCTCCTCAGCCCAATTTCCCTCATGTGCAGAAAGAGAAAATGACCAAAGTGACTAATTGACTTGAGAGGAAGATAATGAGTGTTCCCAGCAGATTTAAAGAGCAGAGGGGGTGGGAGTGAGGGAGAAAAGGGAGGAGACCTTAGTCACAGAGACAGGGATGGGGACAGACACAGTGACACAGAGACAGTACCAGAGAGACAGTGGCAGAGCCAGAGGCAAAGACAGAGAAACAGAAAAAAAAAAAAAAAAACCCAGACACTGAGAGAAACAGAGACAGAGAGAAAGAGTGACAGAGAGATGGTGGCAGAAACAGAGAGAGTAAATAGAGGAACTGAGAGACAGAAAGATCTTTGCATGCAGAGTGAGATCATTGTAGCTAGGGGTCAAAGAACTCAACCTGAGACTAACTGGGCATCTTAAGAGGGTGTGATTGTGGGTCAGTGGCTCACTTAGAGTTCCCAGGGGAAACTCCTCCTGAGCTACTCTCAAGGAGCCCCAACCCCGAACTTCCTCAAGGCTTCTCCTATAATCATGTCATTCCCTCTTGCTGGCCTTAAGGGCTGCAAAGAAAGGACCCCAGACCCTCCCCAGAGGGAAAGATGCCTTTCCTCAGGGTATTGAGAAGAGGGGATCAGAAGGCTGCCTCCAAAATCTCCCCCCACACCAGCCACCCCAACTGAAGCTGACTTGGAGTTTGACCTCCTAGAATTTGGGACAGAAGGGGAGGGCAGGGAATTGGGAGGTAGCTGAGAGCTGGTGCTCCAGGGGAGGGGAATAGCAGTAAGCAAAAGCCAGGCTTGAGCAAGCCTGCCATCACCCTCCACCCATGTATAGAAGCACTGAAGCCCTCTGATGCTCAGGAAGCCAATGGTCAGATCCCCCAAACTCCTCTCCTGGCAGAGCCCAGTGTTCCAGGCCCCAGGATGCATCCAGCCTTGCAGCCTGGGCCTGCCCAGTCCTCAGAGCCCTCCCTCCCTCCTGCACCTCCCTTTGCTCTCCTGAACCCTGCTTCCCAGCAGTCCCATTGACACCTCAATGCCACATCCTGCCCCACCTCCTTCTGGTTCTGTTATTGGTTCACTCAGTCCTGGATGAGTGCCTGAGGGGGCATAGGGGGCCCTGTGGTGAGCTAAGGTGACAGAAGGACAAAAGAACTCCCTCCCATCTGTCATCTCTCCTCCCTGGCCTGCTCCTCAATGGGAGCTGCAATTCCAGGGTCTGATTGACAGAAGCAGAGACCTCTGGACATTCAGAGATCCAGGAGAAGAAGAGAGACAGAGAGATGGGGGCTGGGTGGGAAGGAGGGTAAAGATAGAAAGGGGAGAAATGCTGAGATGGGGAGAGCTAGAGGTGCAGAGAGAAAAGACAGAGAGAAAGCTTGGAAGAGCCAGAGATGGAGCCCAAGACAGGAAAGGCAGGGGGGAGCCCAGCTGGGAACACAGCTGCTTCTGAAATGCAATGCTGCTCCTTCTGGGTTATCTGATGAATTTGGAAACCAGGACTCTCCCTCAGTGTGCCTCAGTTTCCTCCCTGGAAAATGAGGCTGTGGGACACAAGGTGATCAATGGTCCTTTCTTGCTCTTAATTCTATGGTAAAAGACAGACAGGCAGCCTGGTCTGGGGAGTGGGAGACAGAGCAGAGAGAGAGGGAGGGAGAGAGGCAGAGATGGAGAAGTGGCCAGAAAGAGACCAGGGAAAGGCAGGCAAAGAGACTCAGCTAGTATTTACTAAGGACTCTCTGTGAGAAGGAAGGAAGGAAGGAAGGAAGGAAGGAAGGAAGGAAGGAAGGAAGGAAGGAAGGAAGGAAGGAAGGAAGGAAGGAAGGAAAGAAGGAAGGAAGGGAGGGAGGGAGGGAGGGAGGGAGGGAGGGAGGGAGGGAGGGAGGAAGAAAACATTTGTTGAGTCTTTCCCTTGTGTTAAGTGCTGGAGCAAAGTGAAACAGCCCCTGCTCCCTAGGAACTCACCAGCACTAAAAGGGGAGACAACCACCAAGGAAAACTATTGCTGCCAGGCTGATGAGAATGTCCCATGCACCTCAGGGCTAGCAGCAAAGCAGAGAGTCAGGCCTTTTCTTCTCCCCTTTTTGAATCATTAATAAATTTTATTTTAATTTATGGCATAAAGCATTTCTACCCCAGTATAATAAATAAGATAATTACATAGGAAACTGCAAATCCATTAGGTAAAACTTGCTGTTCTTTTGCAATATACAACAGTTATTCTGCCTTTATTTTCTTCCCTAGCTGTTCCACTCTATAGAATGCCACCATAAGACACAAATCGTTTAATATATTTAAACTCATTCTAGAAGTGCTTCTGTGTATCAATTCTTTTTCTGGATGCAGACAGTGTCTTTTTTCACATGCCCTCCATAGTTAATTTGGGGATTTAAAAGAGACAAAATAACTTATTCCCTCAACGTCATTCTGAAACAATCTTGCTGTTACTGTCTACAATGTTCTCCTGGTTTTGCTCATTTCTCTCTTCATTATTTCATGCAAGTCTTTCCATGTTTTTCAAAGATCATTGAGCTCATCATTTCTTATAGCACAGTAGTATTCCATCACAATCATATATCACAACTTCTTTAGCCTTTCCTGAATTGATGGGCATCCCTGAAATTTCCATTTCTTTGCTGCCACAAAAAGAGCTGCTCTAAGCATTTAAGAACATGCAGGGCTTTTTTTCCGAATCATCTTTGGAAATAGACCAAATAATGTTATTGTTTGGTCCAGGGGTAGGGGCAGTTTATCTCTTTGGGCATAATTCTAGATTGCTTTCAAAAATGCTGAATTAATTCACAATGACACAAACAATGAATTAGTGTCACAATTTTTCCATGTCTCTTCCAACATTTGTCACTTTCATTTCTATCATTTTAGCTAATCTGGTCAGTGCAAAATAATATCTCAAGGTTGTTTCAATGTGCATTTCCATAAACAATAATGATTTAGATCTTTTTTTTATGTGATTGTTAATTATTTTGATTTTTTCATCCAAACAGCCTCCTCATACGCATTGTCCTTTTATCAATTAGGGAGTGACTCACATTCTTATATTTTTTAAAATTTTTAAGTTTTTTTTAATTTTTAGTTTTCAATATTCATTTCCACAAGATTTTGAGTTGCAAATTTTCTTACCGTCTTTCCCCTACCACCACCCTAACATAGAGATCCTACTGAATACCCTTTTCCCCAATATGCTCTCTCTTATATTCTCCCCCATACCCTCTCTAACTTTCTAGTAGGGCAAGATGCATTTCTATACCACAGTGCTTATATACCTTATTTCCCAGCTGCATGTAAATAATAATAACAATTTTAAGCATTTTTTTAAAACTGATTTCCAGATTCTTCCCATTCTTCCCTCATTTCCCACCCCTACTGAGAAGATAAGCAATTTAATATGGGTGGTATATGTGTAGCTATGCAGAACATTTCCATAGTAGATATATTGTGAAAGACTGACTATATTACCCTCCATCCTATCCCCCCCACTTGTTCTCTTTTTACTTTGACCCAGTCCCTCTTAAAAAGTATGTGCTTCTAACTACCCTTCTCCCCCCAATCTGCCCTCCCTTCTATCATCCCCCCTCTTGTCCCCTTCCCCCTACTTTCCTGTAGGGTAAGATACCCAATTTATTGTGCATTTTATTCACTCCTTAAGCCAAATGCAATGAGAGTAATGTTTACCCATTCCCTTTCACCTTGCTGCTCTTCCCCTCCATTGTAACAGATTTCCCTTGCCTCTATTATATGAAATAATTTACTCTATTCTGTCTCTCCCTATCTCCTCTCATTATATTCCTCCCCCACCTCTTAATTTTATTTTTAGATATCATCCCTTCTTATTCAACTGATCCTGTGCCTCTGTTTATATATACATGTACACAGATAAACACACACTCACATACACCCTCCTGTATAAACATATGTGTATGTATGCATATATATAATTGTTGGGGGCGGGGATAGGCTTTGCCTTTACTGTGCTAATTTCCATATGAGGGCGTGGTTTAATGTATATAAGATGCTGTATGCGGAAGCATCTCTCTCTCGGGATGTGACCAGCCGTGAATAAACAACCCCTGAAACCTCGGGTGCTCTGTCTGGGTTAATTCCTCTTCGGAGGCTGGTGACGACCGAAGACTCGCCATGGGGATAGGTGAGTAGAGAGGACGGGGATATAATAGTTACAGATCAACCTGCCGCCGGTGCCGTAGATAAGGCCCCCGGCAAGTGGCGCCTGAACAGGGATTGAGATCTGTAGGGACCGTCTGAGTCCGCTGGACGGACTCCCCCCAGACAGCCTCATCTCATAAGAAGGACGAGATGGGAGGATTGAATAGCATACCTGAATTTCGACCCGAGGAGAAAGGGGTTGTAGCCGCCCAGCTGTATAAGCTGTGCGCTAAGAAGGGGTATAAAATCCCCCTAAAAACCTGCCAAGCATTCATAGAAGGGTCGGGGGAAGAGGAGGAAAGTCACGGTGTGGGGCCACAAGAGGAGGATGAAGGGGAGGATGGGGGGGAGGATGAGGGCCCCCCTCCCGTGTACCCCTGGGAAGAGTTAAGGAGGGCTAGAGGGGAAAGCCGCGAAAAAGATGGCGGAGACACGACACTTCCGCATTCTTCATGGGACACTGACCGGAAGGATAGTGGGTGTGACGCAGCTCAGATGCCCAGCGGGCCTAGACAGGAAAAGACAGGAGGATGGGGCGGGGCCTCTTCTAGACACCCGGAGGCCTGGGGCGGAGTTTCCCCGAGTTGCCCAGAAGCTTGGCTAGCTGCCCCAACGGCCATGGCTGAGCCTCCCCCATGCAGATTGGCAGCATTCAGGGACGGGGGGAGAGGACCCAGACCAGGGGCAACAGGTCTGGTCGCAGCCAGTGCCATCCGAGCCCTTGAGCAAGGAGAGATGGTAGATTGGGATGACTGGGGAATATATCCGCTGCTTGCTGATCCCCTCACGGGACAGCGGCAGTACACCCCAGTGCCATTTAAAATGCTGATGGATACTGGGGCGGATTGCTCCGTGATAAATGGAGGCCAGTGGAAGCCTGAATGGCCACTGTCGGCGGGAGGGCAGCCAGTAATGGGGGTAGGAGGGAGACAGACTGCCCCTAAGGCAGCAAGGGCCCTGAAGTGGGCCGTGAAAGGCAAGACAGGACTGTTTAAACCTCTCTTCCTACCAGGGCTCCCATACGCCCTCTGGGGGCGTGATCTCCTCTCCCACTTGAATCTTTCTTTGGCCACTCCAGACAGTCTGCTGGGAAATTAGTGGGGGCCACTGCCGAAGGGAGCTTCTCCCCGCAGATCACTTGGATTGATAAGAAACCAATATGGGTAGAACAGTGGCCCCTGTCCCAAGAGAAGCTCACAGCGCTTAGGATGATTGTGGATACTTTATTATTAGAGGGGAAAATAGAGAAATCTCTTAGTCCCTTTAATTCCCCAGTATTTGTCATCAAAAAGAAAAGTGGAAAATGGAGGATGCTAGTTGACCTCAGAGCAGTTAACGCTGCCATGTTACCAATGGGAGCCCTCCAACCTGGACTACCCACGCCGGCAGCCATCCCAAGGAATTGGGAGATAATAGTGATTGATATTAAGGATTGTTTTTACAGTATCCCTCTTCACCCAAATGATAAAGAGAAGTTTGCCTTTTCTGTTCCCAGTGTTAACTTCCAGGCACCTTCTGAGAGATATCAGTTTAGGGTTTTGCCCCAGGGAATGGCAAATAGCCCAACCTTGTGTCAGTTATATGTGGCAGAGTTGTTAAGGCCAGCTAGGGAAAAATATAACAGTCTTATGATTATACATTATATGGATGATATATTGATCGCTGCACCACAGCTGCAGCTGGCAGAGAGTTGTTTGGCCCTAATAACTGAGTTGTTGCAAGGTAAAGGATTGCTGCTAGCCCCTGAGAAGGTGCAAAAGTCATATCCTTATGAATATTTAGGTCAAAAGGTTCTTCCCGAACAGGTTGTTAAAGATATTCCTGGCATTGATAAGTCCCAATATAGGACATTGAATGATTTTCAAAGGTTGGTGGGAGCAATTCAGTGGATTCGCTCTGCAATCCCTATACCACAGTCACTTATGCAGCCATTATATGAGATTCTAAAAGGGGCGTCACAGTTGACCTCCCCTAGGACATGGACCCCCAAGGCAGAACAGGCATTGGAACAGATTTTGCAAAAAGCCTCTGTTTTGAGTCGCCAAGCCCCAGATGAACCTATATATTTTCAAATATTAAGAGATACAGGGCGATTTTGGGGATGCCTCTTTCAAAGACATGGATGTTTAGAATGGTTATATCCAAAATTTCCAAAAAAGATTATACAAGATAAATGGGAGACCCTAGCTTGGTTTTGTTTGCAAGCCTCTGAGCGCTGTCAACGCGCATTTGGGCGCAAACCTTTTCTTAACTTAGATCTATCAGGAGAGCTCAGTCATACACTTGCAGAAAAGTCCCTGCTGTGGGCCACGGTGTTGACTAGTATGAATATTGCGAAAGTCACACCTCCCCCAGTGGTCCGGATGTATAGTGAATTCATTCTCAAACGCCACACGCCTGTAGTGGTATCCGATCCAGTGGCCGGACCAAATATATTTACAGATGCCACTAAGAATGGCCGTGCTGTAGTTCACAACCCGTCACAAGCAGCCATGTGGGTATTTGATACCCCATATACCTCCACCCAGAAGAATGAGTTATTTGCCATTATTAAAGCTGTAGAGTTGTTTGATACTATACATATACATGTATCAGTAGATACCTTTTCTTCCTTTACCTTTGCCACGTTGCAACCCGGCGAGACCGTAAGACATGTAATATCACATTTGTACACTCAAATGGCCACCTTAGGTGTGCCAGAAGCCCTAAAGACTGATAATGGGCCGGCATATACCTCTAGGGCCTTTACAGAATTCTGCCTAGAATTTTCTATCAATCATACTACGGGTATTCCCTATAACCCCACAGGCCAAGCCATGGTGGAGCGAGCAAATCGCAACCTGAAAACAACCCTCTATAAACAAAAAGGGGGAGTATGCAGGGGAATAACCCAAAAGGAATTGGCACAAGCCGTTTTTACCATGAACTTTCTCCAATTTAGAGATGATGGCACCTCGGCCGCACAGAGATTTTTTGGAAAAACTGCGACCAAACACATAGAGCTGCCACCCCCCACAAGGGCCCTACCAGGAACTAAGATAATGTGGAGGGATGAAGAAGGAAAGTGGCATGGGCCTGTCACAGTGGTTGCAAGGAGACCAGGCCATTTATCCTTTTATCCAAATGAGAATTCTAGTCTCCCCGAAAAATGGATACCTGTACATAGAGCTAGAGATCTTGAATGAACCCAACCCGATTATCGGGATGAGGAGTTCCCTCTCTTTTCCTTTGCAGGGACATGGCCCACCATCCTGGGAATCCTGATGTATGGAACGGCGATAGAACACCCCACCCCCGGACTCGCGACGCCTCGATGGGGGCCTCTTGGGGCGGGTTGGGTGCCTCTCTGTGTCTCCTCTTATTACTTATTGGGCTTTTATTTTGGTGCATATGCCGTGCATCCACCCGGAATAAGGGCGATATGTTACTTACCCAACAAGCCATCTTTGCTATAAGAGAAGGACAAGATCCTTCAGTTTGGCTCGCCGCCATGGAAGACATGTAACACCTTGGGGTAAGACGGGGCGAGCCCCACGACGGGCAACTTCTCCCACCCAGCCACCTAAGACAGGGCCCGAAGGTGTTGGGTCCCTAGGACGGGTAAGGTTTCAGGGATTGAGGAGACGACCCAAGCCAGGGCACCCCGCTCCCGGCGAAGCTATAAGCTTAGATGATGCGTAATGTTTAGCAAGGCTGCACCGGGCACCACAGCCCTGATAAAAACAAAAAGGGGGAGATGTTGGGGGCGGGGATAGGCTTTGCTTTTACTGTGCTAATTTCCATATGAGGGCGTGGTTTAATGTATATAAGATGCTGTACGCGGAAGCATCTCTCTCTCGGGATGTGACCAGCCGTGAATAAACAACCCCTGAAACCTCGGGTGCTCTGTCTGGGTTAATTCCTCTTCGGAGGCCGGTGACGATCGAAGACTCGCCATGGGGATAGGTGAGTAGAGAGGACGGGGATATAATAGTTACAGATCAACCCACCGCCGGTGCCGTAGATAAGGCCCCCGGCATATAATATGTTCCCTGCAACTATGTTCATACTGAGAAAAGTCTCATGAGTTACAATGATCCCTTTTCCATATAGGAATGTAAATAGTTCAACTTCAGTAAGTTCCGTATTATTTCTTTTTCCTGTTTCCCTTGTAATGCTCCTCTTGCTTCTTTTACTTGAAAGTCAAATTTTCTGTTCAGCTCTGGTTTTTTTCTCAAGAATGTCTGAAAGTGGAGGCAGAGCCAAGATAGCGGCATAGAAGCAGGAAAATTGCATGAGTTCCCCAAATAACCACCTCAAATACCTATAAGATATGAGTCTAAACAATCTTTAGACCTACAGAACCCACAAAGTGAGAGAGATAAACAAAACTCCCACTGAAGGCAGCCTGGAAGGCTGGCAGGAATGACCCCTCACAGCTTGCTGGGAGCCAAGCACAGGCCTATGTGAGCCTGAGGTTTTAGCCCCAGGGTGGCCCCACCCAGGAAGGCTGCAGCGAATTTTGGGAGACTGGGTCACCAGCAGTTGTGGCAGTTTCCAGAATTATCAACCCATAAATGCAAAAGACAAAGTAAAAAGTCAGTGTGGAAGTCTGTGGGAGAAGGGGTGGTGGGTGAGGACAGAGGACTGGCTCTGGTCCCTGCACCCTGGGGAGAGAAGTGGCCAAGGAGCAGCAGCACTGCAGCACCCACTGCATGGCTGCTTCAGAGCTCTGGGCCTGCAGATTATAGGAGGACAAAGTGACCATTCAGAGGATAGTCACTCTTGCTTTAACCTGCTTGGATCTGGATTGCTGTGTAAGGTGGAGGTCCTGGGGTGTGTTACCAGTGTGCCACAGCATGTGGAGAAGGTACCCAACTAATAGCTCTGGCAGCTGGGAAAACCCCAGTCATTGGGGCAAATATCCCCCCTATGGTAGCAGAGCTTTACTTTGGCAAAAAACTCAAAATTCAAGTAATTGAGTGGCAACATGAGGAAGCAAAGGAAGCAAAACAAGCATAGCAGTAACACCTTAGATCCCTTTTCTGGGGACAAAAAGGATCAAAGCATGGAACTGGAGGAGGACAACAAAGTCAGAAGTCCTGTACCAAAAGCTTCCAAGAAAAATATGAACTGGTTACAGGCCATAGAAAAGCTGAAGAAGGAAGAAAAGTGGAGGAAAAATTGGGAAGAGAAATGAGAATGATGCAAGAAAACCATGAAAAGAGAGTCAACAACCTGACTGAAGAAAATAACACCTTTAAAAAAAAGACTAATTGAAATGACAAAAGAGGCTCAAAAAGCCAATGAGGAGAAGAATGCCTTAAAAACTGAATTTGCCAGATGGAAAAAGAATCTCAAAAGCTCACTGAGGAGAATCATTCCTTCGGAATTAAATTGGAATAAATGGAAGCTAGTGACTTTATGAGAAACCAAGGTACTATTAAACAGATCCAAACAAATGAAAGAATAGATGGCAATGTGAAATATCTCATTGGAAAAACCACTGACCTGGAAAATAGATCCAGGAGACATAATTTAAAAATTACTGGGCCACCTGAAAGCCATGATCCAAAAAAGAACCTAGAAATCATCCTTCAAGAAATTCTCAAGTAAAACTGCCCTGATGTTTTAGAACCAGAGGGCAAAATACAAATGCAAAGAAATCACTTCTTGAAAAAGATCCCAAAAAGAAAACTCCTAGGAATATTATAGCCAGGTTCCAGAGTTCCCAGATCAAGGAGAAAACATTACAAGCAGCCAAGCAGAAACAATTTGAATATTGTGGAAACACAATGAGGATAACACAAGCTGTAGCAGCTTCTACATTAAGGGATCAAAGGGCTTGGAATATGATATTCCAAAGGACAAAGGAGTTAGGATTAAAGCCAAGAATCACCTACCCAGCAAAACTGAGTATAATGTTTCAGGGGAAGATATGGTCATTCAATGAAATAGAGGAATTTCAAGCATTTTGATGAAAAAACCAGAGTTGAATAGGAAATTTGAAATTCAGATACAAGAAGCAAGAGAAGCATGAGAAGGTAAACAGGGAAAGGACATCATAAGGAATTTATAAAAGTTGAACTATTTATGTCCCTACATGGAAAAACGATAATTGTAACTGATGAAACTTTTCTCAGTATGAGGATAGTTGACGGGAATATAAATGTATATATGTGTGTGTGCATACATACATATATGTCTATATAGGAGGGTATAGTGCATATGAA
Source organism: Gymnobelideus leadbeateri (assembly GCA_011680675.1). NCBI lineage: Eukaryota > Metazoa > Chordata > Mammalia > Diprotodontia > Petauridae > Gymnobelideus > Gymnobelideus leadbeateri. The sequence goes on along the minus strand of WOXC01005186.1, from coordinate 800,939 downwards.
TACATATGTGAGTGTGTGTATATATGTGTACAGGTATACAGAGACAGAGGGCACAGAATCAATTGAATAGGAAGGGAGGATAATTAAAAACTAGAATTAAGAGGTGAGAGAGAAATATAATGAGAGGAGATAGGGAGAGACAGAATAGGGTAAACTATCTCATATAGAAGAGGCAAGGGAAAACTGTTACAATGGAGGGGAAGAACAGGAAGACAAAAGGGAATGGATCAACCTTACTCTTATTGAATTTGCCTTTAGGAGGGAATAGCATATGCACTAAATTGGGTATCTTACCCTACAGGGAAGTAGGGGAGAATGGGATAAGAGGCTGAATGATAAAAGGGAGGGTAGATTTAGGGGGAGGGTAGTTAGAAGCACACACTTTTGAAAAGAGGCAGGGTCAAAGTAGAAAATGGAACCTGTTGGGAGCAGGATAGGATGGAGGGAAGTATAGTCAGTCTTTCACAGTAAATCCTCTTTGGAAATGTTTTGCATAACTACACATGTACAACCTAGACTGAATTGCTTAACTTCCCAGTAAGAGTGGATGATGAGGGAAGAAAGGGAAGAATCTGGAACTCAAAGTTCTAAAATTACATGTCTAAAAAAGTTTCATTATTATGTCTAACATGCACTGGGAAATATGATATACTGGCACTGGGGTATAGAGATCCATCTTGCCCTACTGGAAAGTTGGAGGGTGAGGGAGGATATAGGAGAGAGCAGATTGGTTATTCAGTGACATCACTGCTTTTGGGTCGTCGGTAGGGGAAAGACGGGGAGAAAACTTGTAACTCAAAATCTTGTGGAAATGAATGTCATAAACTAAAAAGAAACATAAAATTTATTTAAAAAAAAGAAAAATGCAAATTACAACAACCCTGATATATTGTATACCTACTTGACTAGGGGAAAAATGAGAGAAGGAGAAAGAGACAAATGGAGGGGATGTGGGAAAATTGGGAAACTGATTCATTGTTAATGGAATTGTGAACAGATTCAGCCAATTTGAAGAGCAACCTAGAATTATGGTAAAAGGCTTATTAAACTACTTTGATGCAACCACTATTTACAAAGATCATCACAGAAAAAGAAAAAGAACTCACATGTTATAAAACGTTTATAGCAGTTCTCTTTGTGGTGGCAAAGAACTGGAAATTTCAGGGATGCCTATCAGTTTGGGAAAGGCTGAACAAGTTGTGGCATGATTCTGATGGAATACTGCTGTACTATAAGATACGATGAGCTCAACATATTAGAAAAACATAGATAGACTTGCACAAAATAGTTAAAAAGTGAACCCACATTTAGAGTGAACAGAACCAAGAGAACGTTGTATGCAATAACAGCAGTGATGTTTTAAGAATGACTTTAAATGGATAAAGTATTTTGACTATTATAAATAACCAAATTAACTCTAATGGACATATAAAGAAAGATATATAGATATATATATGGGGAGGTACATTCAATTCATGCACACACACTTGTGCACACACATGCGCACACCCATATATGAAATTTTTGTCTAATGGTAGCTATCTCTAGGGCAGGGAAGGGTGAGGGAAGAAAAAAAGAAAAAAGAGGAATTTACATGATAATTCGTTGTATAGTTGAAAGGACTAGAAAGTTTGCATAAGACATTTGCATTTTCATATACAATCATCTTTTTTGTTGTACCATGTTATGGAAATGCTTCTTTTTCCATAAATTAAAGATTTTTTTAAAGGGATGTGGAAGGACCATGAAGGGCTGGAGAGGCCGTCAGAAATGTACATCCCTACTTCTATCCCCCAAGAACATTGGGAGGGGGGATTGGGTAGTGAGGAGGCAGAAGGAAGGAGCAGAGGACTGTGCCCAACCCATTGTATCTGGAAGGAATGGATTGTCTTCATCTTTCTGCTTGCCAACTGAGTGGGCTGGACTCAGCCACCTCATAGTGCCCTCCTTCAAGTCCCCAGCTCTGCTTCTGTGACTCAGTTTTCCCCTCTTTCCTTCCCCTCTTGTTTCCATAAAAGCAAGTCTCCTGGCCCCCATGATCCAGGAGCCACATCCCCTGAGTTGTGGAGGTGAATGTTTACTTCTTGCTGGCTGGGCCAAGGCAGAAAATGGGGTGGGAGGATTTCAGGTCTCTTTCTCTAGGGCCCACTCCATTCAAATTGCTCTCTGATTCACTGGATCTCTGTCTCTTTCCCTCAATCACCCTTGGGTTTGTCCCTCAACCTGTGAATCCCCAAACTTCTCTGTCCGTGTCTCTCCCCCTCTCTCCTTTCCCTACTCCTTTCCCCTTCCCTGACTTCCTCTCTTCTGTGTCTCTTTTGCTGTCTCCCTCTCTTTGCTTCTAGCAACTGGACACAGATGGCTCTGGAGGAGAAAGTGAGACTGGGGACCTTGCACAGTCCTCCCTCACTCAAAGTAAAGTCAACTTCAAGGCGTGTAATCATTTCCATGATATCAAGGTCCTCTTAGAGTATGAAGGACAAACACAACAACCACAACCACAATAACAACAACTCTGCTCCTCCTTTCCTCGTCCACCTCTCTTTCCCCCCCCCACCTCTGTCTGACTCTCATTGCCTATCTCTATTTGTCTCTCTACTTATTCCTCTACCCCAACTTCTTTTACTCAATCTCCCTCCCCTCCATCACTGTCTCTGTGTCTCTGCCTTTCTGTCTCTCTCGGTCACTCTCCCTGACTCTCTGCATCTCTCTCTGTCTCTCTACCTCCCTTTGTCTCTCTCTCTCTGTCCGTCTCTCTCTCATTCTGTCTCTGTCTGTGTCTCTGTCCCTTTCATTCCTGTCTCTCTCTATCCCTGTCACTGGCGCTCCCTAGCTCCGCCTCTCTCTTTCTCCTCCTCTTTATCCTCCTGACGCTCATACCCATTGCCACATTCCTCTTCCTTGGTATCCAAGGGATGGGCTCTTTAGGAGTCTGACTTCTTTCCCTGTCTGTCAGAAAAATGGAGGCTGGACACTAAATATGCTGACTATTTACTGAGCTCTGGTAGGGACCCTCTTCTGCAGGGGCCTTGTGGGGGTCTCCTGTTCCCTCCAGGCCCTGCCTGTCACCAAGTCTCTCTTATAAGAGGTTTTATTTTCTTTTCACATTTTTGGACAAAACAATAATGCAAAAATATGATTGTACATGAAACTGTAAATTTACTATGCATAACTTGCTATTCCTTTCAAATATACAACAAAATTAACATTTAAATTTATCTTTTTTCTGCCCTCCCCACCACCCTAGAGATAAGGACCATTAGAGACTAAGAGGTGTATCTGTGGACATTATTCTCTATATACTTCTATTGATTGGTTCTTTCTCTAGATGCAGATAACATCTTTTTCATACGTCCTTTATAGTTAATTTGGGTATCTATAACTGACAAAATGACTTATTCACTCAAAGTCATTCTTAGAACAATATTGACATTACACTATACCAGACTTTCTTGGTTCATTATTTGATACAAATATTCTTCTCTCCATGATTTTTCAAGCTAATGAAATTCCTGATTTCTCACAGCACAGTAGGATTCCATCACCATCATACACCAACTCTGTCAGCCATCCCCAACCATTCCCCATTCTCATTCAAAGTTACAATTTCTCCTTGTGAAATTCCCTCCATGTTGTTTTTTCTCACTATTTTGTTTCTCAGCCTCTATTCATCCTGTCCCTGTTACCTTATCTTCTGCCCTTCTCTTCCTATGCCTTAATTTATCCTTCCTCTAAAAGTCCTTCCCTTATCTATTCCCCACTCTCCTGATCTTCGTCCATACCCCCTTCTAAATGTCCCTATACCTTCTGAGCCTCTCTGGAAGGGCAGAAGCCTCTGAATCATCTCCAGATGTTTGTTTCCTCTTCATCCCAGGAGAAAGTTTCCCAGATCATCAGCCCTCCACCCCACCTGCGCCCTCTGTCTTAGTTCTTCCTTTCACACCCCATTTTATGAGATACTTTCTCCTTTTAATCTTTTCCCACTTAATTTTGTTTTTCAGAATAACATCATACACAACTCTCACCTCAGCATACACAACTTTCTTCCAAGTACCTTGGAATGACCACAGTTTTGAAAATATTATTACTACTAACTAATAATTATTAATATTGATGACACTTTCATATATATAAGTGGACATTTTGCCTTAATCAATGCCTTATAATGAGTCTTCAAATAATTTTGAGGAATTTCTTCTGAATCTTTTATATTAGATTTTGCTTTGAGTTCTGTTCAACAGATTTTCTGCACGGAAGATGGGACAGCAGTTCCCTTAACCTTGGATAATTGGGTGTCAGTGTTCTGGGCTACAGGTGTGGAGAAGTCTGGCTATCACTCCTCTCTTGTCTTGCAGTCATTCACCTCCCCAGGGGAGGCCATCAGACCACTTGGAACAAAGCCCTGGAGCCTGAGCTCACAGCCCCATGAGAAGCCAAGGGTGAGTGATAAGGCCCCAGTTGCCCTCCTGTGCCTGCCTCAATGGGCTACATGATTGGAGAAAGTTTCCTAGAGGCCCATAGTTGAGGAAGGCATTCAGATTGCAAGGAAGGGGCTATTTGAGGAGGTGCAGTTGAATGGGAAGCCCCCCCTTCCCTGGAGAGCTTTAGGGAAAGGCTACCTGACCACTTGTTAGGTGTGGCACATCAGGGATCCTTGTTCAGGCAGGGGTTGGACCTAATGTCCTCAGAGGCTCTCCCCACCCTCCCAGTCCTGAGGTTCTACGATTTTGTGATTCCTCCACTGACTGCACCCCTCATCTGTCTTGTGGGCTTCGTCCACCTCACAATCCACTCACTGCATCGTTTTGCCACCCACCTAGGCACCCCTGGTGGGATGGTTTTAAGGACAGAGGCAGGGCCAGCCAGGAAAATTGGATTTTAGTCACAGCTCAGGCCAAAGCTTTCCATGTGCTCTGGGGCAAGTCATTTCCTTCCTCTGGGTCCATGGTGATAGCTGCTCCATTGACAATTGATGGTGGGTAGGAGGGTACATAAGTGAAAACTCTTTGGAGATTATAAGTGGTCACTGACTGCTCTGTGAGAGGCCACAGTGCTTCATAATCTAGACCTTTTGTGTTTACTGGATGACAGGGTAATTATGCAGTAGTCAAGGAATTCTCAGTGTTTCATCAGTGGTCACTGACATCTTTGACCTGTACAGGGCCTTGTAATTGTCTGCTTCCCTCCCAGTGTAAATGGTCATGGGCTTGGGCCCATATCGGCAGTATTCTACACAGGAGACCCCTGGGCAGGAAGTCATTGGGTGTTGGAGACTCTAAAGTGCTTTATGGGAGGTATAAGTGGTCCCTATAGATGATACTGGGCTTTGGACCACATGGGCCATGAAGCACTTTGCAGAAGGTTAACAGGGTAGCTTCAGAAACAGGAAAGGGAATTGGCAAAAGCTGCAGATGTATGTGGGTTGGCAGATGGCATTGGGACCTCACAAACTCTAAAGTGCTGTGCTTCATGTGGCCTGATTTCTATTGTATGGACTGGGCCTGTCCCACTCCCCTGAGGAAAACCCGGGGAGGAGCCTAGGAAAGCTCCTGCCCCAGGCAGAGACCAGTGGATGATGGCAGGTGGGAAGGGAAAAGCAGGGGAAGGTTTTGGCAGGAGCAGCCCCTGGATCAGGCCTGTGAATGTTCCTTTTGCATCTTTGACTTTGCTCTCATTCCAGCCTGAGCCAACTGAGACCAGGGATAAGATGAGAGAGCTGAAGAGAGAACCCAAGAGCAGGAGGAGGGTGGCTGCTCACAGATCTCCATGCCTTGCCAGACCTGGATGCCTTTGGCTGGAGAGACCCCAAAGAGGAGGGTTCATGGCTTCAGTAGCTGCCCCTAGAATCCTGACAGGCAACATCATGGTCACCTCCTTGCTCAGACTGCTGGCACGTTATCGCCCCATATGTCCCCACCCCTATCCCAAGACTGTGGCTCTATCACCCCCCACCCCAGCATCTTCTCTGGTTCTGATACCCTGCTGGCTCCATCACTTTCCATTCCTTCATGGGTCACCATTAAAGGTGGTATACTGATGCACCCCTGTGTGGCTGCCTCTATTGCACCCTGCTCACACAATCAGAGGTCACTGAAATATGATCAATGAGGATCAGGGACAAGGTGCCTTCCTGGTGGCCAGGAGCTCACCCCAACATTTTAATTGGCCAGCTTCAGCACTGATGACCGCCATGGAAAAAGGAGGCTGCATGGTGCCGCAGTGGATAGAGAGACTAGATGTAGAGTCTATCAATCAATAAACGTTTATCAGGGGCTCACCATGAGCCAGGCACTGTGCTAATCTGGAAAGACTTGAGTTCAGATCCTGCCTCAGATTCCAGCTTCATGTCCCGAGCCAAGGCTTTGCTTGCTTCAGATTCCCCTCCTGAGCACACCTAAGTCACAAGGTTATTATGAGATCATGTATGTGAAGGGCTCTGCCACCTTTAAATTGCTACATAAAAGACTTTGTCATTGTTATTTTTCTCAGGCCAATAGCTGCCCCCCCCCATCAAGTTGCAGGGGGAGAAGGGAGGGCAGAGGAAGCCCCTCATGAAAATGTTGGAGACTGACATTCTGCCCAAGTGTCCTTGGTGTGGTCAACAGCCTGTCCTCCAACAAGGAGTCTCCTCCTTTCAGACTCCAACATTCCCCTCATTTTCACCCCAGGAATCGCTGAGAGACACAGAATGAAATGTCCCTTTCCGGTTAATCCACCCTCTGAAGGAGAAAGTCATAGCTCTGGAAATGGAAAAAGTCCTCCTGAGCTTCTCAACTGGGAGCAGCAAAGACAAGAGCTCCAGGGCACATGTGGATAATTATGGGCCCCCATCACCACCCCATCCAGCCTCAGGGCCAGGCCTGTGTTGCTTCCCAAGCTGTTCATTCACCTCCTGGGCTATCCTGGTGGGCTCTCAAGCCCTCTTCCTGCCCCCAGTGGAGTTCCCCCAATGATCTCCACCATGTTTGCACCCACTGGCTGTGGGATTCTACCCAGAGTATCTAATGCTAATGACTAGCATTTCTATGATGCTTTAAGGTCTGTGGGGCACTGCAAATGTTATCCCATTTGATCTTTGCAATAACCCCAGGAGATTTGGAAACAGAGGGAGATAGAAATGAAACGACCTTCCCTGGCTCACACAGTTAGGATGCCTCTGAGGCTGGATTTGAACTCAAGTCTTCCTGAATCCAGCCCAATTGCTGCATGTCCCGAGGTTCCCTCTTCATGGCCTCATGTGTCACTGAGCTCTTTGATTCCGTAGAATCAAGCCTGCATTCAGAGTCATTTGGCAATAAGGTTCTCATTCCACAGAGCAATTCCCCATGCTAGCTCCACTCTGGGGCTGGGCTTACTGATTGCTGAGCTTTGACCATAACCAGCCCTCCAAAGATTCATCACACTGCTGCTTCTCCCCCACTCGATTTTATGGCCCACCCCTGGACCCACATTCACCCATCCCCTCTGTGAGGAGAAAGGCATGCATCACGGTGTAGTCACCAAAGAATTCAGACTCAAGACTGTCTGCAAGCCAAGTAAAAGGTTGATCTGGGGCAAAGCCCCCAGCAGGCTCTTCTCCTTGGGGGGCTGAGCTTCACAAACGATCCCAGCCATGAGAAGCTACAGGGTTGTACTGAGGGAAAGTACCATACTGGCAGGGAATAAAGTCATCAGGGACAGGCAGGCATTTAAGGCATTCTTTTCCTCATTGGTTTTTTTGGTTCTCTTTTACCATTTGAGTTTGTCTATTTTTTAGGGTGTTAGTTACTTCAGAAATTTTTGGGTCTCCTTTAGCAGGCTGTTGAGTGGCTTTTTATCATTTTCTTGCATCATCCTCATTTATTCTCCCAGTTTTTCCTCCACTTCTCTTACTTGATTTTCAGAAACCTTGAGCTCCTCCATGGCCTGTGACCACTTTGTATTTTTCTTGAAGGGACTTTTGACTTTGCTGTCTTCTTCTGGTTCTATGTTTAGATCATCTTTTTCACCAAAAATGATGCTATAGTTTGATTTGACTTCCTCTGTTTCTTCATCTTACCAGCCAATTACTTTACTTTTGAGCTCTTTGCTACAGTAGAACTCTGCTTCCTGAATGGAGAGAGCTGTGTCCCTAATTTCTAGGATTTTTAAAGCTGTTGTCAGAGCTTATTCTGGGCATCTGCCTCAGTACTGTGAAGAGCACTCCCTCTCCACAGCCTCAACAAGCTCTGACATTCTAGCATTTCTCATTCCAGGATTGCCACCCAAGACTGTGATCCAGATCCCAGCAGGGTAAAGCAAGAGAATCCCACCTCAGCACCAGTAAAAAGATTCCTGCAATTGTCCTCTGCACATGTGCTTATTCCCCTTACAGTCTGTAGGCCAGAATCTTCAGAAGCAGTGCTGTTCCTCTGCTGCTTTGGGGCAGGGGCCAGACGACACTCTTCTGTCACCCAGGATCAAAAGACTTTCCATTGACCTTTCCCTTCAGTGTTTATGGGTTGAAAAGTCTAGAAAAAGCAAGAGCTTCCAATGAATCAGTCCCATGAACTCTGCTCTGGCCAAGCTGTCTCACAGTGTGCACCAGCATGATCCACACAGAATTTCGATCTGCCCCCAGCCCCATGTGGTAGATCCTTCCTATAGGCTTGCTAGGCTGCCTTCAGCAGGAGATATGTTTCCCTCTGTCACTTTGTGGGTTCTGTAGCTCTAAAGTTTGTTAAGAGTAATTTTTACAACTATTTGAGGTGGTTCAATGGGAGCTCAAGCAAGTTCCTGCTTTTACTCTGCCATCTTGGCTCAGCCCCCTGTTGTTTTTCTTGTGAAATGTTTCATATTCTCTTTTATTTATTCATTCTTTATATATTGATTTCTTCATCTCTCATAATTTTACTGGCTTCCTCTTGCCCAGTTCTGATTACCAAGGAGTCATTTTCTTCCTTATGATTCTGTATCACCTTTTTTTTTTTCTTTTTGGAGGGCAACTGGGGTTAAGTAACTTGCCCAAGGTTACACGGCTAGGTTTTTGTTTGTGTGTGTTAAGTGTCTGAGGCCGGATCCGAACTCAGATCCTTTTGACTCCAGGGCCGGCTCTCTATTCACTGCACTACCTATCCTCCCCAACTGTATCACCTTTTTTAATTGGTTGAATTTTTTGTCATAATCTTCTTGTTTTTCTTGTATTATTCCTATTTTTCTTCTTAGTTTTTTCTCAGTCTTTTTTTATTTTGACAGACTTTTAAGTTTTTGAAGGAATTCTTTTTGCGCAGGTGACCATTTGACATCCCTCTTTGGGATGGGAAAGGGTTTCTTTGCTTCAGTGTCATCTTCTGAAGATGAACTCTGCTACTGCAGCAGCTCTCTATGGTTGGATTCTTTTTCTTTTGCCTGTGCATCTTTGGGGGGAATCATTTCATTCCCATAATCACCTCTAGTCCTGTGGTATGCTCTGATCCTCTTCACTTCTCCCCTATGACCTTGAACTCAAACCAAGACCTTCAGCCTCACAGTCAGCAGTGCCTCCCTGCTTCTGCACTCCCCTGGAATGCTCTTGTTCCTTCTCGTCCCTGCTACTCTCTGCAGCACAGCCAGGTTTGGTGTTCCTCATCTCAAGGTTCCTTAGATGCCTGAGAAGGTAATCAGGGAAAAGAAATCAAAAGGAACTTATCAAAGTTGAACTATTTACATTCCTATATGGAAAAGCAATAACTGTGACTGATGATATCTTTCTCACTATGAAAATAATGGAAGAAGGGGCTGTGGTCATATGAATACATATGTGAATGTGTGTGTATATGGTTACAGTTATATATGGATAGAGGGCATAGGTTGGATTTGTTGGGAAGGGAGAATACTCAAGGGATGAAATTATGAGGTGAGAGAGGAAAGTGGCAAAAGGAGATGGGGAGAGACAGGGTAGGATAAACTATCCCATGTAGAAGAAGCAAGGGGAAGTGGTTGCAAAGGAGGGGGAGAATAAGGAAGGCTAAAAAGGCAAAACCACATTCACATTGAATTTGGTTCAGGGAGAAAATGACATACATGCTAAATGGGATATCTCAACCTGCAGCAGGATAGGGGGAACGGGGATGAGAGGAGGGATGGTGGGTGGGAGGGCATCCTTGGGGGGAGGGGTAGTTGGAAGTATCCACTATAGAAGAGGGACAGGATCATGTAGGGAATGGACCAGGTGGGGGGTGGGATGAGTGGGAGGGAATTATAAGCAGCCTTGTACAATATATCTACTATGATAGTGTTTTGCATAGCTAGACATGTACAACATATACTGAATTACTTATCTCCCAAGAGGGAATGGGTGACAAGGGAGGAAGGAAATGGATCTGAAATTTGAGGTCGTAACATTAAATGTATCAAATATATATAAATACTATTATTAATACTCTTTTGCTTGTAATAGGGAGATAAGATGTGCAGGCATTGGGACACAGAGATTCACCTGCCTCTAATGGAAAAGTCGATGAGGGTATGGGAGAAGGTATGGGAGAGAGCAGATTGGAGGAAGCGATATCTTGTGGGACTGCTATTCTGGGAGGTTGGGTAGGGGAATAATGGGGGGAAAATGATTGTAACTCAAAATCTGGCGGAAATGAATGATGTAAAACAGAAGTTAATAAAGCATTTGTTTAAAAAAATAAAATAAAAGAGGGTTTCCAGTCCCTTTCCACTAGCTGCAGAAATGCTTTCTTCTCTATCTTACTTAGTCCATCCTGCTCTAATTTCTCTCTCTCTCTTTCTTCTGTCCCTGAGGATAGGAGGAAAGGTAAATGACAGCATCTAAGCTCCCGATCTATGTCAGATCTTGAATCCTGCACACTGGCACATATGTTGTTACCTGCATGTCCCCACCTATCCACCTTGGCTCCTTCTGTTGTGTGTCCCTGGAGCGGGGGCTTCCTTTGGATTGGTGACTTGAATCAGTATCTGTTGCTTCTCATAGGGTTATGGCATGCACAAAGTAAATCACTGTACTGGGGAGACCTGGTACAGACCTCCTGGGTCAAACTGAAGACCGAGCCTCCCACATCACTTGCATTTCCTGCTCTTGGCTCCTAATTTGGCTTGGGAAGTGGAGAGTTTGAGTGGGATCCCTCTCCTCAGTGTTGTGCCATGTTGGTAGAGAGTTGTACAGTGTTTTCTGTGTTCTTCTCCCCAGTTTTAGTGCTCATCCGGAATGTTGGGAAGAGAAATCTTTTATTCCAGGTTTTGGGTTGGAGAAATATCTGAAAAACAACTACTTCACCCTCATGCTCCTCACGTGATCCTTCAGAAGGATGAGGAAGCAGTGAGAGAGGCTACTCTTCCAGATCCGATTTTGACCAACACTGAGGACCTGGTCACTGGAATCAAAGCAGTGGGAAGGAGAGAGGCAGCCATTTGGTCTGAAGATTAATGGTAGCAGGGGAGGGGGTGTCATCAAGAGCCTGCCATGAACTTTGGCTTTAAAAAGGGATGATGCCAAAGTGTCATAAGTGGAAGACCATGGCCTACAATGGAACTGGGAAGGTAGTCTAGACTGGATCAGAAGTTCTCAGGCATGGAGTTCAGAAGACAGAAGAGAAATACTCCCAGTGACAGGATAATGGGGTTTCCCCTCAAGAGAATGGTTTTGATCCAAAACGGACAGTTTCCTCAGTAACTTCTACTTTGAGAAACCTTGTACAGGAACAGAAATTGAGAGAAGACTTCAAGTGTAATGTGGTTTTATAATGTAATTGTCGGGAGCACTAAAGGTCACCTTGAGCTAAGGTTGACTTCTGATGCTGAAGGTCACAGAAATATTTCTGTAGTGTGATGAGTTGGGTATGGAGCAGCCTGAGGAAGATGAGGGCCATTGCTTGGAGTGGCTGGGAATATAATAATGACCTACAGGGAACATGGAGTTCTGGGTAATCTTCTCTTTATCTCTTTTTTCTGCCTCAGGGAATGATCATCATGACTGGAACCTGAAAAGCAACTCAGCTGAGAAAACAATGCAAATGTGTTGTAGCAGCCTGTAGATATGGGGAGCACACACCTGAAAAGGTTTGCAGAGCTGCATGTGAGTGCAGGGGAATGGAAGGCTAATGTAAGGGACCTTGGGTGGTCATGAGAACTATTCAAAAATGGCATTGCCAGCCTTGGAGGGCAATCAACTTCCCCTTCCCAGAGCCCTTCAAGCCTCAGTTGAGTACATGGTAGTGGCCTTGCATTTTCCCTTCCACTTGTCAGAGATGGCCATGGATATCCTTTTCAATGGCACTTAGTGCTTCTATGCATTGCATTCAAGTGGAGGGAGTATCAACCACTCCTCAGGGAGCTCAAGTTACCAAGCCAAAGGAAGCCCCAGCTCCAGGGATAGAGACAGAAGGAGCCAAGGTGGGTAGATGGGAACACCAGGTAACAACATGTGCCTGTGTACAGGATTCATGTTCTGACATAGATAGGGAGCTCAGTGAGGTTAGACACTGTCATTCACCTTTCCTCGTATGCTCAGGCTCAGGTGCATAGTGGGTTCTTAATCAGAGCTGACTGACTGAGTCCACAGGCTGAAATGCAGGTCATCCCTGAGGGCAGGTACTAGGATAAGAGAGGCCTGGCAAAGGCTTTTTGGCAGAAAATGGGACTTGAACTGAGGTTTCAGGAAAGGCAGGAGGCAAAGAGATGGGAGAGAGGGATGATTCCACACATGGAGGGGCAGCCAGTGAAAAGGAAGAGACTTGGGAGATAGAGTCATGTGTATGAGGAACAATAAGTGTGGGGGAAGGGAAGGGGACAGGTATTCATTAAAATCTATGTTCAGGCACAGGCTCAGGAATTTTAAAATTTAGCTCATTAGATCTCCCTGACAACCTTATAAGCTTGGCATTATTAGCCCCATTTTACAATATTGGAAACTGAGGCAGACAGAAGTCAAATGAGTTGTCCAGGGCCACACAGCTTTCGTCTCAAGCCAAATTTGAACTAAATTCTTCCTGATCCCAGGTTCACTACTCTTTGCCACTATATGCCTGGAAGGCCATTGTCCCCAAACAAAAGATTACATGGGTAGGGGTGAGATGTTGGAAGACTGGAAAAGAATTAAGGTGCTAGACTATAAAGGGCTTTGAATGTCAAAGTCAGTACTTTATATTTGCTATGGGGGGCAATTGGGAGTCACTGGAGGTTATTGGGTAGGGAGAAGATGGGGTCAAATCTGAGTTTAACAAAATCCTTTTGTTAGCTGAATGGAGGACAGACTGGAGTGGGAAAGACTTGAGCCTCCACATCCCTGCCAGGAGCCTATTGGAACATTACAGATGAAAGATAATGTAAAGTCTGATCTTGTTACTCCTCCTCAATAAACTGTAATGGCTCCCTATCACCTACAGGATCTAATAAAAAAAAATCTGTCATTCAAAGTCCTTTCACATCCTCCTTCCCTTCTGCCTTTCAAATATCCTTATACCTGACACCCCAATATATAACCCTTGATCCAGTGACATGGCCCTCCTGCCTATTCCCCAAACAAGATCCTCCATCTCCTGACTCTGGGCATTCTCTCTAACTGTCCTCATGTGGGAAATGCTCTCCCTCTACTGCTCTGACTCCTGCCTAACTTCCTTGACTGGGCAGCCAGGTTCACTATGGATAGAGTGAGGGGCCTGAATCCAGGAAGATTCCCCTTCATGAATTCAAACCAGGCCTCACACACTTAATACTTTTGTCATCTTGGGCAAGTCTCTTGACCCTGCTTGCTTCAGTTCCTCATCTGTAAAATGAGCTGGAGAAGAAAATGGCAGCTCCAGTACCTTTCCCAAGAAAATCCCAAACTGGTCACAGATAGTCAGACATGACTGAAATGACTGAACAACAAAACCCCAGTTACTAGAGGAGCCGTCCCCAGCCTCTCTGCCTTCCAGGGCCCTCCCTGTATTGAATGTCTCCAATTTATCACATACAAACTGCATGCATACTCATGTGTACTTATAGGTGTAGATGTCTCTGTATACACACACACCCATATAGAATTGTTTGTATATTTTCTCCCCATTTATACTGTGAACTCCTTGAGGGCAGGGAGTGTCTTCTGCCTTTCTTTCTATTCCTAGTGCTTAGCTAAGTACCTGGCACATAATTACTATTTAATAAGTATTTATAGACTGACACAACAGGCAAACAACTATATAGAAACAAAATATATACAAGATCATTGGAAATCATTGAGAGAGTGAAGCCACTAGGATTAACGAGGGTCCCTGGGACAGATGAAGAAGGAAACAGACAGGTAGCTTGCCTGGTGGAGTTCCTCATAGGTTAGGTACAAGAACTTTTCTGAATCTCTACTGGACAGCCATCTTTTGATGTGGTCAAACCAGGATCCAAAGATAAATGAAAGGGAATTGGGAAGGACAGAAGGGATCTGGTCATTTCTCTCTCATACATTCATAAAAGGCTTACTGAGCCTCAGATGTTGGTCAGAATGGGAGTCCTGATGGCCTCAGGGTGGCTCAACCAGCTGCTGGCTAGAAGGACTTCAGATCACTAGCAGCTGTGGCAGTTTCCAGAATTATCAACCCCTAGATGCTAAGGAAAAAGTGAGAGGTCAGTGTGAACTTTGGAAACAGGGAGTCTGGGAGTGCTTGTCTGGCCTCTGCCCCCTGGGGCAAAAAGGGGCTGAGGCATGACAGCCACTGCTACATGGCTACTTCAGAGCTCCTGGACTGCAGATTGTAAGGGGACCAAGCAACCAGTCTGAGGGGCAATTGCTTTTGCTTTAACCTGCTTGGATCTGGATTGCTATCTTGGGTGGGGATCCTGGGGTCTGTGACCAGGTGCCAGAGCATGAGCAGGCTTCAGAGAGAGCAGCCAACTAACAGCTCTGGCCGCTGAGAAAACCCCAGCAATTTGGAACAAAGTTCTCCTCTCTGGAAGCAGAGTTCTACTGTGGCAAAAAGCTCAGAAGTCAACTACTTGAGTGGCAACATGAGCAAGCAGAGGAAGCAAAGCAAGCACAGCAATCCGACTTTAGATTCCTATTTTGGGAACAAAAAGGATCAAAGCATGGAACAGGAGGAAGAATACAAAGTCAGAACTCCTGCACCAAAAGCTTCCAAGAAAAATATGAACTGATTACAGGCCATAGAGGACCTTAAGAAGGATTTTGAATACCAAATAAGTGAATTGGAGGAAAAATTGGGAAGAGAAATGAGAATGATGCAAGAAAATTATGAAAAGAGAGTCAACAGCCTGACTGAAGAAAATAACACCTTAAAAAATAGACTAACTCAAATGGCAAAAGAAGCTCAAAAAGGCAATAAGGAGAAGAATGCCTTAAAAAGCTGAATTTGCCAGATGGAAAAAGAATCTCAAAAGTTCACTGAAGAGAATAACTCCTTCAGACTTAGATTGGAGCAAATGGAAGCTGGTGACTTTATGAGAAATCAAGATGCTATTAAGCAGATCCAAACAAATGAAATAATAGAAGGCAATGTGAAATATCTCATTGGAAAAACCACTGACCTGGAAAATAGATCTAGGAGAGATAATTTTAAAATTATTGGACTACCTGAAAGCCATGATCTAAAAAAGAACCTAGAAATCATCCTTCAAGAAATTCTCAGGGAAAATTACCCTGTTGTTTTAGAACCAGAGGGCAAAATAGAGGTTGAAAGAATCCACAGATCACCTCCTGAAAAAGATCCCAAAAAGGAAACTCCTAGGAATATTATAGCTAGGTTCCAGAGTTCCCAGATCAAGGAGTAAATATTACAAGCAGCCAGGAAGAAACAATTTGAATATTGTGAAATCACAATCAAGATAACACAGGATCTGGCAACTTCTACACTGAAGGATCCAAGGGCTTGGGTTCCAGAGGTCAAAAGAGCTGGGATTAAAACCAAGAATCACCAACCCAGAAAAACTGAGTATAATGTTTCAGGGGAAAATATGGTCATTCAGTGAAATAGAGGACTTTCAAGCTTTCTTGATAAAAAAAAAAAAAAAACAGAGTGGAATAGAAAATTTGACATTCAGATACAAGAAGCAAGAGAAGGTAAACAGGGAAAAGAAATCATAAGGACCTTATCAAAGTTGAACTATTTACATTCCTACATGGGAAAATGATAATTGTAACTTATGAAACTTTTCTCCTTATGAGGATAGTTGAAGGGAATATAAATGTGTATATATACATATATGTATGTATGTATGATGTATGTATGTATACACATATATATGTCTATATGGGAGGGTTTGGGGGCATATGAATACATATGTGAGTATGTGTGTATGTGTGTACATGTATACATAGACAGAGGGCACAGAATCAATTGAATAGGAAGGTATGGGGATATTTAGGTCAAGGGCTTATGAAACAAGGATAGTATTCTTTTAATGAGTTAATATCATATGTATCTGTAATGAGAATGGGAATTTGAAGATCTTCCCTGCCCCTTAATAGACCTAAGGGGGAATTTGAAGACCTCCCCTGCTTTAAAAGTAAACTCTGCCCCCCAACAGGCTGAATGTAATCACATGGAGCCTGTGATGGAGGGAATGTGCTAAAGGGTGGAACAGATCCCAGAGGAAGCTTCCCTGCTATGAAGATAAACTGTGCCCCCGATAGTCTGAGTATAGTCACAAGGATCCTGTGGTGGGAGAGGTTTGCTGAAGGGAAGCAGAGCCCACAGGAAGTGGGGCAAGATGGTGGGGAGAGAGGACACTCTTGATACCACTTGATACCACTTGATACCACTCTTGATACCACAATGAGTAATTTAAAAATCCTAACTTATAGAGGGAATATATACTAATAACAGATGTCAAGGTTAAATACTTAGTTGTCTGGGCTAAAATGCTAGGCCAAATACCTCAGTCTTATACTTATATCTTACTATAATAACCTCAAATATTCCAGTGTCAATCCATTATTTAATAGATTTAATATTGTTTATAAAACTTTTTGATTATAGAAATTTGCCATAAAAAAATTAGGGACATAACTATAGTAAGGGAATGATGTTTCCTTAATTTCATGTCAATTCCAAGAAAAAGTTATGTTGCCAACTACATTGACCCAGACTTAAAGTCTACCATACTGGGCAAAGTGAGTCAGTCAATTCTCCTAACTCATGTGGAATAGTCATTCTCCCAACTGTTCCCATGAGAACACCTTCTGCAGTTCATAGTTACAGTTCATGGACCCCACAGAGTTACTGGCATCATGGTTCATTGACTCAGTAGCATTCCCTTATAACCACAACTGGAATCAGACTCAGAATAACATTAGTTAACAGTCCTATAAGGCCTTGAATAGCAAGTTCCAATCATCAGAGATTCAGGTATGTGATTATCATCACAGAAAAATCCTATTGCTCTCAGAATCCCTTAAACAATTGGAACATCTTTAAATGAGCCTTAAGTAGTTTGGATACATTCTTACACATGTACTCATTCCTGATTAAATGACAAACATAAGTAAAATCCAAATTAAAAATCAAATCCCATTAAGATAACAGAATTATTTCATAAGTTACTACTCTTAATAGATTTACATCTGTTTCTCAAGCATATTTATCCTTCGCTAACCATACTCAATCTGAAAGAACAATACACTTCAAGAATTAAATGTTATATATATATATGATAAATTCAAACACTCATTTTAACCTGTGCTAGGCAATGGAATGAATTCAGATCTAAACAGCAAGATCTTTCCCATTTACAATTCATTACCTCCCACTGAGCTGCTGACTCTGACTCTTGTTTCTCTGAAAGTACCCATTTAAGGCCACTTCAAGGATACAATAAATCTAGGAATGCAACTCAAAATTCACAGTGAGTTTGGCAATAATTGTCATTAATTATTACTGCAACAAATTAGCTTATAAATGGAAATTTAGTAGGTGTTCTAAAAATCACACAAAGGATTTTTCAAAGACATTTCTTTGTAAAAGTATTTCCTTTTCTTAAAAACCTCTGTGGATAAGGACTGCCAGTCATAGCTGAAATCAAGAGACCTGTATTTCTCATCACACCCTTCACAAACAGCCTTTATAATGTTAATATGCAGCAGTCTCTACCTTAAATAATGGGACTTTTTCTTATCTTAATATTTTATGGACATATACTATGTCATGGCATGTTAATTGTAAAGAAAACAGATATCCTGGGTTGTATTTTCAATTGACACTTTGTCGATTCTCTTGTTGTGTTTCCAACCTACTCAATTAAGAAAATTCCTTTCTCCTATTATGGTTAGACATATATGGAGATCATAAATGTGAGTGATAAAGAGATCCTGAGTTGGGGTTATTCTAAAATGAGGTTGTCTTCTCAATCTTTTGTTCCGATAGTCAGGATCTACATTCTGACTCCTTGCACATATTGTCAGCTAGCTTTGGATAGTTTTAAGGGAAAGCCTGATAGGAATCTGTAGGCCACTTAGCTTGTTTTCATCTTTTAACCAAGCTTCCAGTTCGACTATCTTGGCTTGCCTGCTCTGGATTCTTATTCATCACAGGTTGCTTGCTTCTGGCTGATTTCAGCTTCCAGCCAACTTCTGAGAGAGCCTTACCCTGCCTTTTCAGGTCCATTACTTATTATCTAACTTCTTTCTTGTAACCCCCACTTGGCCAGGGTTGGGGCCCCGAAAAAAGTCTTATTTGCCATGTTGTCTCCAATTACAGACCTGAGAAGTTCCTTAGACGTTTCTCTGGATATATTTAAAATCTTTCAGCGCAAACATGAAACATGACAGTCACAGGGACAGATAGAAAGTGACATGACAGAGGGAGCACAATAACTTTTTTAGAATTAGAATTAAAGTCGTCAAAATTCATATGAATCTGGCCCGCTCAGAGGAGCCCCAACAGGGCCAACATAATTCCTTAGACAATTGATACCAGCACTGGCAGTATGGATGGCCATCAGGTTGATAGTGAAGAAGCAGGGGTTTTATTAGCTGGATCCTCAGTTTGGGATTCTGACTGACCCATAGCCAAATTAGAAAGGATATCCTTACCTTCCAGGAGACCTGTCCCTGTCTCTGCCCCTAGAGTAGCTTGGAAAGAAAAACAGACTGCAAACTAATACATAAAGTCTGAGAGATAAGGTGCAGGTATTTGGGTTATAAGACTCACCAATGCCTCAGGGCTGAGACTTCAGGAGATAAGAGTACTGGGGGCATCTGATAACAGCATTGTCAGGAGGAACAGTCCAGTCTCCAAGTACCAGTCCAAATCTGAGTCACATGGCACCATTTAAATGTCAATCCCAACAAACAAAATCAGGCTGTGTTTTCACATTTTCATTTCCCTCATAAGCTGTCAACATGTATTGCATGGAAGTTACAGTCCACATTTGGGACCCTCTAAGGGAACCAGTCCTGAACTGGCTCCAGGTTCCCCATTTCTTGAGAGGCCTTATCCAGGCTGCTCACTTCAGCGCCATTTCAACTCCATCTCTATCCTTCCATATCTTCATTAGCTGCTTTACCTCACACAAGTACTGCCCCCATTCCAAACTGTCCAAAAAAAAAAAAATCAACCCAAAGATGATGGGAAAATCCTCCCCACAGCAAAGTGAAGGGCATATGTATTATGGGAATGGGAATTTAAGATCCCCCCCCCCCCCCGACCCTAAGCCCTTTGATAAGCTTAAGTGACTCTGAGAACCTTCCTTGATTTGAAAATATACTCTGCCTCCTAATAGTCTGAATGTGGTTACCTGGAGCCTGCGGCAAGAGACTTGTTCTTCAGGAATGTCCACACCTCGATACTTTGTATTTGGGCAGTGGGTCAAGAGTGTTGTGACATTCTCTGAGTCAGGAGGTTATATACACCCTGGTGTGAGATTTTATTTTGGAGCTCACTTCGAGAAGAGTTATGTGATTTGACCAGATGAGACTCTGGGCAGCCGTTGAGCCCCTGGTTTTGAAAACCCAGATGTTGGTGCTTCCCTCTCTGGTAACTGACTAGGTATAGTTGTAATGGTCAGACTGTGGGAAGCCTGTTTGCTGATCTGTTTCTCTGTCTGCTTGTAACTTCTGCTTCTAACTTGTTTGTATTCTTTGAAATTTGGGGTGCTGACCTTTTTCCTTGAACTAGGTAAATGACATATGTTTGATTAAAGCAAGATTGTTAACCCATTTTGAGTTGCTTTCCTTTAGAAAAGCAGATCTGGGAACCTGTGCTGGCAGCCACCCTGGGGATGCTAGGGTGCTCTCTGCTACAATATGTGACCTGAGGTCCCAGAGCAGAGGACTCCTGAGAAACCAAAAAGGTCATCAAAAATCCCTAAAGTAGGGACCTTGGAAGGTTTGGGGAGTGGAAACAACCAGCAGCTCTGCTACTGCAAGTATAAGTCCAGGCCCAGGTGCTCCATGGTTCCTAACATGCTGTCCTGAGATACCAGAGAATAAAGATCTAGCATTCTCAGCCTCAAAGATCCAGGGGGTCTTATCCCCAGGAAGTAAAGTTCAACACAAGAAGCAGGGGACCCAATATGAGAGAAACAAGGGCCAAAACCCAGGCTCAAAGGATGATGAGAATAGAGCCTGGCCCCAGCAAAAAAGCCCCAATTCAGGCACTAAAACTAATATGTAAGTAGGTAGGTAGCTAGACATATGGACAGATAAATGATACGTAGACAGATGGGCAGGTAGATAAATATGTAGGCAGACATAGTATGCATTAAGTATTTACTGTGTGCTAGGTGCTGGGATTACAAAAGCAAGAAGATAAAATGATCCCAACTCTAGGGCAGGCCCTCATCCCCTCTACTCTGGCCTATGACAATAGCTTCTGGGGGGAGGGAGGAAGATCTGTCTGGGTCAGGTCCCTCTCCTCCAGTCTAGCCTTCATTCAGCCACCAAGGTGAATTTCCTAAAGCTTAGATCCAACCATGTCTTCTACTCCATAAACTCCAGTGGCTCCCTTTTGTCTCCAAAGTAACTTTCTATAGTCAGGTTTTTTCCCATTTGCTCATTTTTCCATCCTATTACTTGACTTCTGTATTAAGAACAAAAGGCTCTGTTTGACATCCTAAGCCCTTTCTCACCTGTGGCTCCTCCTTGTCCAGTTTTCTTACACTTTACTCCCTGCTACAAATTCATCAGTCCACTGACACTGGCCTCTTGACTCCTCCATGAACATCTCTCAGTTTGAGTTACAAAAGCCTCCTTTAAGAGATAAAGAACAACAGGGTGAGACAGAATCAAGGAAGCACTACAGCTGAACTCCCCCATGATTGCTCTCCAGACAGCTTTCCAATAGCACCCCAAATCAAATTCTGGAGTGACAAAGTCAAGAAAAGGCCAGAGGGAGACATCTTTCTAATCCAAGACAAGTTAATAGGTTGGCAGGAGAAGTCTATGGACCAGAACCAACATAACACCAACAGCAGCAGTGGAACTAGGGAGTTGGCAGACCAGATTAAGAGGATTAGACAACTGGTCAGAAAGAGATTCTAGGACCCTCAGCTAGCAATGGGTGTATTGCATTGCCTTGATTGCATTGTATCTTTCATTGCCCAGACATACTTTTGGAGAGCAGCTCCAAGCTGCAGAGGAGTGCTAGAACTTGTGGTTGCAAGGGATCAGGGGTCCTTCCAAGGACCAGAGCACAGACCAGGAGACCAGTGGCCACACCTCTCCCTCAATCACATCAACTAGGAAGCATTAAAAACTTCCAAAGACCCAAAAGCAGATGTGAAAATGACAGTATGGGGAAAGCCTGAAGCTTGGGTCAGTGATCCTCTTCTTCAGGTGAGCAGAACCCAACTTGAACATAAAGTTCAAAGTCAAGAGATAGGCTGGGGGAAAAGAGCAAATGACCAAAGAGCAATCTCACCATAAATAGCTACTGTGGTGACAGGGAAGACAAACACATAAACTCAGAAGAAGACAACGCTGTTCAAAAAAATTACAAAAAAAAAGTGAATTCAGCACAAGCCTAAAAAGAATTCCAGAAAGAGCTAAAGAAAAGCCCAAAAATTATTTTAAAAATAAAATGAGTGATAGAGGGAAAGTTGGGAAAAGAGAACAAATAAAGGAAATTGTGAAAAAAAATAGTTAACTTGGTAAAAGATTCAAAAATACTGAAGAAAAGAACACCTTTAGAAACAGAATTGTCCAAATGGTAAAAGGGATTTTAAAAAACTTCACTGAAGAAAATAACTCCTTAAAAAGAAAAATTGGCCAAATGGTAAAAGAGGTACAAAAGTTCACTATAGAAAATGACTTTTTTATTTATTTTTCTTTATTTAGTATTTTACTTTCCCTCAGTTACATATAAAAATAAATTTTTCCATTTGTTTTTAAAACTTTGAGTTCCAAATATTCTTTCTTCCCTCTCCACCCCTTCTCATTGGAGAAGTCAAGCAACTCAATATAGGTTATAAATGTGGAGTCATGCAAAGCATATCCATAATAATCATGATTCAAAAGAAAAAAGCATAGATAAAAAATAATTAAAGAAAATAAAATTGAAAAATTCTGTTTCAATTTGTATTCAGATACCATCAGTTCTTTCTCTGGGGATGGAGAGCATTTTTCATCAAAAGTTTTTCAGATTGGGGACGGAGTAGAAACAGTACGTCCAAGGCACTCTCCCCCCAGATCACCTCCAAACTATGTAAAAGGGGACTCTGAACAACTTCTGGAGCCCCAGCACCCACAGAACAACACAGAGAATCTAACCTCCCACTGAGGACGGCCCAGCAGCCCTGCAGGAAGGACCAGAGCAGCCCTCTGGGAGCTGGAAGCACAGCAGCGCAGCACTCAGAGAGCCAAGCCCAGGTTCGAGGGAGCTGAGGTTTTAGCCCCAGGGCGGCAGGGCCAGCAGCTGGCTGGAGGAACCCCAGAACACCAGCAGCTGTGGAGATTCCAGAATGGTCAACACAGACATGCCTAGAACAAAGTGAGAGGTTAGTGTCCTATGGACTTTGGGACCAGTATTTGGGGAACTCGTCGGCTTCCTCCCCTGGGGGCTAGAAGCCACTGAGGAGACACGCCATTTTGCAGTTTTCAGTGGCGGCTCCAGCTCCTGGCCTGATAACTGTAGGGAGATCCAGCGATCAGTCTTGGGGGGTAATCGCTCTTGCTTTAACCTCCCTGGATCTGGATTGTGATCTGGGGTGGAGGTCATGGGTGGGTTTCCAGCTAGGCAGAAATGGAAGTTGCCCCCCCACACACACATGTTCAGGACGAAGGTCCCCTGTCTGGTGGCAGAGTTCTACTGTAGCAACAAGCCCAAAAGTCAAGTAATTAAGTGGCATCATGCCAAGGAAAAGGAGACACAATGAACAGAAAAATGAAACATTAGAGGATCGAAGCATGGAACAGTCAGAGGACTGTGAGGTCAGAAATCCTGCTCCAAAAGCCCCAAAGGAAAATATGAGCGGGTTACAGGCCATAGAGGACCTTAAGAAGGACTTTAAAAATTAAATAAGTGAAGTGGAGGAAAAATTGGGAAGAGAAATGAGAAGAATGCAGGAAAAGTATGAAACAAGGGTCAACAGCCTGACTGAGGAAAACAACACCTTAAAAAATAGACTAACTCAAATGGCAAAGGAGGCCAAAAAGGCAATGAGGAGAAGAATGCCTTAAAAAGCCGAATTTGCCAGATGGAAAAAGAATCTCAAAAGCTCACTGAGGAGATTCATTCCTTCAGAGTTAGACTGGAGCAAGTGGAAGCTAATGACGTTGTGAGAAGCCAAGATGCTGTTAAGCAGATTCAAACAAATGAAAGAATAGAAGGCAATATGAAATATCTCATGGGAAAAACCACTGACCTGGAGAATAGATCCAGGAGAGACCATTTAAAAATTATTGGACTACCTGAAAGCCATGATCAAAGAAAGAACCTAGAAATCACCCTTCAAGAAATTCTCAAGGAAAATTTCCCTGAGGTTTTAGATCCAGAGGGCAAAATAGAGGTTGAAAGAATCCACAGATCACCTCCTGAAAAAGATCCCCAAAAGAAAACTCCCAGGAATATTATAGCCAGGTTCCAGAATCCCCAGATCAAGGAGAAAGTACTACAAGCAGCCAGGAAGAAACTATTTCAATATTGTGGAAACACAATCAGAATAGCACAGGACCTTGGCAGCTTCTACACTGAGGGATCGAAGGGCATGGAATATGATATTCCAGAGGGCAAAAGAGCTGGAACTGGACCCAAGGGTCACCTACCCAGCAAAACTGAGTATTTTGTTTCAGGGGAAAATATGGTCATTCAGTGGAATAGAGGACTTTCAAGCATTCTTGAGGAAAAAACCAGAGTTGAATAGAAAATTTGACATCCAGACACAAGAAGCAAGAGATGTCTGAGAAGGTAATCAGGGAAAAGAAATCAAAAGGAACTTATCAAAGTTGACCTATTTACATTCCTACATGGAAAAACAATAACTGTGACTGATGAAACCTTTCTCAGTATGAAAATAATGGAAGAAGGGTGTATGGTCATATGAATACATATGTGAATGTGTGTATATATGTTTACAGTTATACATGGATAGAGGGCATAGGTTGAATTTGTTGGGAAGGAATGATACTTAAGGGGTGAAATTATGAGGTGAGAGAGGAAAGTGGCAAGAGGAGATGGGGAGAGACAGGGTAGGATAAACTATCTCATGTAGAAGAAGCAAGGGGAAGTGGTTGCAAGGGAGGGGAAGAATAGGAAGGCAAAAAGGCAAAACCACATTCTCATTGAATTTGGTTCTGGGAGAGAATGACATACATACTAAATGGGATATCTCAACCTGCAGCAGAATAGAGGGAATGGGGATGAGAGGAGGGATGATGGATGGGAGGGCATCCTTGGGCGGAGGGGAGGTTGGAAGTACCCACTATAGAAGAGGGACAGGATCAAGTAGGGAATGGACCTGGTGGAGGGTGGGATGAGTGGGAGGGAATTATAAGCAGCCTTGTACAATATATCTACTATGATAATGTTTTGCATAGCTAGACATGTACAACATATACTGAATTACTTATCTTCTCAGAGGGAATGGGTGACAAGGGAGGAAGGGAATAGATCTGAAATTCGAGGTCTTAAAATTAAATGCTTCAGATATATATAAATACTATTATTAATACTCTTTTGCTTGTAATAGGGAGATAAGATGTGCAGGCATTGGGACACAAAGATTCATCTTCCTCCAATGGAGAAGTCGAAGGGGGTATGGGAGAGAGCAGATTGGAGGAAGTGATATCTTGCGGGACTGCTATTCTGGGAGAGTGGGTAGGGGAAAAATGGGGAAAAAATTGTGACTCAAAATCTGTCGGAAATGAATGATGTAAAACAGAAGTTAATAAAGCATTTGTTTAAAAAAAATACTAGCGAACTAAAGAAAAAAAGTTTTTCAGATTTGTATTAGGCTGCTATATTGCTCAGAATAGCTAAGTTAGTCATAACTCAGTCTTAAAACATTGCTATTACTTTGTATGTAGTGCATTTCGTTTTGCATCAGCCCATGCAAGTCTTTCCAAGTTTTTCTGATAGCATTCTGCTCATCATTTCTTATAGTATTATTATATTATGTTATAATATAATAATATAATAAATATAATATTGTTATATAATCGTATGTATAAATAGTATTCCAGCACAATCACATACTATAATTTGTTTAACCATTACCCAATTGATGGGCATCCCCTCAACTTCCAATTCTTTGCCACCAGAAAAGAGTTTCTATAAATATTTTTAGGTCCTTTCCCTTTCTGTTCTTTTTATCTCTTTTGGCATACAGATCTAGTAGTGGTATTGCTAGGTCAAAATTTATGAATAGTTTTATAACTCTTTGGGCATAGTTTCAAATTGCTCTACAGAATAGTTGGGTGGTTAAATCAATTTGCAACTCCACCAATAGTGTATTAATTTCTCATGTCTCCCACATCCCCTCCAATGTTTATCATTTACTTTTTCTGCCCTATAGTCTATAGTCAATCTAATGACCATGAGGTAGTATCACAGAATTTTAATTTTAATTTGCATTTCTCCAAAATATAGTGAGTGTATTTTTATATGGCTATAGATAGCTTTGATTACTTCATCTGAAAACTGATCATACCATTCTTTTTCTTTTCTTTTTTTTTTTTTTTTTTTGCTTTTTGGAGGGCAGTTGGGGTTAAGTAACTTGCCCAAAGTCACATGGCTAGTTTTGTGTGCGTGTGTGTGTGTGTGTGTGTGTGTGTGTGTGTGTGTGTGTTAAGTGTCTGAGGCTGGATCCAAACTCAGGTCCTGCTGACTCCAGGGCCGGTGCTCTATTCACTGTGCCACCTAGCCACCTACCATATCTTTCTTTTAATCATTTATCAATTGAGGAATGGATATTATTTTTATAAATTGGATTCCGTTCTCTATATGTTTGAGAAATAAGACGTCTATCAGAGAAACTTGCTTCAAAAAATTTTCCCCAGTTTCTATTACTAACTGTATTTCTCTCCATCCTACTACCTTCCCCCATTTATTTTATTCTCTCTCTCTGTTCACCTTGCCCCTCCTCAAAAGTATTTTGCTTTTAACTACCCCTTCCCAAAATCTGCCTTTCCTTCTATCAACCCTCTTCTCTTAGACCCTTCCCCCTCTTACTTTCCTATAGGATAAAATAGATTTCTATACAGGAGTGCATATGTTTATTCCCTCTTTGAGCCAATTCTGATGAAAGTAAGGTTCACTCACTCCCTCTCAACTCCCCCCTTTTCCTCTCTATTGTAAAAGCTTTTTCTTGCCTCTTTTTTCTTAAAGCAATTGGGGTTAAGTAACTTGCTCAAGTTTACACAGCTAGTTATTTATGTGTGGGTGCTAAGTACTGAGGCCCGAACTGATCCCAGGTCATCCAGACTCGGGGCCGGCGCTCTTACTCACTGTGCCACCTAGCCACCCCTTGCCTCTTTTATGTGGATAATTTATCCCATTCTACCTCTCCCTTTCTCTTTCTCTCAATATATTCCTCTCTCACCCTATAATTTTATTTTTTAGATATTATCCCTTCATATTCAACTCACACCTCTGCCTTTCTGGGTTTTTCCACGGTCTGAGACCAATTCATATTTTTCTTTAAGGTTTTGGATGTAGGAGCTCTGACTTTGTTGTCTTCTACTGTGTGTATGTTTTGATCTTCCTCATCACCAAAGTAATTTTCTATGGTCGGCTTTTCACCCATTTGCTTGTTTTCTCAGCTTATTACTTGACTTTTAACTCTTTGTTAAAGTAGGGCTCTTATTCAGGATAGAGGGAGTATTGTCTCATGCTTCAGGGGTTTGGTGCAGCTGTTTTCAGAGGTACTTCTAGGTAGCTTTAAGTTCTCAGTTCTTCCAAGTTGATATGATCTAAGACAGAGGTTCCCAAACTTATTTGGTTTAATGCCCCCTTTTAAAAAATTACTCAGCACCCCCTGGAAATATACATTCTTTAACTTTTTAATGGTTTTATTCTGAAATTTACATCATTTCAAAACTATAAAATATATATTTTAATGATACTTCTTAAATTGAATAATTTATTTGTGAATTTGTGGCTTTTTTCCAGTATTGAAATTTTGATGATGCAATACTGCATTATGCAACAACATAATATAATGTTGTAAACAAGTTTTTACATGCACATATTCCTGCCAATAGATGCTGGACTTCCCAAAATTGCATGACATTCTTGCCTGCCAGCACTTGCTTGTTGGTGGACTTGACCATTGATCAGTTATAACTTGCATTTTGTGTGTTTATTTAGAAAATAATGTAATCACTATGACTTTAACTCTATTACACAACAGGTGAAGCATATACAATTTTTCAAAATTTTCTTCTCTCCTTTCCTTTCCTTATGCTTCCACTGACTCCTTATTTTTATTCAATGCCCCTCAATTGCACCTGAGACTACTACCATCTCCCTGGATCATTGAATCAACTCTGAAGGGTTGGTATGTTATGACTTCAGGAAACTCCAAATTCTAAGGAGAGAGGTTTACTATTTTATTTAATTTTAATTTGATGTTTGCTCCTGGCCTGTGGTCTGGTCTATAAGTGATCATGAGCACTCCTTTCTGCCCTGGAACTATGAGGAGGTTCCCCTCACCACTGTGGCCACAACCTCTGCTATGCTAGTGCTTCTCCCCAGCCTGGGATCGCCACCAAGGACTGCAATCCAGATCTGAGTATGGGCAAATCACAACAGTTGTGCCTCAGTGCTAACAAAGAGACATGTGTAATCTCCTTTTGACCAACTGTGGGCTGAGAGCTCCATACACAGCCACTGCTACTGCTGATTCAGTCACTCCCAAAGCCTGCTCCTGCTTTGCTGTGGTTGGGGCTATCTGCACTCCACTCTCAACCAAGTATGATAGACCTTTCCTGCCAACCTTACAAGTTGTCTTGGGCAGGAAATTTGTTTCGCTTCCTCTTCTTGTGGGTTCTTCACTAGATTTTTTGAGAGTCATTTTTTGTTGTTTTCTTTTTTTTGCTTTTTGGAGGGGGGATGTAGGGCAATTGGGGTTAAGTGACTTGCGAAAGGTCACATGGCTAGGTTTTTCTGTGTATGTGTGTTAAGTGTCTGAGGCCGGATTTGAACTCAGGTCCTTCTGACTCCAGGACCGGTGCTCTTTTCACTGCACCACCTAGCTGCCCCGAGAGATATTTTTAAAGGTACTTGGAGGCGGTTGGGGGAAAACTCAGGTGAGTTCCTGACTTTATTCTGTCATCTTGGCTCCACCCTGTAACATCAATCATAGCAGCACACCTGAAGATTGCTGCTGTGAATAATTTTAAAGGCCTAATCGCATAGTATAATGAACTCTCTATTCAGAACTAAATATTGTTCAATAAAGCAAAGCAGAACGTTCATAGCAACATTCTTAAGCAAAACATATTATTGTATACATACATATATATAAGCATATATGTGTGTATTCATATATGTGTATATATGTATATGTATCTATATTATATATATATATATATATATATATATAAACACTCAGTAGATCATATGGCACATAGCATATATCATTGCATTCATTAGCATTCCCCAAAATACTTGTTTACACGATCAAGGGGTTCCAGGCTAGGGTCTTCCCTAGCACAATACATCTTTAAAGGGTAGCAGAAAATACCACAGAATCCCCCTTGGTCACAATAAGAATGTCACACTACACAGCATATATCATTGCATACCCAAAATCAGGGGGTCCAGCTAGGGACTTCCCTGGTACCCTGCATCCTTAAGGTGTAGCAGAAAATACAACATGGCACATGTGTATACATGTATACATAGACAGAGGTCACTAGATGAGTTGAATAGGAAGGGAAGGGATAATATCTAAAAAACAAAATTAAGAGGTGAGAGAGGAATATATTGGGAGAAGGAGAAGAGCTAGATTAGGGTAAGTTATCTCATATAAAAAAGGCAAGAGAAAACTGTTACAACAGAGGGGAAAAGCAGGAAGGTGAAAGGGAATGGGTCAACCTTACTCTCATTTAATTTAGCTTAAGGAAGAAATAACATACACACTCAATTGGGTATCTTACCCTACAGAAAAGTAGGAGAGAAGAAGATAAGAGCAGGGATGATAGAAGGGAAGGCAGATTGGGGGGAAAGGTAGTTAGAAGCACACATTTTTTTTAAAAGGCATAGGGTCAAAGGAGAAAATAGAATAAGTGGGAGTCAGGATAGGATGGAGGGAAATATAATTAGTCTTTCACAATATAACTACTATGTAAAAGTTTTGCAAAACTACACATGTACAACCTATATTGAATTGCTTATCTTCCCAGTGGAGGTAGTAAAGGAGGGAAGAAGGAACTCAAAGTTTTAAAAACAAAGGTTAAAAAAAAAACAAAAGGAATGGCTTGGGTAGGAGAGGAAGGTACGAGAGGTGATGAGGATTGAGAGGGCTGGCTGAAAGGGAAGGATGTGAGAGATTTGCAGGCAGAAAGAGCAAGATTCGGGAACAGGGACAACTCAGAGGTTACAAACCTGGGAGACTAAAAGCATCTTGGTGTCTCCACAGAAAGGGAGAAGCTAGGAAGAGAGGTGAGAAAGATGATTGTGGGCATGTTTTCTTTGAGATACCAGTGGGGCATCCAGGTAGGTAGGGGGTGGAGATGGGATTTCGGGATGGGGATCTAGGCATCCCCTGCAGAGAGCATGAGAGACTGCTCCAAGTGCTACTCTTAGCACCCTCTTTCTGTTTCCACCACTGTTCACTCTTTGGACCAGACTTTGCCAGGAAGCTCTTCCCTAGCAGGACCCCTGGAAGCAGAAGAAGGAGAGACTGAGCTATAACCGAAGGCTCAGCACACAGCTCCCACCACCACCCCATTCCTCGCCCTCATCATATAGAACCATTTAATAAATGCTTGCTGATTGAAAAAAAGAAAAGAAAAGAAAAGAAAATACCACATCATCCACCACTAGGTCAGTGTAAGAACAATCTCCTTAATCAGTACCAAATGCCCAAGTAAAGTCATCTTTCATCTTAACTAGAGGTTGACTTCTAAGTCTCATGGCTCTTCCTCTGTTGACTGACTGCTCCCAAGTCTTGCCTGGATTCACATGTAGGTGGCTATCTGCTCCTGCTCTATATCTCAGCTTGCAGAGACTGCTCCACTCCAAGCTCCTGCCTAACAGCAGGCTCCAGGGGCTCCTGCCTGAAGCTTCTGCCTCTGGGAAAACAAAGTTTAACAGGGCAACAATACTGACACACACAACTAGCACCACCATCTCAATCACCTCCAAAGTCCAGAGGCTCTGTCATAACAGCTCAGTTCACTTTAACAGCTCTCAAAAGAGGCTCAAGCTAAGCTTCCTCCCCATGGGCAGGTTTCTGCCCTGCAGCTCTATTTGCTTTCAAAGTTCAGAGAATCCTTCAGCAAGTCTCTGCCATCAGAGGCCTCTTCCCAGCTCTCAGAGGTCTTTCTCTGCCCACTCAATCGCCTCTATTTTTGAGTAGTATGTTGCTCTCTCAATGCTGACTCCCTTAACGCCTGCTTTCTCAACCCTGACTTTTTACATATAGTTCAATTTAGCATCTGATGGACTAGAGCCCACATGCACATATTTGATTGGTTAGAACACACTTGCACATGTCTGATTGGCTCAATTCAGAAGCATTTAAGACTGAGGCTAGGAGACTGAATAACACACACAGAAAAACAGCAAAATAAAAAATCACACCTTGCTTGCCATTACACACCCTCAAAAACTTTCTTGAAATTAGAACTGGACAAGGTGTAGCTAACAATTCCATAAGCCATCAAGAAACAACAGCAATAAATTCAAAAGTATAAAAATAGAAGAAAATGTGAAAGATGTCTTCAGAAAAATGATGGATATGGAAAATAGGTCAAGAACAGATTATTTAAAAATTAGTAGACTCTGAAAGCCATGATCAAAGAAAGAGCATAGAAATCATATTTTAAGAAACTACAAAGAATAACTGTAGTAATATCTTAGAACCAGAGGGTAAAAAAGAAATTGAAAGAATCCAGCAGTCAAAGACAAAGTCAAACATGAGAAAAAAAACCATAATGCTTTAAACTACCTTATTTTACAGTTTAAATGGAGAGTTCTTGGATTTTGAGACCCAATTAAAAGTCAATGGTTCAGGGAAAAAAAAAGAATCCAGCAGTCATCACCTAAAACAGATCCCAAAATGAAAACTCCCAGGAATATCATTTGGCCAAATTAGCCAATAATAGTCAATTCCACAGGTCCCAGGTCAAAGGAAAAATACTAAAAAGCAGCCAGAAAGACACTGTCAAATTCTATGTAGTCACAGTGAGAAACACTGGAGATTAGGAGCTTCCTGATAAAAGAATGTTTGCATTTTTATATACTGAAAGGCAAAGGAGGTAGAATTACAACCAAGACTAACCCAGCAAGACTGAGTTTAATTCTTGTGGGGGGAAGGGGATAGATATTTAATAAAATAGGGGACTTTCAAGCATTACAAATAGAACAGAGATGAATTTGACTTTCAAATTCAAAACTCAGGAGAAGCATAATAAGTGGACCTTAAACATGAAAGAGAAATCCTAAGGGACTCAATAACGTTAAAAGTTTACATTCCTACATAGGAAGATGATACAGGCAACTCTTAAATTAAATTGAATTAGTGAGAAAAAGGGTTGCACTGGGAGAAGAGAGAAGGGAGTGGAAGAAAAAGGAAAATTATCTCATGTAAAAGAGGTGTGCAAGGAAAAGATTTTATGGTGGAGGGGGAAATGCTTGAGTGTCATCTGAATTGGTTCAAAAAGGAAAGTGTGTATATATGCATATATGTATCTGTGTGTATAGACTCACAAATATATATGCTAGATTGGGTATAGAAATCTTTCCCAATAGGGACATAGGAGGGGAAGGGGATAAGAAAAAGAGAGCGGTGATAAAGAAGAGGGTACCTTTAGGGAGCAGTGGGCAACAGCAAAGCAGACTCTTGAGGAGGGGGAGGGTAAGAGAGAGAGATAAACAGAAGAAAGCAGGATGGAAGGAAATGTGTAGGTAGTATTCATAATGGTGAATGTTGATTGAATGAATCCACCCTCAAAACAGAAGCACATAGAAGAATGGATTAGAAACTAGAGTTCAATGATTTGTTATTTATAAGAAACAAACTTGAAAGAGAAAGAAACAGAGTTAAAATAAATTCCTGGGACAAAATCTATTATGCTTCAGTTGAAGTTTAAAAAAAAAAAGGTAGGTGTAGCAGTCACAATCTGAGACAAATCAGAAGTAAACAATAGACCTAATTAAAAGTTATAAACAGATAAACTAAATCTTGCCAAAAGGTACCACAGACAATGAAGTGATGTCAATAGTAAATAGAGGAGCACTAAATAGCATAGCAACAAAATTCTTAAAAGAAAAGTTAAATGAGTTCTAGAAGGAAATATTAAAATTATATTCCTGGGGGCCCTCACCCTTCCCATTTCTGTGCTGGATAAATCTAACCATGAAATAAATAAGAAGTTAGGAGATGAATAGAATTTTAGAAAAGTTGGACATAATTGACTCCTGGAGAAAATTGAATAGGAGTATAGGTTTTTCTCCGCTATACATTGCACCTTCACAAAAATGTTACCATGAATTAGGGCATAAAAAACTCACAATGAAACGCAGAAAAACAAAAAAAATTAAATGCAACTTTTTCAAATGATAATGTTCTCATGACAAAAATTTGTGAAAAAAAGAAACTGAAGCCAAAAGTTCTGAACATGATCAATTTATTAGCAAAACTAGCAATTACAGAAATATTAGAATCATCATTTTCAGATCATAATGCTAGAAAGTTATATTTAATAGGGCACCAATAAAACAAAGATTAAAAACTAATCAGAGGTTACACAGCCTAATCTTAAAGAATGAGTGAGTTAAAGAACAAATCACATTTAAAAATCAACAATTTCATTACAAAGAATGATAATAATAATGAGGCAACATATCAAACCCTCTGGGATAAAGAAAAAGAAGTGACTAGAGCAATATTTATGTCTAAAAATGCCTACATAAATAAAATGGAGAAAGAGGAGACTAATGAGCTGGGTATGCAATTTTAAAAACTAGAAAAAGAACAACTAAACACGAAATTGGAATTCCTAAGGACTAAAAGTGAGATTAATAAAATTGAGAGTAAAAAAATCCATTGAGTTGATAAATAAAACCGGGAGTTGGCTTTATGAAAAAAGAATTAAAATGGATAAACAATTGGTTAATTTCATTTAAAAAAAAGGAAAGAAAACCAAATCGCTAGTATAAAAAACATAAAGGGTGAATATACCACTAATGAAGATGAAATTAAAGCAATTATAAGGAGCTATTTGGTCCAATTGTATGCCTATAAATTTAACAGTTTAAGTGAACTGGAAAGACATTTACAAAATATATAAATTGCCTAGATTAGCAGAAGAGGAAATAGAATATCTAAATAAACCCAATTTAGAAAAAAGAAATTGAACAAGCAGTAAAAGATTTCCTTAAAATAAAAGAACCAGGACCAGACAGATTTGTGGGTGAATTTTATCAAATATTTAAAGATCAACTAATTAAAAAATTAAATAATCTGGAAATATGTAAAGAAGGGATTCTACCAAACTCCTTTTATTTAAAAAAAATGATACTGATACTCAAACTAGTAAGATTAGAAACAGAAAAAGAAAATTGTAGACCAATTTCATTAATTAATATGGAAACAAAAATTCTAAATAAAATACTAGCTAAAATATTACAACAATTTATTATAAAGATTATACATTATGATCAAGTGGGATTTATACCAGGAATGGAGAGATGGTTTAAAATAAAGAAAACTATTAACATAATTGATTACATCAATAATAAAAGTTTTTAAAACATAGAATTGTGTCAATAGATGCAGAAAAAGCTTTTGATAAAGTTCAACACCAATTTCCACTAAAAACACTTTAAAGTATTGGGATAAATGGATTTTTTTCTTGAATTGGTTAAAACATCAATCTAAAATCATAAAAAAGCATTATTTGCTCTTTGAATTTTTTTGTCATTAATGTTTTAATGGTCTCAAAATTCTGTGACAGATTTTTGGTCGTTTCCATTTAAAAATTACTGATTTTAAAAACTAATAACTTAAAACTGCCATAAGACAAATGGTCCATAAAAACATTTTTTCGTCCTGAAGCTTTTATGATGCATTGTAATCATTAACCAGTCTTTTACTATTAAAATTAAATGACCAGGGGTGGCTAGATGGCACAGTAAGAGTGCCAGCCCCGGAGTTGGGATGACCCAGGATAGGATCCGGCCTCAGAAAATGAGCACCCACACATAAATAATGACTGGCTGTGTAACCTCGAGCAAGTTACTTAACCCCAATTGCTTTTTTTAAAAAAATTAAATGACCAGTTGAGACAAGACAGTTCGGAGATTGTTCTTCCAACCACTGATTAAGACTGGAATGGCAGGTGTTGTACAGAATATTCATTGCACTTCTGCGGCAGATTTTTGTGACCTTGTCAGCTCCAGCAATCTTCTTGTCAACTGCCCTGATGACACCAACCGAAAAAGTTCGTCTCATATCATGAACAGCAAAGCAACCCAGAGGAGGCCAATCAGAGAAGCTCTCTACATACATGGGCTTGCCTGGGACCATGTCAACAATGGCACCATCACCAGATTGCAGGAATTTAGAGTCACAACACCTGTATTCTGGAGGCAAACTCATTGCAAAAAAAACAAGCATTATTTGTAATGGGGATAAATTGGAGACTTCAGTAAGATCAGGTGTAAAGCAAGGATTGCCTTTGTCACCACTATTATTCATAATTATACTGGAATCCTAGTAATAGCAATATGAGAAGAAAAAGAAGGAAACAGAATAGGGAATAATGTGTTAGAACTGTGTCTCAGATGATATGATGACATTCTTGGAAGAGACTCAAATAAAAAGTGAGTTGAAACAATTAATAATTTTAGAAAAATTGCAAGCTATAAAGTAAATCGACATAAATCATCAGCATTCCTATATACCACAAACAAAATTCGGCAAGAAGAGAGAGTAAAAAAACTTCATTTAAGATATTTTTAGACAGTATAAAATACCTGGGAATACACCTACTGAAACAACCCCAGGAACTATAAAAACAAAATTTAAAAAAACTTTTTATAAAAATAAAATCAAATTTAAATAATTGGAGAAATATTAATTGTTCATGGGTAGGAAGGGACAACATAATAATTTTACCCAAACTAATTTATAGATTCAATGCTATCCCAATCAACCAAAAATTTATTTTACAGAATTAGAAAAAATAATAACAATTCATTTGGAAAACCAAAATTCAAGAATATGAAAGGAAATAATGAAAAAAGTGTAAACAAAGGAGATTTAGCAATATCAGATGTTAAACTATGCTATAAAGAGGTAATTATCAAAACTATCTGGTACTAGCTTTGCACATAGATCTCCTCTCCATGTATTTGGTCCAATCTGGCTGCTTTTCCCATCTTTCTTCTCTTTATTGGCATTGTTAATGTTGACCGTTACAGAGTTCATTTTAAGAAAAGCAAACTGAATTAGGCTGCATGTGCATGTTTATTTCTCTCAAAGCTTTTGGAACATGCCGAGAGATATGCATGGGATCTTGTTGTGGAATTAAGCGAAGGACAGATAGACAAAGGGGGTTTTATATCTTCAGAATAATTCCCTTTCACCCCTCCCTCCCTTCCTGGCTCAGGATACCTATGTCAGCCAAAATTATAGTCTCATATGTATTAATCATGATATGAAAAAGGAATTTCTTACTTGGATAGGTTGTAAATACAATAAGACAGGAGAAGTGTCAAATGAAATTATAGACCCAGGATTTCTGTGTTTCTTCTATCAATGATGTGACATGACATGACATGATGTAACATGACATGACATGACCTAACATAACATGACATGATATGACATAACATAACATGTGTCTATAGAATAGACGTAAGAAACATAAGAAAAAGTCCGATTATTCAAGATAGTATTTAGTTCAAGGCATTTTGCCCTAGACAGTCGTAAACAGAAGAATGCTCCCTGTCAGCTTCATCTGGCCTTGTAGATGCTGACACAGGAAGGAGCATTTGGGCTCAGAGATCAAAGCAAAGCATGTCTGTTATGCCAGAGCATTCAAAGTATTATGGTGGGTTAAGCTCAGAGTGGGCAAAACGTCTCTCTCCTGATTGGCCAATTCAGATTTTAGGCCTTTCTCATGTCATGGGGGTTGAAAATGTTTGGGGAGGGATTCACACTAGACAGCAGCAGTCATGATGTTACTTACTTTCAGTAAGAATCCAAGTATGATGGCTCCATTATCCTTGATGGTGTACAGTTAGACATGAAAACCTTTCTGTTCTCTTTTCTTTTCTTTTTTTTTATTTTTATCTTTCCATTTTCTTCCTTAAATGTGTTTTTGCAAAGATTTGACTTCCCTATTGTATCATGCCAAGATTCCCTCAATAGGTTTTCCTTATGGCACTTCTCCTTGCATGTTAAAATGCTATATTCGTGACCATCCAGCCTTCTTCATGTGGTTTCACTAAGGAGTTTTTCTTTTCTTTTCTTTTTTCTTCTAAATTAGTGCTATTTGAAATTATTATCTCTTTCCTTTTGGAAAGGAGGTCAAGTGTCTGCTGACTAAGGTCTTTTCTTGGCTCTTTTCCTCTGTGATTGCAACTGACTTCTATGGGTTACGATCTTATAATGCCAATAGGATATTCACAGCAACCATGGCAGCTATGAATATGCTGGTGCAATTGTGAATCACAAAATGTAACACACTCTCCAAATGAAAGACAGAACCAAAACATTTATTCAAATACCAGAAAGCCGAATTATAAAACCAGAAAGCCAAATTCATCATATTAACCAAAAAGTTGGCAAACATAACTAATGCAGCAAACACCAACATTTTCAAGTCTTCCCTTTATCAGTCCTTCAGAACAAAACAGGCCCCCTTAAGCAAAAATGCCCCTCTCTCACTCAGTCTAGTTGGTCTTCCTCCACTCTGCTTGCTCCCAGCTGTTCTGGCTCTCTCTCCTGCTCCTTCCTGTTCTACTCTTTCAGTAAGCTCCTCCCCCTACCCCCTCCATGTGATTACATTTGGCCTATTAAGGGACAGGGAAGATCTTCAAATTCCCATTACCTTTACAACTCTGTATTCTGTTTAGTTTTGTATTTAACACCAAGGTCATCCCTATTGTCCTTTACCTGCTTTCCATGACTGGTTCAATTCAGTTGTGAACTTTGCAGATCTGGTGTGTTGAATCACTTACAACCTAGGGGTCCAAACAAACAGTTCCTTTAATCAAAACTTATGCAAATACCTTCAGGGAAAAGCAATCTCTAAGTCATCCATGGAGAGAAAGGGAAATGAGAGCCTTTGGCTGAGTCAGAAATTTGGAGGCAAAGAAGATCTCTGAGGTCTTCTGTACTTCCCACAAAAATCCTGAGAACCTCTTTTCCAGGTTTGCCTGTAGTCCCAAACATAGTTCAGTCTGCCCAAGGAGTTAGTTCTGCACCATCTTTATCCAGTAAAGGACAGATTTGATCCAACTGGGGTCCCCTTTTGAGTAGATCAGATTGAGAATATCTATCATCCAGTGGGTTCCCACAAGGAATAAAAAGGGGAGGGGGTCTAATGAATATCTCATTCACAGAATCACAGACCCAGGTATTAATCTAACCCATACTGGAAGAAGCCAAAGAAAGACTTACAGAGGGAGAGAGGGAGGGAAGACTGTCCAGTTCTACTTGACACAGTGCTACTTGTCCAGAAGATTTCCCTATTAAGCTCAAATTTGCTAGGATAGTTGAATGTACAGTTTTTCAACAAGCAGTTATTGATCACCTTCTGGATGCCAGGCACTGTGCACAATACCAGAACGAACTCTTTTTGTGGTACCCAAGAACTGGAAATTGAGGGGATGTCCATCAATTGGGCAATGACTGAATAAGTTGTGGTGTATGAATGTAATCAAATACTATTGGGCTATAAGAAATGATGAGCAGGCAGACTTCAGAAAAACCTGGAAAGACTGATGCAGAATGAAGTGAGAAGAACCAGAAGAACACTGTACACAATAACAGCCACAATGTGCAATGACTGACTTTGATAGACTTCGCTCTTCTCAGCAATGCAAGGGCCTAAAACAATTCCAAAAGAAAATCGAAAACACTGTCCACATCCAGAGAAAGAACTATGGAGTCTGAATGCAGACTGAAGCAGACTATTTGCTCTCTTTTTTGTTTTGTTTTGTTTTTTCTTTCTCATGGTTCCTCCCATTTGTTCTAATTCTTCTATACAAAATGACTAATGTGAAAATATCTTTAATAGGAATTTATATGTAGAACCTATTAGATTGCATGCCCTCTTGAGGAGGGGGAAGGAGAGAGAGGGGAGAAAATTTAAAACTTATGGAAATAAATATTGAAAGCTAAAAATAAATAAATTTATTTATAAAAAAAGAAATAATGAGCTCTCTGGTTTTAGAAAAACATGGAAAGACCTACCGAAATAATGAAGATTGAAATGAACAGAACCAAGAGAACATTGTATACAGTAAGAGCATTGTTGTTTCAAGAATGACTAAGGGAACACGCTATATATATAGATATATATAGATATAGATATATATTATAAATACCCCAATTAAGTTTGGAGGACATGTGAAGAAAGGTGCTGTCTGCATCCAGAGAAAGAACTGATAAATAGAAGAATATTTAGAATAATTGGGTGTGTGTGTGTGTGTGTGTGTGTGTGTGTGTGTGTGTGTGTGTGTGTGTGTAGTTGGCTGGTTGTTGTCCTTCATTCTCAAAGAGAACCAAAATGACATCACTATGCTAAAGTCAAGTTTCAGTGTGTCTGATTGTGGCTGATCAGACCAATATGAGCTTGGAATGCTCAACCACCAGTCAAGCACAAATAATCCATGTGAAGATTGGGGTGGATTCTCTAAATTTGTGCATCCTGCATTTCCTTTGAGCTGTCTCAATTCTGCTTTGCTCACAGAGCACAGTACGTTCTCTGATGAGGGCATGGCATGCTGAGTGGTCCTGAGCCAGTCACACAATCAATTCCAAAACTCTTAAGAGAGACCTGGAGAATGTCCTTGTATCACTCCTTCTGGCCACACATGAACACTTGCCCTTGTGAGTTTTCCATAAAACAATCTTTTTGGCAAGTGTACATTTTGCATTTGAACAACATGGCAAGCCCTTCAGAGTTGCCCTCCCTGAAACAAAGTCTGAATGCTTGGCAGTTTAGTTGGAGTAAAGACCTCAGTGTCTGGTCCCCTACCCTGCCAGGGGATCTTCAGAATCTTCCTAAGACAATTCAGATGGAAGCAGTTCCTGGCATGGTGCTGGTAGACTGTTCAGCTTTCCCAGGCATATAGCAGTGAGGTCAGCACAACAGCTCTGTAGTTCTTCAGTCTGGTAGTCACTCTAATACCTCTTCTCTCCCATACTTTCCTTCTGAGCCTCCCAAAAACTGAGCTAGCTCTGGCAATGCATGTGCCAACTTCATTATCAGTGTGTACTTCCATGGAAAGAACACTGCCAAGGAAAGTGTATACAACATTTGTCAATCTGACTAAGGTCTTTGATACTGTTAGTTGTGAGGACTTATGGAAAAATTATGTCGAAATTTGGTTTCCCAGAGAAGTTCATCAGCACTGTACATGAATTTCATGACAGCATGTTTGCCTGGGTTCTGGATAATGGATAATACTTGTGTCTTCCAAGTTACCAATGGAGTGAAACAAAGCTGTGTGCTTGTTCCCATGTTTGTAGTGTGATGTTTTCAGCCATGTTGTCAAATGCTTTCAGCGAGGATGAGAACAGCATCAAGATCAGCTACTGCACTAATGGCAAATTCTTCAGCTTGAAAAGGCTACAAGCCAAGACTAAAGTGGAGGAAGGGTTAGTCCATGATTTTCTATTTGTAGATGAGTGTACACCTAAAGCAACCTCTGAAGCTGAGATGCAAAAAATATGGCTCAATTCTCAGCTGCATGTGCTAATTTTGGCCTAACAATTAACATCAAGAAAACACAGGTTCTCCACCAGCCACCATCACATCATCCATAGGTGGAACCATAGGTTCCAGCAAATGGAGAAGTTTTGAATGCTGTACGCATAATTTTGGATAGATAGACACGCAAACAGACACACACAAACATATATATTTGCGTCTAATAGTATCCATGGAGGGAGTAGAGGAAGGAAGAAAAAACGGGGGAAAATTTGCATAATTTTGTTGTATATTTGAAAGGAATAGCGAGTTGGGTATGGTGGATTTGCACGTGCAATCATCTTTTTAATTGTATTGTTATGGAAGTGTTTGCTTTATTCCACAAATTAAAAATGAAATAGGCTGCAGATGTCTCTGGGTCAAGCCCCGCTGGCTGCCGGGAGGCAGGGGAGGGGCGCAGCTCAGCCTCCTTCTCCCTCTCCCGGACCTTTACCAGTCGCTTCTCGGAGGGCCGGGCCCATGGGCGCCCCCTCCCACACAGCCACCCCCTGGCTCACCTTGCGCTCACTCACCTTCACCCACACCTCCACCTACGCCTACCCCACTCTGCTGGGCGCAGCCGCCTCACAGCCCCCCGCAGCGCCCGCCCCAGCCGCTGCCAACCTGCCGGACCGCCCCTGCCTCTCCTGCGCGCTCCCGGGACCTTGACGCCTTGTTTCCCAACTTTCTCCAGCCTTTTTCTTAGTACCGAGTGGCAGGTCTCGAGTCTCCCACCCTAAACCATCCGCCGCGTTTTCCAAAAAGAGCAAGATGGGAAAAGCAGCCTCAGCTGCCGCCGCCACGGAGTCCGCCCGGCGCTCCTTTCCGAGGAAGATTCGGCCCCGGACGCCTTTAGGAAGGGGCAGCGCTTGGTGACGAGCCTGAAGGAAGACTTGAGAGAAGGCTCTGCTGGCGAGCGAACGGCCAGCTTGGAGCCGCAGGCTAGCTCTTCTGTGCCCTTGGAGAACGTGCGCACATTGCCATTCCTGGGTCAGAAGGACCGAGGCTCTGGCTGTGTGGGGCCCAACGTCCTGTAGCAGCTGACAATCGGCATCCCGCTTTCTTCCCTGGAGCTCGCTGTTGGCCAAAGAATCCGAAGAGGAAGCATTGGTGTGTGGGATTCCAGAAGCCCTAAACTAGGTGGGCTCGGCTTGGCTACGTGTGCGTTGGGTCTCTGGGGGCCCTCTGCTACAATGGGATCTTCGGCCGAAGCTGGTTATTTTCACAGCCTTTTCAGCACCCTCTTCCATGGGGTCAGCGCCGTCTGAGGAGCAAGACTTCTCACCCTTTGGTGGAGCCGGAATGTGGAGAGTTTGGCCACCATCTATTACTGGTATAGAGAAGTCTTGAATACTTCCGGCTCCATCTCAGAAAGTGGGGACCTCGACTGGAGCCTGACAATCTGCTGCCAGGCTGCCAGGCTCTTGGCTGGCTTGGCAATGATCAAGGCATTCAGTCTACAGGCAAACTCGTGTGTTTCGGTTCCCTTTTCCCATATGTGGTACTTTCGTGTGTTCTAACCAGAGCATTGCTTTTGGAAGGGTTGATCGATGGCATCCTTCATATGCTTACCCCTGAGCTGGAAACAATGTTGGAGGCCAAAGTCCAGAGAAAAGTTGCTGCTCCCGTTTTCTGGTCTTGTTTTGGTATTCTTGCCCTAGGGCTGGAATTTGGCCTTCTGGTTACAAGGGAGACAACAGCTGTCAGTTGGATGCTGCCCTGGTGTCCTTCATCAATTTTTTCACTTCTGTCCTGGCCATATTGGTAGTGTTTGCTGTAGTGGGCTCCAAAGCAAACATCAAAAGTGAAAACTGCATTATTCAAAATTCCAAGATGATTGTTAAGTTTCTCAAAATGGGTAATGTTAGTCAAGATATAGTTCCTCATGTGTCAACTTTTCAGCCATAATTTCTCAAGATGATCATATTGTTTATGACATCATGGAGAAAGTGAAGGAAGAGCAGCTCCCTGCCCCTCATCTCAGCCTCTGTCTAACTGAAGGTGATCTTGATAAAGTCGTACAGGGCATGTGACCTTGGGGAAGTCACTTAAGCCCAATTGCCCTGCCTTCCCCCCTCCAAAAAAAAAGCAGTACAGAGGACTTTTCTTGCTTTCGCTGAAGAAATGGCCGATTTCCCTGCCTCTCCCTTCTGGTCTGTGATGTTCTTTCTCATGTTCATACACTTTGGGCTTGCCACCATGTTTGGGGACATGGAAGGATTCATCACACTTATTGTAGGTATCTTCTGAGCCAGGAAGAAAATACTTACTGTTGTCAGTTGTCTTCCAGCATTTTCAATTGGCCTGATATCTGTGAAACATTCTGGAAATTTTGTCACAGTGTTCCATGATCATTCTGCCACCTTGCCTCTGTTAATTGTGGTCATGTTAGAGAATATTGATGCGTAAACTATTTAGAGCCTAGATAAGGTAACGGGAGATCTGAAGGCTATGCTGGGCTTTGATCCTAATGGATATTACTACTATATGTGGAAATATGTGTCTCCCCTAATGCTGTCATCATTGCTGATTACCAGCATGGTTCAAATTGAATTAAGTTGACCTGGCTATAATTCATGGAGAGAAGATACAACTGCTGAAGAAATTTGGGGCTTTCCAACTTGGGGCCTGGCCTCTGTACATATCTTATGGTGTTAGCAATACACCCCAACATTCTTCATTGTTCACTGTTGCAACCTTATTGATGACAGTTTTGGCAATTTTGTGTCTATGACCTATAAAAGAGGACAGATCATTAAAGGAGCCTTTAATTTAGAAGGAGATGATGCCAGCCTCATTCATGGAAAGACAGCAAGTGAGGTGCCTTCTCCAAACTTTGGTAAAAATATTTATCAA
Source organism: Gymnobelideus leadbeateri (assembly GCA_011680675.1). NCBI lineage: Eukaryota > Metazoa > Chordata > Mammalia > Diprotodontia > Petauridae > Gymnobelideus > Gymnobelideus leadbeateri. Next base: position 757,606 of record WOXC01005186.1, on the reverse strand, counting down.
AAGTAAAAGGGTTTTTCAAGATGGCGGAGTAGTAACAGCATTTCCACACAGCTCCTGTTCCCACAACTTCCAAATTATTTAAAAGGGGACTCTGAACAAACTCTGGAGCTCCAGAGCCCACAAAAAAGATACAGAGAAGATAACCTCCCGTTGATAATCTCCCAACCTCCCAGGTCCCCATGAGTCTGAGGTTTTATCCCCAGGGTGGCCAGACCAGCAGCCAGCTGGAGGGACCCCAGAATACCAGCAGCTGTGGTGTTTCCAGAATTACCAACACATAGATACTAAGGGTAAAGTGAGAGATCAGTGCCCTATGGACTTTGGGACTGGTTGGGAGAGTGCATAGGCCTCTTTCCCTGGGGTCAAGAAGCCACTGATTAGCCAAGGTGCAGCTGCCATGTTGCAGCTTCAGCTCCTGGTCTACAGACTGTAGGGGTATCCAAGCCATCAGTCTGGTGGGAGGGGGAGGGCGGTAATTGCTCTTTCTTTAACTTTCTTGGATCTGGATTGTAGTCTGGGGTGGAGGTCTTGGAGTATGTGACCAGCTTGCCAGACTGTGTGGAGGCTTCAGAGAGGGCATCCAACTAATACCTCCAGCAGCTGAGAAAACCCCAGTGTTTGGGATGGAGGCTCCCCTAGCTGGTGGCAGAGTCCTACTGTGGCAACAAGCCCAAAAGTCAAGTAATTGAGTGACAACATACCTAGGCAAAGGAAACAAAATAAACAGAAAAATTCAACATTAGAATCCTATTTGGGGGGGCAAAGAAGACCAAAGCATGGGACAGGAGGAGGACTGTAAGGTCAGAACTTCTGCACCAAAAGCCCCAAATGAAACTACAAGCTTGTTACAAGCCATAGAGGACCTTAAGAAGCAGATAAGAGAAGTGGAAGAAAAATTGGATAGAGAAATGAGAAAGATGCAAGAAAAGTATGAAATGACAGTCAACAGCCTGACTGAGGAAAATAACACTTTAAAAAATAGACTAACTCAAATGGCAAAAGAGGCTCAAAAAGGCAATGAGGAGAAGAATGCCTTAAAAAGCCGAATTTGCCAGATGGAAAAAGAATCTCAAAAGCTCACTGAGGAGAATCATTCCTTCAGAATTAGACTGGAGAAAATGGAAGCTAGTGAATTTATGAGAAATCAAGATGCTGTTAAGCAGATCCAAACAAATGAAAGAATAGAATGCAATGTGAAATATCTCATGGGAAAAAACCACTCACCTGGAAAAGAGATCCAGGAGAGATAACTTAAAAATTATTGGACTACTTGAAAGCCATGATCAAAGAAAGAACCTAGAAATCATCCTTAAAGAAATTCTCAAGGAAAATTGCCCTGATGTTTTAGATCCAGAGGGCAAAATAGAGGTTGAAAGAATCCACCCATCACCTCCTGAAAAAGATCCCAAAAAGGAAATTCCTAGGAATATTATAGCCAGGTTCCAGAATTCCCAGATCAATGAGAAAATATTACAAGTAGCCAGGAAGAAACAATTTGAATACTGTGGAAATGCAATCAGGATATCGCAGGATCTGGCAGCTTCTACACTGAGGGATTGAAGGGCTTGGAATATGATATTCTGGAGGGCAAAGGAGCTGGGATTGAAACCAGAATCACCTACTCAGCAAAACTAAGTATCATGTTTCAGGGGAAGATATGGTCATTCGGTGGAATAGAGGACTTTCAAGCATTCTTGAGGAAAAAAACCAGAGTTGAATAGAAAATTTGACATTCAGACACAAGAAGCAAGAGATGCTTGAGAAGGTAAACAGGGAAAAGAAATGATAATGAACTTATCAAAGTTGAACTATTTACATTCCTACATGGAAAAACAACAACTGTGTCTGATGAAACCTTTCTCATCATGAAAATAATTGAAGAGGGGTATATGGGCATATGAATACATATGTGAATGTATGTATATGTATATATATATATATATATATATATATATATATATATATATATGTTTACAGGTGTACATAGATAGAGGGCACAGGTCGAATTTAATAGGAAGGGATGATATTTAAAGGGTGAAGTTGAGAGGTGAGAGAGGAGTATAGTGGGAGGAGATGGGGAGAGGCAGAATGGGGTGGACTGTCCCATGTAGAGGAGGCAAGGGAAAATGGTTGCAGGGGAGGGGAAGAACAGGAAGGCAAAAAGGGAAAACCTTATTCTCACTGAATTTGGCTTGGGGAGAGAATGACATACATACTAAATAGGATATCTTGCCCTTCAGGGGTGTGGGAGGAAGGGGAGATGAAGGAAGGGAAGGTAGGAAGGAAAGGGGGGAGGGAAGTTGGAAGCACCCACTTTTGAAAAGGGACAGGATCAAAGTAGGGAATAGACTGGGTGGGAGGTGGGATACGAGGGAGGGAAATGTGGTTAGTCTTTTACAATATATCTACTATGGTCATGTTTTGCATAGCTACACATGTACAACATATGCTGAGTTGCTTATCTTCCCAGTGGGGGTGGGTGGTGGGGGAGGAGGGGAATGAATCTGGAATTCAAAGTTTTAAAATCAAATTTTTAAAATGTATAAATACTATTATTAATATTATTTTACATATAATTGGGAAATAAGCTATACAGGCATTGGAGCACAGAGATTCACCTTCGCCCTACTGAAAAAATTGAAGGGAGGATGGGGGAAGATATGGGGGAGAGCAGATGGGGTGAGGGGATATCCTGTGGGACTGCTATCCTGGGGCGGTGATAGGGAAAAAAATGGGGAAAAAACTGTAACTCAAAATCTGATGGAAATGAGGGGGCATACATACTAAATAGGATATCTTGCCTATAAGGCAAGGTGGCGCAGTGAGTAGAGCATTGGCCCTGGAGTCAGAAGGACCTGAGTTCGGATCCGGCCTCAGACACTTAACACACAAACAAAAGAAACCCAGCCGTGTGACCTTGAGCAAGTTACTTAACCCCAATTGCCCTCCAAAAAGGCAAAAAAAAAAAATCTGATGGAAATGAATGATGTAAACCAGAAGTTAATAAAGCATTTGGAAATTCAAAAAAAAAAAAAGTAAAGGGGTTCTCCAATTCTTGACGAAGCTTCCAGTAGACAGTATGGAATAGGACACTTAGTGGCAGGTGTTCCCAACATGCCAGAATCTGACCTGTAGACTTAAAACAAAATAGAACAAACAAAAAACCCAACTTGTCATGTATTTCATTTTTATCAGTGATCATGGCTCCACCAAGAAAAGCAGCAGACACTTCAATTACCTGAATGTGATCTCAGGGGTTCCATGTCTCTGATCTTTAATCCCAACAGTACATGGCACAATCTACTGGATCATCCTTTGGTTGATATTTGCAGGGATTTATCAAGGGATAAATTTGAAGGGATTATCAAGGAATCTTTCCAATGACCTAGTTCCTTCATACTATCCAAGGATTTTTTTAATTCTCTCAATTGTATGTTAACATATTTCTATCCTTAAAGAACAGATATTACCTCAGTTTGTAATAATAACTGGATTTAATAATACCAGCAATTCACAAATAGTGTTCTTTTAAAAAATCATCCTCTTGCCTTCAGGGTCAATCCCCAGTATTCAAATGAGCTGCTCAGTAAGTGCGTGAATCTCTGCATAGCTACATAGGTGGGCTACATAGATGAGGGAGTACTTATTTTGTGAGATGAGGAGAATGCAGGCAATTTATTTAAAGAAACCTGCAAAATATTTTTTTAGGTAACAGATAGCTATCTAGAGCAGTAGCACCAGAAAAACAAGGCAGCACCTACAAGCTGGATTCCTGAGTCTCTGGGAATTCTATGAGTTGTAGCTGTATATTTGGCATAAAAATGGGCTTTTTTCAGTGTGAAAACAGTGTAAGAGTGAGTTGCTCAAGATTGAAGACTGAACATCTTTTTCTCTGTTGTGTACCTAAAAACTGGCCTGATATTTATTGTGATTCCAAGATTATCCAGAGTATATTTATTTTGATATCTACATGTGTATATTATAAGTATTCTATGTACTGGTTTGAGAACTCAAAAGTTAGATGAACTTTTCATTAATAAATTTCTGTTTTGGTCCTGTTCTTGCACAAACAAATCCTTGCATATGCATTTTTTGTTTGCTTTGATTTTGAGTCAGTAAATTGCCAAAAAAAAATTGTATGGCATTCCATTTGAATCTACAAATACAGAAGATGAGAAATATAAAATCAATTTCAGAATAAAGCACGGATAGGAATTTGTCAGATACATGGAGGTGGGGAGGGCCTTCTGGGCTGGGGATACAGCCTAAGAAAAGACATGGAAGGAGGGCAGCAGGGAGCATTTCTAGGGTTGGGGGAGCAAAAGGGCTTGCTCTATAGCAGATGTACAAGGGGCAGCTGCAGAGGCCCTCTCTCTTGTGGGTCTCCAGGCTTGGTTTCTAATCCCAGCTCTATCACTCCCATGCAAGCTCAGTGACCTTGAAGAGGCCTTGTAGCGTCCTAATTAATGAGGGGTTGGACATGTCAGAATCAAGAAGACCTCAGCTTAAATTTTGTCTCACCTAGTCCCATCTGTGCAAGATTTACTTATCCTGATCAATCTGTCATACTCAAAACAGTGGGAGGAGGCTAGAGGGAAGAACCCAAAGGCATCAGCAGATATTCCAGAGAGGAAAATCTAGGCTTGATATTAATAAAAAAAAAAATCTTAACCACTTTATTGGTTCTAAGTGGGATGGCTTCCTGGGTAGGAGTGGGCTCCTGTCCTTGGAGATCTTCAAGCAGCCTCAAGCAACCCTTCTTGGGTTGGGTAGAGCAGGGATTCCTTTCCTGTAGAAGTTAGATTCATGAGCTGCCAAGGCCTTTTCTATCTCTCACATTTGGTGGTTCTGGTTTTGTTACTTTGGGGAGTATCTAGGGATATTATCACTGCTGTGGTCCCTGAGTAAAGCTACATAAGATAAACTTAAAGCTGTCCCACACCATGCAAGAGCTCTCTGTTCATAGCTGTTTTTGGAGGAAACTCTACATTGGTGTCTAATGAGTCATAGAACAATTTCAGGGGCAGCTTCCTAGAGGTGGGAATCCTGTCTGAAGAAGACCAGAGATGGGAGGACTGCGTCCTGGCTTAGGCTAAGAATACTAGTTGATCCACAGTGCAGCAGGTAGCCTTGTCAAGGCTTAAGATCTCCATCACTGGAGGAGATAAAGCTCTAGCCAATTGACTTGTTTTCAGGGATCTTGTTCATTCTCAGGAATGCCTGTTCATGTAGGGGACTGACTTGAATGACCTCCAAGTTACTTCTAACTCAGAGAGTCTGTCATTCTCCATGCCCTCCACACTCCTGGAACCCCCCAGAGGAGAGAAAAAAAGGTGAAAAGTTAGAAGGAAGAGGCAGAGGAAAATAAGGGTGAGAAAGGGGGTGTGGGGATGGAAACAGAAATGGTAGGGTAGCACTGCGCCCTGGGGCAGGGGCCCTGGGTTAGAATCCTGCCTCAGAATCTCACAGTGCCTTCAGCTCCCTGGGTCAGAGTCTCCTCACTTAGAAATTGAGGACAACCCTTACAGTGTGCACCAGAGGAGAACAGTTTTTAGTGATCTTTAAACAGACCAAAAAACTGGGATTGGCAGATTAAGAATTGCCTTATTGGGAAAACTCTTCTGTTTGTCCTACAGCCCTTGTGCTTGTGTCTCTTTTGTTCCTAATACTGCTCCATTACCTGCCACTAACTCCATCCTGTGACCCACCCATGATTGTTTTCTCTAATGCTTTCCTTGTGCTGCATAGAGCTCACTGTTCCCCTGAAGTAGCACCCCAAATCTAGCCTGGCCCCACAGGAGTGCTCCGAAAGCCTCTTCCCTGAAAGAGGATCAGGACACAATGCAAAGCCCTCGGTGTCTAAATTACAGGTCTGGTCTATCTGGGTTTGGGAGCCTTATGGCCCTAGTTCTGCCAGGGATTCAGTTTAAACCTGGGGTTCTTTTTTTAAAATCTACTTCATTTTTAAATTATGGAATAAAACGGGCATTTCCGCAACATAGTACAATAAAAAGATTATTGCTCATGGAATTGCAAATCTGCTATGCCCAAATTGCTATTCCTTTCAAATATGCAACAAAATTGTCATGTAAATTTCTTTTTTCTTCCTTCCCCCCTCTATAGATGGCAACTGTTAGACACAAATAGGTATGTGCATACATATATGCATGAGTGTGCGTGTCTGTGTGTGTGTGTAAAATTATTCTGCACATACTTCTATTTGATAGATCTTTCTTTGGATGCAGATAATGTCTGTCTTTATGTATCCTTTATAGTTAATTTTGGCATTCATAAGAGACAAAATGGCTTATTCACTCAGTCATTCTTCAAACAATATTGCTATTGTACAAAATGTTCTCTTGGCTTTGCTCGTTTTGCTCTTCATTATTTCAAGCAAATCTTTCCATGTTTTTCTAAAATCACTGAGCTCAATAGCACAGTGGTATTCCATCACAATCATACAGCACACTTCCCAGTCATTCCCCAGTTGATGGGGATCCCTGCAGTTTCCATTTCTTTGCCAGCACAAAGGGAGCTGCTAGAAATATTTTAGAACATATACCCGAGGTCCTTTACCTGGGGTCGATGGACTTCCTGGGGGTGTTGTGGAGACGTTCAGAAGATTTGTGAATTCGAAGGGGGAGAAATACATCTTTGTTTTCACTAAGCTCTTACTGAAATTTTGAACTTTCAATTATTTCAAAATCTTATGGCATGAGAGATTTAAGGGCTTGAGCAAACTGCCCACCAGAGGGAGCCATGACACACCACAAGTTAAGAATCTTGTCTCGCCAACGCGGAGCCTGAATCTGGAGTCTTACGTCCCTAACCTCTTTGAGTCTGAGACCTGAGATGTGGAAGAACAACAGAAAGCACGTATATCTTAGCACAGAAATCTCTTCTAGATTCCCTCCCCCTCTTCATTCCCCGCCCTGCTCCTTCTCTGACTTGGGGTAAGTCATTCAATGACGTCTTCATCCCAGATCTCAGACTCATCCCATATCCTTGCAATCACCTCCACGTCATGAATTCTGGGAATTAGAGGGCTCACTTCACAAACGTAAATGTGAGTGATTGTCCTTGCAGGTAGAACTCTCCTGGCCGGTCGGATCAGTGCTCTCACCTGGATCCTTCTCACTGACTCACCTGCTCCTGCTTCCTTGGAGCTGTCCAAGGTCCAGTTGGTCACAGATCTGTTCCATGTCCAGAGCTTAGAGTGACATCATAAGAAGCTTTGGGTGTCAGGGATGTCTGGGATAAGGATTGTTAAGAGCAGGGAATCTCAGTCCCTGAGGTCTTCCAGCAAAACAGATGAGCATGAACACACAGGCAAGAACACTCAATCTTACTTGAATGAGACCAAATGTTTAAGGCAGTTGTCCTGGCAAATATATACCTTCAAAACTGCTGAAGGGGTGGCTAGGTGGCGCAGTGAATAGAGCACCAGCCCTGCATTAAGGAGGACCTGAGTTCAAATCTGGCCTCAGACACTTAACACAAAAACTAACTGGGTGACCTTGGGCAAGTTACTTAACTCCATTTGCCCTCAAAAAAAAAAAAAACACTGCTAAAGGACTGTCATGGAGAGCAAAGATTAGGCCTGGTAATTTTGGCCCCAAGAGACAGAGTGAGAGGGGATTATAAAATTGTACTGGTCACAAATTCTTCCCTTATTCATTGATCTGACAGATCAAATATTCCTTGCTCCTTTAATCTGATTATGACATCACCATTTATGTCTAAAACATGCACCCATTTTCCCCTTAGTCTCATGTACTATGTGAGATATTGATCTATACCCAGTTTCTGCCAAACTGCTTTCCAGTTTTCTCAGAAGTTTTTTTGTCAAATAGTGAATTCTTGTCCTAAAATCTTGGTTCTTTGGGTTTATCAAACACTGGATTACTGTAGTCAGTCTTACAAATGAAGGGGGGAAATGGAAGACAGTTTCTGGGCAATTAATAATAAATTGATTAATTAGACTAATCAATAAGTTGATTGTCAGTGGTTTCTCTCAGTAACCAAAAACAAGCCATGGAAAGTCTGAGAGCTATAAATAATCCTGGAAAGGGAATTCCCCTTACAAGTGAAAATCAACCCTGATTGGTGGATATTTAATGAGATGGGCTGAAAGTCTTCAGTTCCTCCTGCTGAGAATGTGGTTTGATCACGAGACTCAGTCACATCCAGCACTCTGGACAGTGGAATCCACCTCTATCAAAACCATTTTGGTTGGTTTTCTCCTTCGTGATATGTCCCACCCTAAACTTAATGGAGGGGCACAAGGACATGGCTCCTAATCCAGGGGGAAGAACACTTATCTTACCCAGACTGAATTCTCTCTATGCTATAAACAGAAATTAGGTCTCCTAATTGGGTGGGGTCCTGTCCAAGACTGAAAAGCATCTTCTTTGAGGGGTAATCTCTTCAATCAGTCATGGCCTTCAGAGGCTGACATTGTTTAAGGAGCCGGGCATTAATGAGGAAATTAAGGAGAAAAGCCTGGGTCTCAACCTAATAATTTGTTATTAATAGAAGGGTAAAATAGCAGTTTCTCTCATCCGTTACTTTTGTGTCTTGTGGACCTTATCTATTCCATCGATCTACCACTCTACTTCTTAGCCAATACCAGATTGTTTTCATGATTGCTATTTTGTAATATAGTTTAAAATCTGATACTGCTCTGGATTACTGATCCTTCAGATACATATGCCTGTATCTGCTACTCATAGAAAATCAATGAGTGTCCAGAGGGCAGTAAAAGCAGTTAAGTTTTCAATCAATAACAATTAGTACCAAAAGGTTTCATTTGGTTATTTTTGGTCTTCATTCAATACATTCTGATGCAAAAAACTACATCATTCAACATAAAGGAAATTATCACATTCTGGTGACATTCCCATAAAGTGACTGAGTGTGTTCACTGAAAACCCAGAAGGGCACAGGTTACAGTTAGCCTGGAGAGCTTAAGGTGCTGCTTAGTATCAAGCCCTGGAGCACACTGAACCTAACTGGAATCAAGGCATTACTCAGACATATCCACCACGAGGAAAAATTTAGCTAGTTTCTTTAGATCCCATAATCAATGGTCAGACACCATACAAAACATTTCACTGTCCTATAGACAAACCTTGAAGCCAGTAAGTATGTGTGAGTGTGTGTGTGTGAGTGTATGTGTGAGTGTGTGTGAGAGAGAGAGGATGTGAGTGTGTGTCTACTCTTGGATAGAAATGACCTGTTCTCATCATCCATGCTCACATTCCTGTGGCTGTTTCTGTCCTAGAGCTAAGAAGGTTTTACGCCCTCACCAAGGCATAATATTCATTCTCTCCACTCTTCTCTGACACTGAGGTCTCTTGTCTCTTTCCCCAATCACTGAGTGACCTTTTTTTGGCAAACAAGAATGTACACATTTGAATTCTTGAGTATTTCATCAATGGGACACTCTTTCTTCCAAAACAAATCTCTAATAAGCAATACCTCAAAGTTATAAAGTCACACCATTCATATTAAAAGATCTGACCACCTCCCCCTACGCATAACAGTCACAAGAATAAGAAGAGGAGCAAGAGGAGCTAAAATATATACACATGTGTGCAGAATATTTATATATGTGTATACTTATATGTATGTTTGCAAGATGTTACATAACTATCATCTCATTTTGTCTTCCCAAGAACCGGAAGTAGGTGCTTTTCCTTAGGAAATAAGGAAGCCGAGGCAGATTGAGGTTAAGTGAGTTGCCTGGGTTGCAAAGCTAGTAAGTGCCTTTGAAAGCAGTCATTCAATTCAGGTCTGCCTGCCTCCAGGCCAAGCCCTCTGGCTGCTGATTGTGCAAAATTCTCCTGCTCTGGGAGGCATCCCACAAATCAAAAGCACTTCTATATCTATTGATTTCTTCTAATGAGAATGCAAGTAATTATAGACTTAATGTTATCAAAAAATGAGACAGATTATGGACTTAAAAATAAAACCTAAAATGCCTATCAAATGACATTATCTCTAAGTCAAGGGCTACCAAGGGAACAAGTCCTCCCCTTGCCCTATCCCTCCTGGCATCTTGGACTGGTCACCTTCAGGAGCTGGTTGAGAGCAGTGCCCCTTGTGCTCCCTTGGCTATAAAGGGTTGGCAACAGCAGTTACTGCTCAGGGCATTGTAATGGTAAGGAAATTTGAAGATCTTCCCCGACCCTCTCTTGCCCTGCCTCACTTGGAGCCCAACAAGAGAAGCTTGCTTGGGGAGGCTTGTTTTTTAGTAAGGCCCACACCTTTTGTTACTTTGTAATTAGGCAGTGGGTCATGAGGGTTGTGATATCCTCTGACCCTGGAGTAAGTTATATATACCATTAGTTGAGGTTTTGCTTTGGGGATCACTTATGGGAAGAGTTGAGTGATGTGGCCAGATAAAATTGTGGGCAGCCTTGAGCTCCCCCAGCTTTGAAAACCCAGATGTTGTTGCTTCTCTCCCTGGTAACTATCACTGTATGTGTGAATGGCAGGCAGCTAGAAGCCCCGTCTGTAGTCTGTTAAATTGTGTTTTTTCTCTGTCAGTATTTTTTGTCTGCTTATAATTTCTGTTTGTATTTTCCCTGAAGTCCAGGTGCTGACTTTTTTCCCTGATATAAATGAATGATATATGTGTTTGATTAAAGGAAGATTTAACCCTTTTTAAGTTGCTTTCCTTTATAAAAACAGATCAAAGAACCTGTGCTAACAGCCATTCTGGGTATGCTAGGGTTCTTGCTGTTACAGGCCCAAATCAGTTAGGCTGTGAAGTGTCATGTTCCCCAGTTAATTTATCCAACCTAATAGAAATCCCAAATTTAAATGACTCAGTTGGAAAGCTTATTGTCATGATTCCAAGCAACATTTCCAAACCTGATCTAATATCTAAATATAGGCATCCAGCTGGGGCACTGGATAAAGTGTTGGGCCAGGAATCAGAGAGACCTGAATGCAAATCTGACCTCGGAGACTTTCCAGTTCACCTCTCTGCCTCAGTTTTCCTGTTGTAAAATGGGCATAAAAAGATCTGCCTCATAGGGCTGTTGTGAGGATCCAATCAGACAAATTTTGTAAAGTACCTGGTGCACAGTAGGTGCAAGATAAATGCTAATTATTATTATTAATCTGTGAAATCAACTTTGGAAATAATGACAAACCCCCAATTAACTTTGGCTTTTTGAAGGAGAAACAAGCATTTCTTGTCAGGCCTGACCATGCCCCATCTCCTCTTCTCTCAATGACATGTAAAAATTCCCTTCAGTTTTCTGCAATGCTTCACTAAATTCTGGTTTGTCTTTAAGCCAAGACCAGGAACTGTGATGGCCAGCAAAGATGAAGCCTGGGCACTACCCACCTTGGAAGACAAGTCACTTCTATGTTCCTCCTTTTGGGGACTCAAAATGGAGGGCCATATTCACATTTTTGATACTTTGGGGAACACCTTTATATACTTTTCTTTGCCTCTTAATTGAGTTTCAATTCTATACTGTAAGAGCATAAAGTATCTCTAATTTCATTTCATTCTCTCTCTCCTTATATCCCTCCCTCCCTTCCCCCTGCCTTCTGTCTCTATATCTCTCTGTCTTTATTTCTCTCTTTCTATCTCATTTTAAATGAATAAATGTGTTTATACTGGGACACATGAATAAGTGTACATATATTAGGAGCGAAGGCTCAAAATATTTTTACTGATCAAAGAAGTTGGGAGACTACAGTTGATAACTATTGCTTGGCGGGTTTTCCTTTAATACACCAGCAAATGGCAGAGTCAAAGTCCAAAAGGAACTTGGCTGGCTCCAGAGCTCTGGGTTAATGGATCCGCAGAATCAGGAGAACATTGTACACAGTAACATCAATATTGTAAGGACAACTCTGAAAGACTTAGCTACTGTGATTAAAACAACAATCAACACAATTTCAAAGGATTCATCATGAAAAATGGTATCCACTTCCAGACAGAGAGCTGATGAACTCTCAGTAGAAACCAAAATGTATTTTTTAACCTTCTTTATTTTTCTTGGAGTTTCTTTGTGTATTTTCTTTTGCAACATGACTAAAATGGAAAGATGTTTTTTTTTTTTTTGTAACTGCCCATGTGTAATCAATATTACATTGCTTGCCTTCTCAAGCAGTGTGAGAAGAGCAGAAGGGAAGGAAAGAATTTGGAAATCACAATTTTAAAAAATAAATGTTAAAAGTTTTTTATCTGTAATTGAGGATATTTCACAAAATAAAAATATATTTAAAAGCAATTCATTAGGAGAAATTATGAAAAAAAGGTGAGACTGAAGGGAGAAACACATACAGACCTCAATCTATATTATAAAGGAACAATCATCAATCCTATTTTGTATTGGTGAAAATAAAAAGAAATGTCAATGAAACAGAGTAAGGAAACAAAGAAGAATGACAAACAATGGAACTCAATAACTCAGTGTTTGCTAAAAGGGAGAACATAAATTGTTTAAGAAATAATTCCCTATTTGATCAAAACTGCTGGAAAAACTGGAAGCAATTTGACAGAAATCAAATTTAGACCAATTATTCCACAACATACTATAAAAAGACACATGACCTTAATGTTAAAGATAATGCTATAAAAATTACTAGAAATATACCTTTCATAGTTGTAGGTTGGATATGGATTCTCAACAAGCCAGAGATAGAAGCAATGAAACTGAAAAACTGCACAAACAAAATAGATGCACCAAGGAGATGGAGGGAAGTGATTGAATAAAAACAAAACGTTGTATCCAATTGCTTGGATAAGAGTTTTCTATGCAAGACATATAAGCATTTAAAAGATATGTGTATGTATATACACACACATGTATAAAGACATATATGCATATATATGTGTGTGCATGGTACTAAATGCCATTCCTCAATAGGTAGGTGGTCAAAGCATATTCACAATTTTCAGAAGATTGCTTGCTAGCTATTAATGATGATATTAAAGAATGTCATCTTGGCTGATTCATTAAATGGGAAACACACCACTGAGACTCAACTTGAGAGTTCAGAATAGAAACAGGAACCAGAGTAGGTAGGTAATCATGGTTGTCTCTATTAGAGGGCATCATAACCATACCTCTGGGTTGTCATCGTGAATCTGGTTTGGGTGATTGTGCCAACCTCCCCCCGGAGAGAAAAGAGATGGAAGACTTTGAAGCCAGGAGCCATGCCCAGCAGAATTTGAGAAATGATCCAGAAACTAAAACTGAGATCACTGACCTATAGTCTGAAGGTTCCATTCTCTTCCTATTTTTGGACATCAGGACAAAATGTGCCCATTTCCAATGTTATGATACTTCAGTCAATGATTGGTTGGTTGGTTGGTTGTTGTCCTTGGTTCCCAAAGAAAACCAAAATGACATCACTATGCTCGAGTCAAATTTCAATACGTCCAACTGTAGCTGATTAATGTGCTTCTAAACATCACTTATTGGATCTTAGTCATTCCAGTTTCCAGGTCTTTCAGGAGCCAAGGATGTAATTTAGCTGGGCCTGAGCACTTGATTTCACCAAGGACAGCTCATTACCCTCTTACTAGCTATCCCATTGCCTATCCCGGGCACCAATTATCTGTTCATCACCTTTACTCCATCATTCTAGTCCAAAAATTCTTTTCTTTGGAAGAGGAAAAAGCAATATAATACAGAAATATATATATATATATAATATGAGAGTTTCTGTCTTCTTCCCCTCTGTTGGCATAGCACATAGAGTATTGGACATGAGAGTCCAAAAGACCTTGACTCACATCTAACTTCAAACTCTAGCTGTGTGACCCTGGACTAGACCCTCCACCTCTTGGTAGCACAGTTTCCTCATTTTTAGTGAGGGAGATGGACTAGATTGTCTCCCAGGTGCCTTCCAGCTTGAGTTCTGTAATACTATGCTCATTCAATCAACCCCAAAGCATCAATCCTATTCCTTCTTTGAGTCTTCCTTGCCATAATCCCTGCTACAAAGCCTTTTTCTCCTTCTTTGCTAGAGATAGCACATTCTGGGCTTAAGCTACTCTTGAAATAATTTTGACAGAAACATGCCACATTTTGTATCCATACTCTGTTATCTGCCTCTGTTTCCATCTTCTGAACATGTCTTTTAAGAATCTAATTTAGTAAATTATTTTTCTGTATATTTATAGGTCTGTTTAGAGTAGACCACTGCTGTTCCTTCCAGGATTGCTTTTCTTTATGGGTTCAGTGCTTCATTCTTGAGAACATCTCATTCCTATCCTGGTATTCCTCTCTAGAATTTTAGTCCATGAGATGCTAAATAACTTTCCTCTGTGTTCTTTGAAGACTGCTCTTTCAAATTCTAGAGTTTTAAGATTCATGTCAGACTATGTATGCCTGACATTCCTCCCCTCTTCGTCAAGGATGGAGAAGTTGTCTTCCCTCGCCCTATAAGGTTCCTACCATTTTCACCCCAGGAACCAGTTTTACCCTGTTGAAAAAAAGTTGTATATAGAATAAAATGTCTCGTTGATTTTGCCACCCTTTGAAGGAGAAAGTTATAATTGCTTGGTTTCTGTCTCTTTTTCTCAAAGAGGACCAAAATGACATTACTATATTGGGGTCAAGGCACACTGCATTAGACTGTGGCCAATCAGATTAATAAGATCTCAGAAGGCTCTACCACAGGTTGGGCACAGAAAGTCCATGTGAACTACTGGAATGATGATGTCTCTAAATTTACCCGTCTTGCATTTCTTTGGAGCTGCTACAATTCTGCTTTGCTCAAAGAGCACACCATCTTCTTTTATGTGGGCACACCATTCTGAATGGCCCTGTGCCTGAGACATGTTTCCCATGTCTCACTATAGATTCCAAAGTTCTTTGGAGAGACCTTGAGGGTGTCTTTGTATTGTTTCTTCTGGCCTCCATGTGATGAGTTTCCTTACATGAGTTCTTCATAAAATAGTCTCTTAGGCATTTGTCTAAAATGTACTTTTGGAATTTAAACAATATGGTCAGCCCGTCAAAGATGCCTTATCTGCAGTAGAGTATGAATGCTTAACAGTTCAGCTCAAGAGAACCTCTCTGGTGCCTTATCCTGCCAGCTGATTTTCAGAATCTTCCTAAGACAATTCAAATTCAATTCTATTTCCCAGCATGGTTCTGGTA
The DNA here is from genome assembly GCA_011680675.1 of Gymnobelideus leadbeateri. Classification (NCBI taxonomy): domain Eukaryota; kingdom Metazoa; phylum Chordata; class Mammalia; order Diprotodontia; family Petauridae; genus Gymnobelideus; species Gymnobelideus leadbeateri. The sequence goes on along the minus strand of WOXC01005186.1, from coordinate 742,466 downwards.
CACTCTCCAAGTTTCACAGGCAAACAACAATGAGGTCAACACAACAGCTCTGTAGACTTTCAGTTTGGTAGTCAGTCTCATACCTCTTCTCTCCCACACTTCAGAGCCTCCCAAACACAGAATTCTCTGTCGCAATGTATGCATTAACATCAGCATCTATGTCTACATCCCTGGAAAGTACACGTCAAGGTAAGTGACCTTATCCATAGCATTTCTCCATTTGCTGTAACTGATGCTTCTATGGGTGGCTCGTGTGGTGCTGGTTGGTGGAGAACATGTATTTTTTCTATGTTAATTGTTAGGCCAGAATTAGCAAAAGCAACAGAGAGAGTCAATTCATACTTTGCTGCATCTCAGACTCAGAGGCTGCATGGAGTGCACCATCACCTAGCAACAAAAAGGCTCTCCAACTCTCCCTCCAACTTAGTCTTGGATGGAGCCTTTTCAATTTAGTCTGGCAACTGATATTGGTTCCATGTTCATCCTCCTTGAAGGCATCTCACAGCATTGGTGAAAAAACATACTAAAAAGCACAGGAGCAAGCATAGAGCCTTGCTTCTATTTGTTGGTGACTGGGAAAGCATAAGAGCATTGTCCATTATCCAGAACATGTGCAAGTGGGCAGTCATGCAATTCACATCAAATACTGATGAACTTCTCTGGGCAACTAAATTTTGCCCTGGTTTTCCACAAATCCTTATGATTGATAGCATCATAGGCCTTAATCAGAACTACAAACATTGTCTCCAAACCAGTTCTGCTCCTGACAATTCTGCTGGAGATGTTGGGCAGCAAACAACATATAACATATTCCTTGGCCTTTTCTGAAGCCACACTGGCTCTGAGGTAGATGACCATCTTCCAGGTGAAGAATCAGCCTTCTAAGAACTCTGGCAAGAATCTAGCCATCAATTACTGAGAGAGAGATCCCCATTCCCACAGGAAATCTACTCCCTCTTCCTTTGCAGAGATGGGCAATGGAGGCATTCTTGAACTCATGGGAGATAACCTCCTCTTGCCATATAACCAAAAGATTTCAGTTAGCTTTAAATGTGCGGTGGACCTCTTCCCTCATAAGTCATTGCTGGAATAGAATCAGCACTAGGCACTTTGCCACACAAGAGAAGCCAAATGGCATTCAAAACCTCTTCTTCAGCTGAAATTTTGACTAGACAGGAATTGACTTCAACCTGAGGTATATGACCCATGGCTTCAGCATTTGTTGATGATGATCTGGTGAGAATATCATGGAAGCATTGAGCCCATCTCTCCAGGATCAATGGGGCTCCATCACCACTGAATTGTTGAGATTTACCATAAGTCTTTGTCCCATAAGTAGCCTTCCTAGCATCATAAAAAAGCTTTGGATTGTTACTATCAGTGCAAAACTGAAGGGCGGCTAGGTGGCGCAGTGAATAGAGCACTGGCCCTGGAGTCAGAAGGACCTGAGTTCGGATCCGGCCTCAGACACTTAACGCACACAAACAAAAACCTAGCTGTGTGACCTTGGGCAAGTTACTTAAACCCAATTGCCCTCCAAAAAGCAAAAAAAAAAAAAAAATGAATTTGCTCTGCCTTCTTACTGAGTCAAGAATCCTGCATTGCTCTAAGCTTTGCTTGCACCTTAGTTTGGATGAAGTTAAATGCTGACTTCTTAAAGGTGGGTGAAATATACTACTGGTAATAAACTCTATGAAGTTCTCATTTTGCATTTAGCTGCTTCTGAAAATTTCTGCATCATTTTCATCAAATCAATCTTGATGTTTGTAAGTGTTCTGACCCAGATAAATCAACATGATGCTATACACCAAACTTTGAAACCTGCCAACTCCTTTTCTTTCTTTTTCATTTTGTTTTGTTTTGTATTCTATTTTCTATCGATTAAAAATCAATTTTTAATATTTGGTTTTAAAATTTTAAGTTCCAAATTCTCTTCCAGTCCACTCCCCAGTGAGAAGGCAAGCAATTTGATATAGGTTATACATGTGTAGTGATGAAAAACATAGCCCTAATAGTCATGCTGTGAAAGAAAACATAGACCAAAAAGTCAAGAAAAATAAATTTAAAAGGTCTGCTTCAATCTGTGCTCAGATGTTTTCAGTTCTTTCTCTTGGGATAGAGAGCATTTTTCATCATAAGTTCTTCAGAGTTGTGTTACATCATTGTGTCATTGAGAGTAGTTGTCATTCACAGCTGGTCATCTTACAATAGTGCTGTTACTTTGTACACAGCACATTTCTCTTTGCATCAGCTCATGCAAGTTTTTCCAGGTTTTTCTGAGAGCAGCCTGCGCATCCTTTCTTAGAAAACTATAGTATTCATCATAATCACATACCACAACTTGTTCAATCATTCCCCAATTGATGAGCATCCCCTCAATTTCTAATTCTTTGCCACCAGAAAAGAGATGCTATAAATATTTTTGTACAGATAAGTCCTTTTTGGGTTTTTTTGGGGGGGGATAGAGACCTAGTAGAGGGGTGGCTAGGCGGTGCAGTGAGTAGAGCACCAGCCCTGGAGTCAGGAGGACCTGAGTTCAAATCCGACCTCAGACACTTAACACAAAAACTAGCCATGTGACTTTGGGCAAGTCACTTAGCCCCAATTGCCCTCAAAAAGCAAAAAAAGAAAAGAAGGAGACCTAGTAGAGATATTGCCAAGTCAAAGGGTATGCATGGTTTATAGCCCTTTGGGAATAGTTCCAAATTGCTCTACAGAATGGTTGAATTAGTTCACAACTCCGCCAAAGGTGCATCAGTCTCATTTTCCCCACATGTAATGGCAAGCAATGGAGTATTTAGTGCCTTGTTTCAGTTATTTAATTATTTAGCACCTTCTTTCAGTTCAAGTGTCTTTGAGTCTTGCCCTGATTATATCAAGTCTTTGTTAAGAAACAGAACCTGTAAATTGCACAGTGGGAAGGACTTGCCAAAGACAGGAACTGAAAGGACATAAGAGGTGGGCAGAATAGGGAGGAGCTAATGATAGATAAAAAGTTCAAGCACAGTTGGGACTGAGCAGAACTGGGAGGAAGCATGGATGTGATGACAGGCACTTTGTCTGTTCTGAAGTTACTTTGTCAGATCTGTCTGAGAGATAGATAGATAGATAGATTAGATAGGTAGATACAGATAGATAGATAGATAGATAGATAGATAGATAGATAGATAGATTGATAGATAGCTGTCAGATAGAGGACATTGGTGTTGTTACAGAAGCCCTGGGACCTTACTACTGTTTCAGAGAAAGAGGATTTTCTTATTGTCTGCTTACAGAAATCCTAGAGAAGGGTTTTACTGATGTTTTCTGAGGTCCTAGGTCTACACTGATGATTTGTGTTGATTTCCCAGGCAGAACATGAATTGATGATGGTGTCAGCAGTGTGCATGAATGTTGTCATGGCTCTGGTAAGTTTTCTCTTCCCAGAAACAGAAACTGTGAAGAGCTTGAGGTGGACTGGTCGCCATGAGCTTCAATATGGAGTGTGAACTGGATAAGGAGCTGGACAAGGAGCTTGATGAGGAGCTGAGAGCTGCTAACCTGTGAATCTAGGTGATGGTAGGCTAAATTCAGACAATAGATGGGAGCATGGAAAAGGAACCATGAAGTTTGGGAGCCAGCCCTGAATTAAGATAAAAGGACCTTTCCTTGGGTACTTAGTTCTGGATGACAAAATCATGACTTATTGTGACCTAGGGGTGGGAGAACTTTGGACTTTGGACTTTATACCCCTTGAGAATGATTGAGTTAAGGATGTTTGGAAGCTAGTCTCCAATCAAGAAGAAAGAAGACTTTCTGACTGACAAAATTAAGGCAGTGTGACCTGGGGTGGAAGACCTTTGTACTTTGTATCTCTTAAGGAGCATTGAGAATGATTGAGTTAAGGACTCACTGAGTGACATCGTTTGTTTAAAACTATGTGGCCACTTTAGTGATAAGTTGTTATATCATTGTGAATGCTGTACTTTGGTTTCTGTGAATGTTTTGTTTTGGTTTACTGCTGTATCAATAAAGAATCCACTATACTATGTGATCAGAACCTTAAAGCTATTCGCAGCAGCAGTCCTTTGGAGAGCTCTCCTGCTTGGCTTTATACCACATCCCCTCCAAAATTTGTCATTTTCTTTTTCTGTCCTACTAATCAATCTAATAGTTATGATAGTACTTCAGAATTGTTTTAATTTGCGTTTCTCCAATCAATAGTGAGTTAAAGTATTTTTTCACATAGTCATAGAAAGCTTTGATTGCTTCATCTGAAAAATGATAATATCTTTTGACCATTTATCTATTGGGGAATGGCTCTTATTTTAATAAATTTGACTCAGCTCTCTATGTGTTTGAGAAAGGAGGCCTATATCAGAGAAATTTGCTTCAAATTCTTTTCAGTTAAAATGATTGTTTTCCCCTACATTATATTCCTCCTGTCCCATTTATTCTATTCTCTGTCCTTTCACCCTGTCCCCCCTCAAAAGTGTTTTGCTTCTAACTACCTCCTCCCCCCAATCTGATAAGATAGATTTCTACACCCAATTGCATGTGCATTTTATTCCCTCTCTAAGCCAGTTCTTATGAGAGTAAGGTTCCCTCACTCCCCCGCGCTTCCTACACATTCCCTTTCACTGTAAGAGCTTGTTCTTGCCTCTTTTATGTGAGATAATTTACCCCATTCGCGCTCTCCCTTTCTCTTTCTCTCATCACGTTCCTCTCACCCCTGAAATTTTATTTTTTAGATAGCACCCGTCATATTCAATTCGCACCTGTGCCCTCTAAGTATACTCTTTCTAACCACCCTAATAATAAGGAAGGTCTTATGAGTCACCAAATATCATGCTCTCGTGTAAGAGTGTAAACAGTTTAACCTTGTTAAGTCCCTTATGATTTCCCTTTCTTTGTTTACCTTCTTATGCTTCTCTCAGTCCTGTATTTGAAAGTCAAATTTTCAATTCAGCTCTAGTGCTTTCATCAAGAATGTTTGAACTTCCTCTTTCTCATTGAATATTCATTTTTTCCCAAAAGGATTATATTCAGTTTTGCTATAGAGGAGATTCTTGGTTATAATCCTAGCTCCTTTACAATACAGAATATCATATTCCAAGCCTCCTGATCCTTTAATATAGAAGCTGGTAAACCTTTTATTATCCTGACTGTGGCTCCACCATATTTGAATTGTTTTGGCTGCTTGAAATATTTTCTCCCTGATTTGGGAATTCTGAAATTTGGCTATAATAATCCTGGCAGCTTTCCTTTGGGAATCTCTTTTTAGAGGTGATTAGTGGACTCTTTCCTTTTACATTTTATCCTCTTGTTCTAAAATATCAGGGCAGTTTTCCTTGACAATTTCTTGAAAGGTGATGTCTAGGCTCTTCTGTTGATCACGGCTTTCAAGTCCAAGAATATTTAAATTATCTTTCCTGGATCTATTTTCCAGGTCAGTTGTTTTTCTAATGAGATGTTTCACATTGTCCTCTATTTTTTCATTCTTTTGGTTTTGTTTTATCATTTCTGGATTTCTCATGGATTCATTAGCTTCCAATTTGCTCCATTCTAATTTTTTTAAAGCAATTGGGGTTAAGTAACTTGCTCAAGGTTACACAGCCAGTCATTATTTATGGGTGTGTGCTCATTTTCTGAGGCCCAGACCCATCCCGATCTTCCCGACTCCGGGGCTGGTGCTCTTACTCACTGCACCACCTGGTGGCCCCTCCATTCTTATTTTTAAAGGAATCATTTTCTTTGCTGAGCATTTGGACCTCCTTTTCCATTTGACCAATTCTGCTTTGTAAGGCATTCTTCTCCTTGGTTTTTCTTTTTCTTACCTCTTTTGCCATTTGGCTTAGTCTGTTTGTTTTTTAAGGTATTATTTTCCTCAGTATTTTTGTGTCTCCTTTACTAAGCCATTGACTCATTTTTCATGATTCTCTTGTATCACTCTCATTTCTCTTCCCACTTTTTCCTCTACCTTTGTTACTTGACTTTCAAAATCCTTTTTGAGCTCTTCCATGGCCTGAGACCAATTCATATTTTCTTGAAAGCTTTGGATATAGGAGCTTTGATTTTATTGTCTTCATCTAAGTGTGTGTTTTGATCTTCCTTGTCACCATAGTAACTTTCTATAATCAGAGTTTTTCCATTGTTTATTCACTTTCCTAGTCTATTACTAGACTTTTAACAATTTGTTAAAGTAGGGCTCTGCTTCCAGGGTGGAAGGCCCATTGTCCTAAACTTCAAGGGTTTGTGCAGCTGTTTTCAGAGATAGTTCTAGGCACCTATAATTTTTCAGTTCTTGCAAAGTGGTATGATCTAGGGAGAGGTGTTTACTACTATCCTGGCATGTGCTCTGGCCCATGATGACAAGTACTTTTTAATGCCCTAGAACTGTGATAAGGGTTCTCCTATATTGCACCCACAAGCCCTACTGTGCTAGTGCTCCTCCTCACCCTGGGACTGCCACTCCGGTGTGAAAACCAGATCTGGGTATGGACAAAACACCAGAGTACTGCCTTGGTGTTAGCAAAAAGACCCCTGTAATCTTCTGACCAGTTATTTGGCCCCCTTACTGTCTGTGGACTGAGAGCTCTGAAAGCAGCCACTGCTAATGCCACTGCTGATTCAGTCACTGCCAAGGCCTGTTCCTGATTTGGTAGGGCTGGGGCAGTGTGCTGGTGGGGCCTGCAGTAGACTGTGCTCCATTCTCACTCAGGTATGACACACTTCCTGCTGAACTTCTAAGTTGTCTTTGGCATCTGTGGGCTAAGAGGTCTGGAAATTGCCACTGCTACCAGTGATTCAGTTGCCCTGAGGCCCCATTCTGGGTTTTCTGGGGCCTGGTATACACTGGTATGGTACTCTGCTCCTTTCTAACTCTGGTGCAACAGACCTTTCCTGTTGACTTTCAAAGTTGTCTTGAGCTAGACATTTGTTTCACTCTGTCTTCTTATGGGTTCTGTTGCTCCAGAATTTGTTTAGTCATTTTTTTTTTTTTTGCTTTTTGGAGGGCAATTGGGGTTAAGTAACTTGCCCAAGGTCACACGGCTAGGTTTTTGTTTGTGTGTGCGTTAAGTGTCTGAGGCCAGATCCGAACTCAGGTCCTTCTGACTCCAGGGCCGGCGCTCTACTCACTGCGCCACCTAGCCACCCCCTGTTTAGCCATTTTTAAAAGGTATTTGGAAAGGTTTTGGGGAGAGCTCAAGTGAGTTCCTGCTTTACTCTGCCATCTTGGCTCAGCCTCTTCTGCCCACTCCTTTTCTGTTCCACTCTTGCCAATTGTGAGTTTGCTCAGCTTTCCCTACAGTTATCAATGAGCTCTTCATGTTTGTGGACACTCTCTGATCTGTTGGTGTTAAGCCCTGCCTTTGGGCCAACACTTTTGTTGAATGAGAATATGTAGCTTGGAGAGGATAAATCTATGAGCAGTCGTCTTCACACTCATGTCTTGCTTGTCTCTTCTCCTTACAATGGTATTGTCTATTAAATACCAATGTTTGATATGAGGGTGCATACACAAAGTGTGATTGAATTTAGGTAAATGGAAGACAGTGTTGATGGTGAGACGCACAAGTCTTCAGTAGTAAGTGACCATCACCGTTGGTTTCTTACTCCATTTCTCCCCAAGACTCCCTGCCATGTCTGGTAGCCTGTGCTTACTCTGGCCTTAAAGTCACCCCAAATTATAAGGTTGTCCTCTTTTGGCACATTAATTATGATGATCTCCAGGTTTTTATAAACATTTTTCTTGACCTTATCAGAGTTTGTCATGTGGTAGCATACACGGTGATGGTGGTGCTGTGGTGCTTCACTACAGGTGGCAATCTCATTGTATGAGCCTGCTGTTCACACCTTTCGGTAGGCATAGAAGCTTATTGACTAACTTAGTTTGGTTGCCAAACCTATACCAGCTTCACAGCACTCCCCTTCACTGTGGCCACTCCAGAAAAGTGTGTATCCAGCTCCAACTCTGGTAAGCTAGCCTTCATCTTCCAGCCTTGCTTCACTCAGGGCTGCTGTTTGGATGTGAAAGTTGCTGAGTTCTTTCACAACAAGAGCTGTTTGTCTTTCGAGCCTGCTGGCTTTTGTGCTGTCCTTAAGTGTGCCCACATTCCACTCATCAGTGATGACTGGAATCCTCTTTGCCAAGGGTTTAGTACTTTTGCCATGCTTCCACTGCAACATGGGAACCCCTCCCACCACAGCAAGCAGACCAGTGTGGGGTGAAGCACACAATTTTTAGGGCATTTTTCTAGCCCCTTCCTCATGCCGGGAGGTGCTTAGTATAGTCCTATAAAAGGTTTCTCTGACACTCAGGGGCCTGCTGCTTCTGATCATCTGAGAAGATGATCCTATGGTCTGGGTTTCCTGTCTTGTGACTACAGCTCCCACTGTATGTGCACCTACTGTTTCATCACTTGCCTGTCCCCACAGGACTCTGAGGTAGGTAGAAATGGTAAAATAGTATGAGTTGTTCCGTTCAAATCCTGTATAAATTGGACTTATATAAGGCAGAGTTTCAAAAAGTTGTTGGCCTCACTCTCTCTTCCAGAGTCATCAAAGTCCAGTGGCAAAACAAGTCAAGACCACTGGCTCTGACTTGGGATGCAGTCAATGACCTTGGCATCTTCAATGTTTAACCAAGCTCTAAGCACTCTAAAGTTCTTGCTTCATCTGCCTTCACAGCTGTTGGAATAAATTATTCTCATTCACCCACTGTGCTGGGGGAAGTCTTCACATACTTTGGCTAGACACCCCTAAGTCACCAATAGACTTGAGGTCTCTTTGGTACTCTCAACCTGATTTAGCCCATGTGCCAAAATGACTCACTGAGGTGGGGATGCTGCACATAATACAGCTTCTTGGATCCCCAGGTGAGAACTGGGTGTCCAGTTGGACACCAAAGCAGCCCTGAAGAGGCATTGGCACCCCTCACACCAGGGGTACTAGTCTTTATTCAGAATTTGTCACTAAGGAGATGGAGAAGTCATTACCAGCTCATCAACTTTGGGCAGAAAACATGAGAGCCCCAGGGTACATTTGGATCATTATGTTCCCTCATCACTGCTCCACCCTGCCTTTGTCCCAGGCTTGTGATGCTTCCACACACCCTCACTCATCTCCCTTTTATGTTGCAGTGGGCTCTTGTGTGTTCTTCCTGCCTGCATTGGTGTTGGCCTTAATGATCTTCACCATGGCTTCTTCTGCTGGTTCTGTATTTCTTCCCATGAATATCTAATGATAATATCTAGCATTTACATTGTGCTTGAAGTTTTCAAAGCACTTTAAAAGCATGATTTCATTTGATCCTCACAATTCTATGGATGAGGAAGCAGAGGCAGATAGAGGTGCAGTGAACTACCCGGGGTCATATACCCAGAGTATATCTGAGATTGGATTTGAACTCAGGTCTTTCTGAATCCAGGCCCAGTGCTCTATGCACTGTGGCCCCTTCCTAGTAGCCTCATGTGTCACATCACTCTGTTTCTTTAGAATCAGGCCTACTCTGAGTCATATTCCAGTAATGGCACTCATTCCACAAAGTAAATAAGTTTGCACGATAGCTCCATTCTTAGGCCTGATTTCCTGATTATTGCGTTCTCATCATAACTAGCCCTCCCCAGACCCACCACACTGCTGGTTCTCCCAAGTCATTCTTTTGGCACATCAATTGAAGAGGACCATGTTCCCCTCATTTCTTTCACCTATGGCTTTGAAAGAGTAACTGAATTAATCTCACCTTTCCTGGAAAGGAAGCATAGTCAATTGTCTTGTGTGGTAGGAGCAATTTCCTATCCCTTCTCCCTCTGCCAGCTAGACTAGGTTTCCCTTAAAAGGTTTTGAGACCATCCTTGTGACTTGTTTGGCTCTGGTAGTTAACATCATCACTTCCTGGTCATCTGGATGCCAAATAGCAGAAGGAGCTCCAGGCATATGTGTGGCCACTTGTCTGTAGACCCTGCTAGGCACCTGGAACAAAGAAGCTGCACCAGTCTGAATCAACTCAGCGTGTCTTTGTTGAATAACCTGCTAGGTAAAGTTTAATTTATTTATTATTGAATTTTACTTATTTTATATAAATATTAGGTAAATATTCATTTATTGTTAAGTTAAACTCCTTTTGTGACCTGTTGAATGCCCAGGACATGTCTCTTTTTATTCCAACCCAGAACCTAAGTTACTAAGATCCAAGCCTGTGTCAGCCTCCAGAAACCCTTTAACCCCACTCCCTAACCTTATGGCTTCCCTATCCACCACTCCCTTCTGATTTTGTGTCCCCCATTAGGATGTAAACTCTTTCAGCACAGGAACAGTCTTGCTTTTTATATTTGTAACTCCAGGACTTAACACAGATACATAGACTGAGTACTTAAATTTCCATTCATTAATATCTTTTTTATTCAAATTTGATTCCTTGTATTAAGCTCTCTTGATCACCACACTTTAAAAAGTTATCTACAGACATTTGAGGGCATAACTTTCATTCCTTTCTTGAAATTTATTTCCTGTCAACTCCTGAGTGTCTCACATTCTATTATTTTTCCTACATTTGAGCTACAACTAGGTCCTAATTAGTGCAAACAAAGAATCCCAAGAAATGGACCCCTGCATTTCAATTTCAGTATTCAAAGTTATCATTATGTAAAATATAGTCAATATAGTGGTTATGACCCAATGGAAATATACAATGGGACTATGAATCGTGTGTCCTCTTTATGAGGTTCATCATCCACACTAACCAGGACCTGGCTGTCTCTATTTTGGCTAATATAGATGGACAGTTTTCTCTTTCACCCTTCCTTTCCAATTTTAAATTCTTCAGATTACATTTGCAAAACTCCAGAAAAAGCTTCCTCACCAGTCTTCTTTATGTATAATTCATTCTTTGTTGGGGGTTGTTTTGTTATTTCAAGCCAGAAACAGCCCAGAAACCAATGGTTCAACAGTGATGCTAAGTGTATACCATTTTGAAAACTATTCACCATGGCCAGGTTGGAGTCATTGTACTTATTTCATGATTTAGCATTATATAATCTCTTAGCAGTATTAATTTATGGAGAAATTATTATAATCACCATTATATCAACAGGCAGAAAATGCCTCCAACATTCAGCATTCATTTATGTTTGAAATACTCAAAATCACAGGTCTAAAATGACCATTCCACAATAGCCTCCAAAGCACGTCTGTCAAATGTAACACTAGCACGTTGAGTAATGGACCCCTAGTGGAAGCTTTTCTCTGGGAAGGAGTCTCTAACACTACTTTTCCTTGTGCTAGCTATAGCAATGAAAAAAGAGAATAGGAAATAGGGGAATGGGTATGGGGAAGAGGAGGCAGAATTATCTCTATTAGCAAATCATGGATGGGTGAACTGAAGAACATCAGATATTCCACAGCCCATCTCAGCATTAATCCCACAGGAACAGGTCCTTTCATCTTCTCTTGGTATAGCTTGTTGAATGTTTTCATCTGGATTACTGTGAAGTAGTTTTTCCAGTCCCCACAGATGCCTGCCACAGGTGGAATGAGGGCAACAAGGTCTGGGGACAGGTTCTTAGTGATCATCCTTTTCCATCCCATTCTCCCTTTCATTGGCCCAGGAGTCAACTTTAGTAACTGACATTTATGGTGCAGCACCTTTCCTGCAACCAGAGAGTTCTTCCCTCCATATCCATCTGGAGTATGGACAACGAGTCTACCTGACCTTACCTCTTACTCCTCTTTTTCTTGTTTTTCCTCTTCCTTTCCTCCTCAGGGAAGTTTCCTTGGATGCTCACACATCCTATCTCTAAGTGGGTCATTGCATGGACATCTGCTGTCTATTATATAGATAGGGCAATCTCTTTACCTCCTTTCTTTCATATTGTTTGTGATTCATATCTTCTCTCATTGGTGCCTAGGTATCAGCTGGAGGGGAAGCAACCACCTATTTATCCCCCTTGGGGTCGTAGACCACCCCTCCTCACTTTTTCTCACTGCCATTATTTTGAAGTGTTCCATATTTTCTATTAGTATAGCTTCATTATTTTCCAGGATGTGGTTTTTCGTGATCTGGAAGGAGGCATTCTGTACAATTGAGCTGATTTCTTCCTCACTCACTACCTTGCCCAGGAATTGACAAATCTTCTCCACACTGGTCTTAAGATCCTAGAGGGAAAACTATACCCTAGAGGGGTGAAAAAAGTTATAGAGAAAGAAAAGGAAAGAGAGAAGCCAAAAAGGAGATAGAAGAAAAGGGAGAGGAGGCAGAAGAAGGTGATAAAAAGTGGATATGGGGTAGGAAGAAGAGTTGAGAGAAAAGTGTAAAAATCAAAGCAGAAACAGAGGTTTTAGAAAAAAGAGAGAAAAAAGAGCCTGAAGGAAAGATCTGTGAGGAAGAGAAAAAGGACTAAGTGCAGGGGGAAGAGACATTAGATGGGTAGCAGGGGCGAATGGATGTGGGAGGGAGGACAAGATCTGAAGTAGAAATGGGAAGGGAATCAAGCCAGGAAAGAGATTAGGAAGAGAATTTGGAGGGAGAAGTGATTGTGGTGAATGGATGAAGAGCAGGTGCAGAAGGCGGAGGTAAAAAGAGAAAGGAAGAAAAAAGAACTGGAGGGAGTGAGAGAAAGGAGAAAAGAGGAAGAAGAGATGGAGTGACAGAGAGGAAAAGAAACTAGAGGAGATACAGTAAAAGAGAAGAGAAAGCAAAAAGAAGAAATGGGGAAAAGAGAAAGGAAGAAACAACATGTAGGAGAGATGGAGACAAAGAAATGAAGAGAAAAGAGATGGAGGAAAGAGAAAACAGGAAGGAGAGATAAAGGGAAATAAAGAAAGGAAGAAACAGGAAGAAGAGATAGAAAGAAAAAGGAATATAAGGAGAGAAATGGAAAGAAAGGAAGAGAAAATCAAAAAGTAAAAGGAAAGATAAAAGATGGGAAAAGAGGAAGGAGAGATTGAGAGAAAGAGAAAACAGGAAGAAGTAACGAAGTGGAAGAAAACAGAAGAAAAAATAAGAGATAGAGAGAAAGAATAATTAAGAAGAGCTGGAGGGAAAGAAAGGAATGAAGAGAAAATAGGGAGATAAGATAGAAGAAAGTAAAGAAATGAAAAGGAAAAGAAGAAACAGAGGGAAAAGGGGGAAGAGAAAGTAGGAAGAGAAGATGAAGAGAAAGAGGAAATAGGAATAAGATATATGGAGGGAAAGAGGAAAGAAAAGAGGGAGATGAGATAAAGAGAAAGAATGGAAGAAAAAGTAGAAAGAAGAGATGGCAAGAAAGAAAGAAAAAGAGGAAGAAGTTGCAGGAAAGAGAAGAGAAAACTAAAAGAGGTTGTGGGGAGCCAAAGAGGCCTGTCCCAGGACTCTGATAAGTACTCTGATATCAGTGGACCTGCATGTCAAAGATCTCTTTGAGATGCGACTTTTCACTAAGTCTGCTCTGGAGTTCTTCTGATATAGGTTTCATTTAAAAGGATGTTATTGGAGGTCTTGAGATCAACAGGATTCTGTCCCCGGATATATCTGATTCCACACTCTGGTATCTTTGAGCGGCCAGCTCTAAACATGATGTCTTTTGAGGATTGCGCTTCAGCTTTGAAGTCTGTTCTCAGTTGTGTCTGTTTATGACTGCGGCTGCATTAAGAGGTACCTGAGGCCCAGACCTAAGGCTCTGCCCCAAAACTTTAGTTGTTCAAACATTTGCAGGAAGTCAGTTCCTATGCAGATGTTCTTGATGATGTGGCCTTGGCCATTAGGCTTTAAGGCCAGCTCTCAAGAGCATCCTTTGAGATGTAACTGACTGCATGTGATAAGAGATAACTGACTTTCCTAAGACTTTCTGGCACCTAGGGATCAAAAGGCCTTACTGCCATGCTACTTCCAGGATATGACAGACTAAGATAATGACATCTCTTCCTTTCTGTCCTTTGTCTCTTTGCTCTATAAAAACCTTTCCCTGAGTATCAATAAATGGAGTTCATGGTTCTTCCTTGAGCTACCCACATGGCCTGGTCATTTCTTATTCTCGTCTCCGAATAGTGCTAAGTGCTGGACACTGAGAAGCCCGAGGCAAATGGCGCCCACGGGAGACACATAGGAACCTGAAAGGAAGGTCCACATCGGAGATGGTCCTTACAAGCAGAAGGAGCTCCAAAAATCACAAGTCACAGGGTAAGGGAACTTTTTTTCAATTAATTCTTAGTCATTCTATCCCACCAGGCTGATACAGGGATTTTCAAGCTCTCTATCACCATGGGTCAAATGCACAGGCTACAGTTCAAAGATCAGGAGCAATATTTTCAAGTATTAAAGAAAGTAGTGAAAGAAAGAGGGTTTGTTACTATGAAGGAACAGTTAGAGGAATTTTATTTAGTGTGTTTGGAACAGTGTGGCCCTGGGTTTCCAAAGGGTGGTGTAATAGAATGGGATACAGAAGGAAAACATAACTAAGAAACTAGGAAAAGAAGGAAACCCAGCATTTCCCAATTTCTGCTTTTTTTCCTATGGAATATATTAAAGATATGTTTAACTTCAAGAATGAAAGTGCCAAAGGTGGCACAAACAATTAAGTGTAATGCAGCTTTCTTTATACAGTATTTATAGCAAGTCAAAAAAGTATAAAAAAAAGATCAGGATAAAAATTAGAAAAAATAAATTTGCATAAAAATGTGAACAGAAGGGGGCGGAGCCAAGATGGCGGAGTAGAAACAGCTCGTCCAAGCCTCTCTGCCCCCAGATTCCCCCCAAACTTTGTAAAAGGGGGCTCTGAACAACTTCTGGAGCCCCAGCACCCACAGAACGACACAGAGAAGCTAACCTCCCGCTGAGGACAGCCCAGCAGCCCTGCAGGAAGGACCAGCGCAGGTCTCTGGGAGCCGGCAGAGCTCAAGAGCCGAGCCGAGCCCAGGTCCACGTGAGCCGAGGTTTTAGCCCCAGGGCGGCAGGGCCAGCAGCCGGCTGGAGGAACCCCAGAACACCAGGAGCTGTGGCGACCCCAGAATTATCAACATAGACTTGCCTAGGACAAAGTGAGAGGTTAGTGTCCTATGGACTTTGGGACCTGTATTTGGGGAATGCGTCAGCTCCCTCCCCTGGGGGCTAGAAGCTGCTGAGGAGACATGCCATTTTGTAGTTTTCATAGGCATTTCCGGCTCCCAGCCTACAAATCGTGGGGAGATCCAGCGATCAGTCTTGGGGGTAATCGCTCTTGCTTTAACCTCCCTGGATCTGGATTGTGATCTAGGGTGGAAGTTGTGGGTGGGTTTACAGCTTGCCAGAAACGGAAGTTGCCCCCCACACGTTCGGGATGAAAATTCCTCTATCTGGCCTTAAAGCCATAGTGTGGCAACAAGCCCAAAAGTCAAGTAATTAAGTGGCAACATGCAAGGCAAAGGAAACAGAAAAATGCAACCCTAGACTCCTATTTTGGGGGCCTAGAGCGGGAAAAGGACTGTGAGGTCAGAAGTCCTGCTCCAAAAGCCCCAGGGGAAACCATGAGCGGGTTGCAGGCCATAGAGGACCTTCAGAAGGACTTTAAAAATCAAATAAGAGAAGTGGAGGAAAAATTGGAAAGAGAAATGAGAAGGATGCAGGAAAAGTATGAAATGAGGTCAACAGCCTGACTGAGGAAAACAACACCTTAAAAAATAGACTAACTCAAATGGCAAAGGAGGCCCAAAAGGGCAATGAGGAGAAGAATGCCTTAAAAAGTCAAATTTGCCAGATGGAAAAAGAATCTCAAAAACTCACTGAGGAGATTCATTCCTTCAGAGTTAGACTGGAGCAAATGGAAGCTAGTAACTTTATGAGAAATCAAGATGCTGATAAACAGATCCAAACAAATGAAAGAATAGAAGGCAATGTGAAATATCTCATGGGAAAAACCACTGACCTGGAAAATAGATCCAGGAGAGACAATTTAAAAATTATTGGACTACCTGAAAGCCATGATCAAAGAAGGAACCTAGAAATCACCCTTCAAGAAATTCTCAAGGAAAATTGCCCTGAGGTTTTAGATCCAGAGGGCAAAATAGAGGTTGAAAGAATCCTCAGATCACCTCCTGAAAAAGATCCCAAAAAGAAAACTCCCAGAAATATTATAACCAGGTTCCAGAATCCCCAGATCAAGGACAAAATACTACAAGCAGCCAGGAAGAAACTATTTCAACATTGTGGAAATACAATCAGAATAGCACAGGACCTGGCAGCTTCTACACTGAGGGATTGAAGGGCATAGAATACTATATTCCAGAGGGCAAAAGAGCTGGGAATGAACCCAAGGGTCACCTACCCAGCAAAACTGAGTATTTTGTTTCAGGGGAAAATATGGTCATTCAGTGGAATAGAGGACTTTCAAGCATTCTTGAGGAAAAAAACCAGAATTGAATAGAAAATTTCACATCCAGACACAAGAAGGTAATCCGGGAAAAGAAATCAAAAGGAACTTATCAAAGTTGAACTATTTACATTCCTATATGGAAAAGCAATAACAGTGACTGATGATATCTTTCTCACTATGAAAATAATGGACGAAGGGTGTGTGGTCATATGAATACATATGTGAATGTGTGTGTATATGGTTACAGTTATATATGGATTGAGGGCATAGGTTGAATTTGTTGGGAAGGGAGAATACTCAAGGGATGAAAGTATGAGGTGAGAGAGGAAAGTGGCAAGAGGAGATGGGGAGAGACAGAGTAGGGTAAACTATCCCATGTAGAAGAAGCAAGGGGAAGTGGTTGCAAGGGAGGGGGAGAATAGGAAGGCTAAAAAGGCAAAACCGCATTCACATTGAATTTGGTTCAGGGAGAAAATGACATACATACTAAATGGGATATCTCAACCTGCAGCAGGATAGGGGGAAGGGGGATGGGAGGAGGGATGGTGGATGGGAGGGCATCCTTGGGGTGAGGGGAGGTTGGAAGTACCCACTATAGAAGAGGGACAGGATCATGTAGGGAATGGACCAGGTGGGGGGTGGGATGAGTGGGAGGGAATTATAAGCAGCCTTGTACAATATATCTACTATGATAATGTTTTGCATAGCTAGACATGTACAACATATACTGAATTACTTGTCTCCCAAGAAGGAATGGGTGGCAAGGGAGGAAGGAAATGGATCTGAAATTCGAGGTCGTAACATTAAATGTTTCAAATATATATAAATACTATTATTAATACTCTTTTGCTTGTAATAGGGAGATAAGATTGCAGGCATTGGGACACAAAGATTCACCTTCCTCTAATGGAAAAGTCGATGGGGGTATAGGAGAAGGTATGGGAGAGAGCAGATTGGAGGAAGCGATATCTTGTGGGACTACTATTCTGGGAGGTTGGGTAGGGGAATAATGGGGGGAAAATGATTGTAACTCAAAATCTGGCGGAAATGAATGATGTAAAACAGAAGTTAATAAAGCAGTTGTTTAAAAAAAAATAAAGAAAAAAAAGGAAAAAAATGTGAACAGAAGTATTAAGGTTTAAGGGCCTCCTTTCCTCCAATCCAACTCTGGCCAAGTTTGATTGTGGGAAAGGCTGTTAAAAAATAATATTAATCAAAATAATAAAAAGTAAAAAGGGATTTTTTTTCCCTCAGATTAAAGAGGCAGGATTAGCAAGCATTTAACCATTCTCCTGCCTCATCTCAAAAAAGAAAAGTGTTGTGTATCATGATTCAACCAAAGGTTAATTTTATTTGGCACCAAGGCAAAATTAGAACATATAAAGACCTGAAAAACTTTATGAGTAAAGGATTTTAACTCTAGTATAGTCTGGAAAATTGGCACCCCTGGACTTTGTCCAGCTTTTCCATGCTGTACCTGGACGTTAAAAGCCTTTTGCTTTCAAAAAAAAGAAATAGACATCACTGAAGTTCACAGTACAGGTTAATTTAGCTGAAACTTTTTTTAAAAAAGTCTCTCCTCTCTAGAGGAGAGAGTGCTGAAGGATTTTAAATCACCCTCCTCAATCTAGATAAAGGGAGGATGCATTGATAAAGGGCTCTGCAAACAGCAGCCCTGGGGCAGAGCGTGCTGCCCCACACTTACTAGGCAACCTGAATCCACAATTCAGACTTTGCAACTGAAAAAGAGGAGAAAAAAACCTCTGCAGCTCTGAAAAGAGGATTAAAATGCCTAAATTCTCTATCAAAAAATTTTGCATGTGATGATTTAAAAATTCAACTAATACCATAACGTCATTGCGTTATTATGGTCTTTCTGAGTTGTGGTAAAATTCTATCATATAGTAAAGATTTGTTAGCCAGGAATAGTGTTAGATAAAACAAAAATTTTATCTGATTTTTGTTGAAACTAAGAAGATAAAGGAAAGAAATTTGTGTAGAAACAGTCATGTTACTTTGTTAGTTCTGCTAAACCCTGTCTCATAATGTTTTTATTTGCCATATAGAAAACCAGGTAGTCACAAATTTACCTGTAATTACAAAAGGAGGTTAGTCCCTCCCCCCTTGAGTCCAGAGGGTACCTCAGTACAATTGTATTAACTTCTTTCATCCTAGATCTTGCAAACTAACCTTCCCCCATTGAGCAAAGGAAGGAGGGGAAAGGGACCCCAGTTACGGTGGGGGCCTAGCAGTTAAAAGTTCTGAGCTCTGCCACCGATAAGAAACCAATAGTTGTCTTGTACTGGATAAGACAGTCCATCCTTTTTATCAATGATTCTATATGATCTAGGAATACAACTGACTTCATCTGAAGTTTGATGTTTTTGCTACATCTAAAATAATTTGGCTGTCACTTATGGAACTTGTAAAATTGATCATTTTAGTGTCAATGTTAAAACCTAGAATTGTTAATGGATTACCCAGTGCGGAAAAGAGGAAACTAGGTAAAAACTTTATTACATCCCTCAAGCATGTATGAGATTTAGCAAAGCAGGAGCACCACTTAAAGCCCCTGGTCTATATCAATTATTCTTATTTTTTAATAATGTCGAGACTCCTGAAAAATATCTCAATAGGAAAAATCATCAGACTAGGTTAGGAACTTGTTTTAGTAATGCAATTATTTAAGAATTGCATTACTAAATGTTAGGTTCATTATTTAAGAATGAACCTAACCTGCCAAAAAGTTGCAAAAGATTAATAACAATTGGCTATTACATCAGGATGTTTAAATTTGAGAAATAAAAATGTTCAATAATATTCCTTATGTATTAAAAGACCTAGTAGATCTTTATTGTTTATTACAGCTATATGAGAATAAAATTAACTGTAATTAGCTCTAAGCTGGGATTGGTAAAAATTGCTGTTTAAGATAAAAAGCATTTAAGACCATATTCACATAATTCTACTTTTTTTATCTGCTTAGGCCTGATTCCTATGGTCAGACTAAGTAATCAGCAAAGGATATGAACTCTTTTTATGTTAGCTTATTGGAAAATTTAATATTTTTACCTAAAATTAGAAAATGTACAGAAGTTTATAAAAACCACTTAAAATTCACCTTAAGATATTCCCATTGACTAAAGTAATTTTGGAACTAATAGCTTTTTTTTTTAAATGGTGATCAGCTTTTAATCACTTGAGATGCAATTATATATTTTTTTCTTCTCTCCTTTGGCTAAAACAGTTTGTGATACTTAAATAAGTTTTGTTAAGTAATACGTCAGGAAAATAGAGACTGCTCACTGACCTCTGATAATCATTTAATATCTTATTTTGACTAAAATCTGAATTAATCAAACAGGCTACTCTGCCTCATTTTACAAAAAAACCTCTATGTCAGCCACTCCAGAGCCCAGATGAGGCTGGGAGTAGGATTTAAAACAGGCATTCAGAGATCATAATTTCCAAAGAGACCTAGCTTTGTCTCTGAGAATACCTGTCCTCAGGTTAACAAAGCCTACTTTATATCCCTTAAGGATAAGACCCTCAATTTGAGGTACTAACTTAAGTAATGAGACTTTTCTTATCTTATGATTTTCTGGGCATATACCATGTTATGGATTGTTAATGATAAGGAAAATACAGATATTCTGGATCACAATTTCAATTGACACTGTCATCTTTCTTGTTTTATTGTATTTACCATTTATCCAATTAAGAAAATGTGTTTCTCATACAATGATTAGACCATTATGGGAATCATAAATTTGTGTAACCCAGCTACCACGAATTGGGCTGTTCTTAGGATGTACTTAAGCTCTCTCATCCTTTTGTTCCCCAGTCAGGACTCTAGTCCTGCACTTCAGGTACAAGTAGTAAAGCTAGCAGTAAATACTTCAAGACACTCAGGTTAGTTTATCTTAATATGGGTCAGTCATAAAATTTAGTTGTCACCCCATACAGTTATTTAGGACATAAAATAAGAGAAACCTTATTGAGCCTCAAAAATATAGTAATTCAAAGACATAATGTGAAAACTTTAAATGATTTTCAAAAATTATTAAGAGATATAAATTGGGTAAAGAACACATCAGCTCACTCACTTATTTAATACCCTAAGGGGAGAACCAAACCTTCATTCTCCTTGAACCTTAACAAAATAAGCAGAAGAACAACTTAAAATTACTGAAAATGCCATTCAGCAGTTCCGAGTCTATAGGATAGATAGTAATATCCTTATAGAAATCAGTGTACTGAGGACACCTGAATTCCCTTTGTGGCCATACATAGGCAACAAAACATCTTAAGAGTGTACTTATCTCCCTCATCAAAGCCAAAAATACAGTGTTACCTACCCTCAATTAGTAGCTATGTTAATGTATAACAACCTTCAGGCTCCCTCCCTGTACATATTCAGTAACCTTATGTTGAAGCCCAAATTGAAATGCTAATTAAGGCAGACCCTTCCTAGCCCATTCCTATAGACAGTGTTTGGAGGAACTAGGGGACATTACAATTTTACATTCCAATCAACAAGGAGTCATTTCCAAAATAACATCTTTTTCTCCTCTCTTATAAGCAGATAAGGCTTCTTACTGAGGCCTAAAACAAACAGATAGCTAACAGAAGTTATTTCTACTCCTTCTCATTTACCCAAAAGAATGAAATGTTTATTATATGTCCTTTTAAGGAACAATTTCAACCTCTTAACGTTTTTTATGGATAGTAAATATTATTTTGATACTGTAAGGAACATTGAGACAGATTTCAATAATAAGAAGTTATATCAATTTTTTTTTTCAGTTGCAACTAGTGGTTAGAGGTGGAGAAGATCCTTTCTGGATTTCTCATGTTTACTCTCATACATCTTTGCCTGAGCCCATTCAACAAGGCAATGCTTTACCTGATGAATTAACAATACAAACTTAGAACATTTGTTTGTCCTTTATCTCTGCATTCAAAATTTAAGGATATTCACGTTTACTGGAGAACAGGCCAGGCAAATAGTTAAATCATGCACAAAATGCCTTCTTCACATACCTTCTCCCTCTTCCACCTCTATTAATCCTACAAGGTTAAAACCTAATTTGGCAAATGGATGATGTCACTTCTTTAGAACTTACAATACATCCAAGTGACAAGTGAGCACTTTTTTCTCATACACTTTTGTTTTGGTAACTTTAAAGGTTGGAACATCTTTGCTGCTTAAAGCTAAATAAGAATTGAGAATATCAACTACCAAATATTTTCATTCATAAGAATTTGCACATACTGATATTCGGAGTGAGATAAGTAATATCAAGCACAGTTTAAATTTGTGATCTAAACAATTTGAATGTAGAAGCAGCAGCAGCAGCAGCAGTAGCAAACAAGGTAGAGGTGGAGGCACAAACCCCTTCTTGAACCAGCCAGACTTTCGGCTAAGGACTCTTGTTGGGGACTACCAGGGAATGGAACTGCGGGGGGCCGGAGCTGTTGGGAGAATGCTTCCTGGACGATGAGCAGTTACTGTGAGTGGGGAGAGAAGGACCTTTGCATGAGATGGCGGAGTAGAAACAACTCATCCAAGCCACTCTGCCCTCAGATTCCCCTCCCAAACTATGTAAAAGGGGACTCTGAACAACTTCTGGAGCCCCAGCACCCACAGAATGACACAGAGAAGCTAACCTCCTGCTGAGGACAGCCCAGCAGCCCTGCAGGAAGGACCAGCGCAGGTCTCTGGGAGCCAGCAGTGTGCAGAGCACAGGGAGCCAAGCCGAGCGGAGCCCAGGTCCCTGTGAGCCGAGGTTTTAGCCCCAGGGCGGCAGGGCCAGCAGCCGGCTGGAGAGACCACAGAACACCAGCAGCTGTGGCGACTCCAGAATTATCAACATAGACATGCCTAGGACAAAGTGAGAGGTTAGTGTCCTATGGACTTTGGGACCAGTATTTGGGGAATGCATCAGCTTCCTCCCCGGGGGCTAGAAGCCACTGAGGAGACACGCCATTTTGTAGTTTTCAGAGGCAGTTTCAGCTCCTGGCCTGAGAACTGTAGGGAGATCCAGCGATCAGTCTTGGGGGGTAATCGCTCTTCCTTTAACCTCCCTGGATCTGGATTGTGATCTAGGGTGGAAGTCATGGGTGGGTTTCCAGCTTGCCAGAAACGGAAGTTGCCCTCCCACATGTTCGGGACGAAAATTCCACTATCTGTCACAAAGACATACTGTGGCAACAAGCCCAAAAGTCAAGTAATTAAGTGGCAACATGCCAAGGAAAAGGAAACAGAAAAATGCCACCCTAGACTCCTATTTTGGGGGCATAGAGCAGGAAAAGGACTGTGAGGTCAGAAGTCCTGCTCCAAAAGCCCCAGGGGAAAACATGAGCGGGTTGCAGGCCATAGAGGACCTTAAGAAGGACTTTAAAAATCAAATAAGAGAAGTGGAGGAAAAATTGGAAAGAGAAATGAGAAGGATGCAGGAAAAGTATGAAATGAGGGTCAACAGCCTGACTGAGGAAATCAACACCTTAAAAAATAGACTAACTCAAATGGCAAAGGAGGCCCAAAAGGGCAATGAGGAGAAGAATGCCTTAAAAAGTCGAATTTGCCAGATGGAAAAAGAATCTCAAAAGTTCACTGAGGAGATTCATTCCTTCAGAGTTAGACTGGAGCAAATGGAAGCTAATGACTTTATGAGAAATCAAGATGCTGTTAAGCAGATCCAAACAAATGAAAGATTAGAAGGCAATGTGAAATATCTCATGGGAAAAACCACTGACCTGGAAAATAGATCCAGGAGAGACAATTTAAAAATTATTGGACTACCTGAAAGCCATGATCAAAGAAAGAACCTAGAAATCACCCTTCAAGAAATTCTCAAAGAAAATTGCCCTGATGTTTTAGATCCAGAGGGCAAAATAGAGGTTGAAAGAATCCACAGATCACCTCCTGAAAAAGATCCCAAAAAGAAAACTCCCAGAAATATTATAGCCAGGTTCCAGAATCCCCAGATCAAGGAGAAAATACTATAAGCAGCCAGGAAGAAACTATTTCAATATTGTGGAAACACAATCAGAATAGCACAGGACCTGGCAGCTTCTACACTGAGGGATTGAAGGGCATGGAATATGATATTCCAGAGGGCAAAAGAGCTGGAACTGGACCCAAGGGTCACCTACCCAGCAAAACTGAGTATTTTGCTTCAGCGGAAAATATGGTCATTCAGTGGAATAGAGGACTTTCAAGCACTCTTGAGGAAAAAACCAGAATTGAATAGAAAATTTGATATCCAGACACAAGAAGCAAGAGATGCCTGAGAAGGTAATCAAGGAAAAGAAATCAAACAGAACTTATCAAAGTTGAACTATTTACATTCCTATATGGAAAAACAATAACCGTGACTGATGAAATCTTTCTCACTATGAAAATAATGGAAGAAGGGTGTGTGGTCATATGAATACATACTGAATGTGTGTGTATATGGATAGAGGGCATAGGTTGAATTTGTTGGGAAGGGAGGATACTCAAGGGATGAAATTATGAGGTGAGAGAGGAAAGTGGCAAGAGGAGATGGGGAGAGATAGGGTAGGGTAAACTATATCATGTAGAAGAAGCAAAGGGAAGTGGTTGCAAGGGAGGGGGAGAATAGGAAGGCAAAAAGGCAAAACCACATTCTCATTGAATTTGGTTCAGGGAGAGAATGACATACATACTAAATGGGATATCTCAACCTGCAGCAGAATAGGGGGAAGGGGGATGAGAGGAGGGATGATGGATGGGAGGGCATCCTTGGGGGGAGGGGAGGTTGGAAGTACCCACTATAGAAGAGGGACAGGATCATGTAGGGAATGGACCAGGTGGGGGGTGGGATGAGTGGGAGGGAATTATAAGCAGCCTTGTACAATATAACTACTATGATAATGTTTTGCATAGCTAGACATGTACAACATACACTGAATTACTTATCTTCCCAGAGGGAATGGATGACAAGGGAGGAAGGAAATGGATCTGAAATTCGAGGTCTTAAGATTAAATGTTTCAAATATATATAAATACTATTATTAATACTCTTTTGCTTGTAATTGGGAGATAAGATGTGCAGGCATTGGGACACAAAGATTCACCTTCCTCTAATGGAAAAGTCGAAGGGGGTATGGGAGAAGGTATGGGAGAGAGCAGATTGGAGGAAGCGATATCTTGTGGGACTGCTATTCTGGGAGTGTGGGTAGGGGAAAAACAGAGGGGGGGATGATTGTAACTCAAAATCTGGCGGAAATGAATGATGTAAAACAGAAGTTAATAAAGCATTTGTTTAAAAATAAATAAATAAATAAATAAAATCTTGTCTGTAAAAAAAATTTAAAAAAAAACAATTTGAATGTGAAAGTTGAGTTTTCTTGAGTCTAAAACTTAAATTTAATTTTTGAGTCATATGTCAGCATTATAGTTCTTTTTAGGTTGAAGGTTAACAATTTATCATAACTATTACTCACATACCTATTTAAGGTGAATGAGAAATGGGAAAGAAAACTTTCAGTGTATTACTAGAAGCCTCTAATCTAATTTTTATTGTTGCCATTTCTTCAAGAATTGCGTTTTTTAGAGTATTTTCCCTGATATACTATGTAATTGTGTATTTAAATAATGGAGAGGCCTCTCTCCATAACATCCCTCAGAAATGAAAAGGCAACAGTCAATGATTATATTTCCATTCAAAAAATTTAAAACTTAAAAACATTTTTATCATGTTCTGTAACTGTGGAACCTCCCATTCATTTAATTTAATAAGGCTACATTATATATACAGAGCAAAATTATTGTCCTTCAATTTTATATGATAATACCTGTAGCTATACTTCTATAAGGAGAAGCATCATTTTTTCACTCCATTTCCATTGTTCTTCATTCTTAGGTACTCCAAAAGAAACAAAAACCGATAATGCTCTTGCCTACACTGGCAAATCATTTTAATCTTTCTATAAAACCTATTGATAAAAATGATAAGGTGGGTTGGATTTGGACCAATATATCACAAGGGCAATTAGCTACTGCTTTATATACCCTAAAAAATTTTAATCATCACTAAAAACGGGTATAAACCAGAAGAATAACAATTTGAAAAAGTACATATTCCCAAATAAAGTAATGGAAAAGACTTGCCCCTTAATTATGTAGAGGAGAGGTTGTGCTTATATTTTTTAGATACTGACCGACCACTGAAGATGCCAACACAGAATGTTCAGTCGTGTTCACCCAGATGCAGAAACAGAGAAGGGGATCAGAGGATTCCTCACAAGGACAACCCCAGAAGAAGTGACTTGGCATCCCACCTTTTCACAGAATGATACAGCATTCTAATAGAACATTACACAATGACAGACTTCAGAAACACCTGAACTTCAAGAAATATCTGATTTTCTACTAAGAACTGACTTTTGGACTTTTTAAATCACAGGACTAATTGCCTCCCTCTTAATGTCAGCGACTGTGTCTTTTATTTTAAGTGGGATACAAACTGCTCTATTTGTGAATGAATTTGCAAGGAATGTTACCTTGCCTTTGAAAACTCAAGACCAGACTCCCTCTCCAATGTAATTGTGTATACACCTATCTATGTATGAACTTTTAATTGCATTGATTTTACTTTTGCTCAATGTATATCTAGTAACAATCTTTATTTTGCTTTTTTCCAACTAATTTCACTTATGCTTGATATCAAACATTGTGGGTGTATATATATATATATCTGATGTCTTTAAAGGGGGGGGAAGGTTTGTCAGATTTCCTGTTACTATATTCACTGTCCTAATATTGTTAATGGTTCCAACTGCTGTGTTTGCAATCTAAACTGCACAATAGGTTAATGAATTATCAAAAACAAATGGTTCTGCCACCTTTAAGGCACCACATAATATAGATAAGGATCTATTGTAGAATATCAATTTATTACAACAATATTTTGCTTAGGTATGGGTTAAAAGCATTAAAAATTCAACTGTTACTTAGATGTGATTATAAATATACATATATTTGTGTTACCACTAGCTTATATAATTCCTCTCATCCCAGTATCACATGGGAGAGGATTACAGCCTGCTTATTGGGAGTGTGGCATAATTTCAATATCACCTTAGAAATAAAAAGCTTTGAATCAAATTATTAAGATATGGAACAGAATGAGATTCCTGGGATTGACCCAGTAGGAGTTACAAAAACAATTATTGATGCATTGAAAAATCTCTATGCACCTACTTCCCATATTGATCATTATAATAGTCTGCTGTATATTTGGACCTTGCATTATAACAATTATGAGGCACTGAATTACATGCCTTTAAGCTTCTCCTTAAAAAGGGGGGAAATTATGTGGTGAGCCAAAGAGGCCTGTCCCAGGACTCTGATAAGTACTCTGATATCAGTGGACCTGCATGTCAAAGATCTCTTTGAGATGCGACTTTTCACTAAGTCTGCTCTGGAGTTCTTCTGATATAGGTTTCATTTAAAAGGATGTTATTGGAGGTCTTGAGATCAACAGGATTCTGTCCCCGGATATATCTGATTCCACACTCTGGTATCTTTGAGCGGCCAGCTCTAAACATGATGTCTTTTGAGGATTGCGCTTCAGCTTTGAAGTCTGTTCTCAATTGTGTCTGTTTATGACTTCGGCTGCATTAAGAGGTACCTGAGGCCCAGACCTAAGGCTCTGCCCCAAAACTTTAGTTGTTCAAACATTTGCAGGAAGTCAGTTCCTATGCAGATGTTCTTGATGATGTGGCCTTGGCCATTAGGCTTTGAGGCCAGCTCTCAAGAGCATCCTTTGAGATGTAACTGACTGCATGTGATAAGAGATAACTGACTTTCCTAAGACTTTCTGGCACCTAGGGATCAAAAGGCCTTACTGCCATGCTACTTTCAGGATATGACAGACTAAGATAATGACATCTCTTCCTTTCTGTCCTTTGTCTCTTTGCTCTATAAAAACCTTTCCCTGAATATCAATAAATGGAATTCATGGTTCTTCCTTGAGCTACCCACATGGCCTGGTCATTTCTTATTCACGTCTCCAGATCATGCTAAGTGCTGGACACTGAGCAGCCCACAGCAAGAGATGGAGAAAAGAAAAAACAAAAAAAGAGATGAAAGGGAGAAAAGAGAGGATGAGAAGAGCTGAAGAAGAGTTGAAATGGAGAAGTTAAGGGAGGATGAGTGTATGGGAAAGAGGGAAAGTGCTCAATTATGAGGAGAGGGAGAGGAGAGGGAAGAGGAATTACAGAATATGGGGAAAGGAAGAGCAGTGAGGGAAGGATGTAGAGAGGACAGCAAGAGGACTCTGAGGAAGTAAAAAAAAAAGAGCTAAGAAATAGAGAAGAAGAGGACTAGGTCAGAGGGCCAGAACAGTCAGAAGAAGAAAGAGAAAAGGGAGGAACAAAACCAGAAAGAGAGAGGAAAGGAAGAGGGAAAGTAGACATCGAGAATGGATAAGGAGAAGTCCAAGAGATTCCTGGGAAAGAGAAAGGTCTTTCTCCCTCAGGATTACGGGAGCTCCTTCCCACCAACTCACAACCCACACAGAGGGAATCAGCCTTGTGTGACCATCACAGGGAGAAGCTTCTGACAGATATGGACATGTCGTCTAAAGAGCACTTGACAAATGTCAGGCTCTCTCTGTGGAAGAGGGATTCAGAGGGAGGTGAGCTGGCTGGACCAGAGGATGGACCCAAGGCCAGAGTTGGCAGCAACTCTAAAGATCAAGTATTGATTTGGGGGGAGGTAGGGTTTGGGGTTTTTTTGGGAGGGGTTGCTTTTGGGAAGGGGAAAGGCAGGGCAATTGGTGTTAAGTGACTTGCTCAAGGTCACACAGCTAGTAAATGTTAAGTGTCTGAGGCTACATTTGAACTCAGGTCTTCCTGACTCTGGGACTGGCACTCTATTCACTGCACCACCTAGCCACCCCAAGTACTATTGTTTTTTTTAAGAAATCACCACATTATAGCCCAATACCTTCAGAGCCAAGAACTGACTTATGGAGGCTGGCCTCTGAATGTAACTTGTTCCTCCTTGCTCTTTATCAGCCCCTTTATTGATGGATATGTTGGCAAGTTGGGTTGACATGTAAGCTTTCTCCCTGGGACAGGTGATCTGTACTACTCGAAGCTGTTTATGTCTGCTTTCCCCCCATTCTCAAACCAGCATCAGTGTCTTGACTGTTGACCCTTCATCCCTTGACTTTGGGTATTTGTTCTGACTTTCCCACATTCTTGGAATGTTCTCTGTCTTCCATTTAGACCTCTGACCTCCCTGGCTTCCTTTAAGTCCTAACTGAAATTCTACCCAACCCCTCTTGATTCTAGTGCCTTCTTTCTATAGAATTTTTCCAGTTTGTCACTGTAAAGCCAAGCCCAAGCAGCTTTCCAGAGGACTGCTGCTATGAACAGCTTCAAGGTTTTGATTACGTAGTATAGTGAACTCTCTATTGACTCAGTCATAAACTAAGACAAAACATTGACAGAAACCAAAATATAGCATTGACAATATTGTGACATAACAAGTTATCACTAAAGTGGCCACATAGTTTTAAGCAAAAGATATCATTCGGTAAGTCCTTAACTCAATTATCCTTAAGGAGCAGGCCTCCTTAAGGGACACAAAGTAAAAAGGTCAAAGTTCTCTGCCCCTAGGTCACAGTAAATCATAATCTTCACAGTTAGCCTTCAGTACCCAAGAAAAGGTCTTTTCATCTTGACTCAAGGCTGGCTCTCAGATTCCATGGTTCCTCTTCCATGGTCCCAGCTCCTGCCTGAATCTGCCCAACTGTCACCTGGATTCAAAGAAAGCAGCTCTCAACTCCTCCTCCAGCTCCTTGTCCATCTCCTCATCTAGTTCCATAGTGAAGCTCCCAGTGTCCAGTCCACCTCAAGTCCTTCACAGTTCCTGGACTGGTACTGGAAAGACAAAGCTTAACAGAGCCACAATAACATTCATGCACATTGTTAGCACCATCATCCATTCACTGTCTGCCTGTGAAATCCACACAGACCCACCAACAAGGTCTGAGAACTCAACATACATCACAGACAAAAATCAACACAGACAGAAGAGACAGAGTGCCACCACAAATGTTCCCTTCTCAAAATCCTCTACCACAAGTGCCCCCTCAGTTCTGCTCTCTCCCAGCCTGAGCTTCTCCTTATATATGGTCATTAAGCTCCTCCCTATTGTGCCCCTTCCTGCTGCATCATCAACAGGGGTTCACAAGTTCTGTTTCTTAACAAAGACTTGATATAATCATGGCCAAGACTTAAAAGAAACTTTAACTGAAACAAGGTGCTAAATAATTAAATAGCTGAAATAAGAGATTAACTACTTCTTTGCTTGCCATTACAATCACACACATATATGCACACACGCACACACAGAGATACACACAGAGATACATGCATGCACACAGACACACATGTGCACACACAAACACATAAAACACATGCACACATAGATACACAGAGACACACACAGATACACACACATTCTTGTTTGTATGAAGTTTTTTTATGTTGTCTTTCCCATTAGTCTTTGTGCTCCTTGAGAGAAGGGACTATCTTTTGCCTTTCTTTGTATACCTGGCACTTAGCTAGTACCTGACATAATAGTTGCTTAACAAATGTCTTTTTTAACCTACTGAGACAACATTCAGACAACTATGGGCAAAAGAGATATATACAAGATAAAATGACAATAATAGAGAGAAAAGGCAGTAGCATTAATCGGGGCCCCTTCGAAAGATGAAAAAGAAAGAAACAGGGATCCTACCTGGTGAAGTTCCTCATAGGTTAGGAACAAAAACTTCTCTGACTTTCTCATGGGCAGACATCCTTTGATGTGGTCAAACCATTCCCCAAACACTACTGAAAGGGAATTGGGAAGTCTCCTTCCCAATTCACAAAGTGCTTACTCTGCCCTGGATTCTGGTCAGAATGGGAGTCATGGAAAAAAGAAGTAAATTCTGCTCTCACATGGCTTACAGTCTGGGCTGGGCAGGGGGTGAGGTAGGGAAGGGAGCACGTGATTCTCAGTCCCAGAGACATGTCACTCAAGAGAAGGCTAGCTGGGTTAAGAGCCATGAGGGAGTCACAGGAAAACTTAGGCCAGGTGCTGGTCTCTTCCAGGGGAATCTTGGCAAAGATGGTGGACCATAAGGGAGAATTTCAATTGGGCTCCCTGGAAGGAGTGGCATTTAAACTTCATCATTGAGGTGGGAGGGGAACTTGAGTGACTTTCATTTCAATCCAGGCCCTGAGCTGGTCTCTTGAGACTGTACTTTTTAGAAAGAGCTCTGGTCTTAGATTCAGAAGGCCTGGGCTCCACTGGGGTCAGCTCAGCAAATTTCCTGGTCATATAAGCTTGAGAAAGTCACTTTCATAGTCTGAGCCCCCACCTCTCTATTCCAACATGGGGGAGACAGTCCTTGCCTTGTCTGTCCCTGCGATGTTTGTAATAATGTGCCTCCCAGCAAATGGAAGGGGATCAATAAAATAGGGATTTTCATTATTATGCTGAAAGATGGGAAGAAAGAAGAAAAAAGGGATAAGTAAGAGAAGTAGGGTGCAGTGCCACCATTCCTTCTTCACTCATTTCCCTGCAGGAATTTGTCAGAGAAATGCTCAAACCTGAACATGACTGGAATAGTGGCATCTGATTTCTAAAATGGTATGAAGATCCAAGGACATTCCTTGGATTCCTGGCAACACAATCTGAAAGAGAAACTGGAAGGTTGGCACATCCATTTTCCTTCCCCATGAAGCTTCTCTGGTGGGAACATTGGACCCTTCCACTCCTTACCTCCCCACTGGTTAGCACAGTTCTTGTCATATAATACTTTTTGACTGGCTGACTAAGTGATCTCTGGCAGTTGTTGCTACTGGGTAGACTATATCCACTAATGTTATTCCCCATCTGTATGTAATGGCTGAGTACAGTGGACTAGCCATGTTAGTAGCATTTCATATCTCTCCTACAGGCATGGGGATGTCTCCTCATTTTCTGGCCTGGCTTTCTTTGCCCCATGTGTTCTCTCAATGGCAAACCCCGGTTCCCAGAGAAAAAGCACTTTAGAATTAGAGTTACACTTAGATTCTGTCAAAATCCTAGGGTGATCCTTTTGTGGGAAAAATAATTCCTTCACTTTAGTTCCTGATTCTCTACTGATGCCTTTCCATTAATACAAAGCAGCTATTCACAACAATGACTATTAGTTATTAAATATAGTCATTTGCTTAGCAATAAGGGAAAAGGACAAAAGGAAATGAATAAGTGTTTATTAGACAACAGTTTAAAATAAAAGAATAACATCATCCTGGCTGAAGGCAGCGTTCACTTAAAAAACAGATATGAATATATATGGCAGGGGTCTTGTAACTCAAATTCAAATAGTTTTCAACTGAAAAGTGTGTGGGGGCAAGTGATAGGTAGGAAACAATAGATGGGATGCCCATTCTGGAGGGAGTAGAAATTCTCTATAAAGAAATCCTGGAGACACAAAGGGAGACTATTCAAGGGACAGATTGAGTGCTTATCCAATGTTTTTTGATTGATTGACTAGTGAGAAGGAAAGAGAATAATTACCAGAAGTAGCAGAGGAAGATGCCCCAGGAACCCACTAACCATACATTATTTTTTAAATGTGCAGAAAATGGAAGCAAGGACAGATCACAGAGAATGCACACTAAAACTTAAAATGAGCCCAGATAACATGGCCAGGGAAAATGGAGGGGAAATGGCAAGTTGGGGAGGTGGAGCCAGAACCCCATGTGTTAGTATCTCCGCAGGTTTCCCCAACATCAGGGGTCTCCCAGAGGATGGGGTAGACACAATATGTGACAGTCTTGATCTGCTTCTTCCACCTTGAGCCTTAGTCCTCCTGCTCCTTGCATTCTTTCCTTTGTTTTTTTTTTTTTTGCCACTTTCTCTTCCTCACCTCCCCCTGGATTCTGTTTTCTCTTCTTCCTTTAACTCCTTTAACTTCCTTTAACTCTCCTTCAGAGAACTCTAGCATTACAGAATGGGAGAGACAAAAGGCACAGCAGCAGCCATGGAGTCAAACCCATACATTAATGGAACATTTATTCTTTTTGTTTTTTTTTTCTTTTATAGAAGATGAATGAAGAAGAATGAATACAATAATAATATAAATGCATATATCATAAACATACAATTCTATCCCTGTGCTAGAATTTCTTACACAACAAAAGGAATCAGGTATGTGGGGGGAAAGGGTGTCTCATTCTTTTGGTTCATAAGAACCCAGGAAAATATATATGGCCCTAGTTCTTGCTATTCTGAGACAAAATCCTTTCCTTTTGCAAGCATACAGTTCATAATATCATATGGGAAAGTTTTATAAACAGTAGAGAAATCAAATATAAATCATATTATTAGCAAACATTAATAGCAAAGATCTATTTGAATTCCCAAAGTCACTTGCAATATTCTACATGGAATCTCATTTCCAGAATGTTCCCCACCAATGCCAACCCTGTTTTGGCCCTTCTTTATTTATCCATTACTGTTTTAAGGTGAAGAGGTAAAACTGATGATATTTTTCTCTTTGTCCAACTTCCTGCCAATATTCATGGCTATATAGCACGTGTCTTTTAATGCTTCTCTTGATTCTTGTGCTTGAAAGTCAAATTTTCTATTCAGCTCTAGTCTTTTCATCAAGAATGCTTGAAAATTCTCCATTTCATTGAATATTCATTTTTTTTTGCCCTGGAAATATTATTATACTTAGTTTTGCTGGGTAGGTGATTCTTGGTTTTAATCCTAGCTCCTCTGTCCTCCAGAATATCATATTCCAAGTCTTTCAATACCTTAATGTAGGAGCAGCTAGATCTTGTTTTATCCTGATTGTATTTCCACAATACTCATATTGTTTCTTCCTGACTGCTTGCAATATTTTCTCTTTAATCTGGAAACTCTGGAATTTGGCTATGGTATTCATATGAGTTTACCTTTTGGGATATTTTTCAAGAAGCAATTGGTGAATTCTTTCCATTTCTATTTCCCCCACTGGTTCTAGAATATCAAGTCAGTTTTACTTGATAATTTCTTAAAAGATGATGTTTAAGCTCTTTTTTTGATCATGGCTTTCAGGTAGTCTGATATTTTTTAAGTTATCTCTTCTGGATCTGTTTTCCAGGTCAGCAGCTTTTCCAATAAGATATTTCACATTGTCTTCTATTTTTTCATTCTGTTTTATAATTTCTTGATTTTTCATTGTCATTAGCTACCATTTTCTCCATTCTAATTTTTAAGGAATTATTTTCTTCAGTGAGCTTTTGAACCTCTTCTCCAATTAAGGAGGTTCAGAATTTTAATAAACAGAATGCTCAGCACTCCAAGAAAGGGCCAAGGCAATTTCTTTAGAATATTTATTTAGAATATATGTATATATAAGCAAGTGAGAAAGTGGAAATAACAGAGTAAGAGGCTTAAAGATAGCAGAATAAGAGCAACTCTGATTAATAGTGGATATATATAGAGAGAGAGAGAGAGATATAGATATATATTTACATATTTATAAGCATCACCGTTGCAGGGAAACACCAACACCTGACCACACAAGCTGGGGAATCCCAGGCACAGCCATCAGGGTCCCAGACTGGAGGGTCCCAGGCAGAGCGTCCTCTCCATGGGTGAGATTCCAATTTGGGGTCTAAATCTTACACTTTAAGTAGTGCTGAGAACAAAGAAGGCATACTGCCAGGTGTTTTTTTAGCAAGTATCGGTATCTTGTGTGAAGTCAGGGAGGGAGGCCAGTCCCTCCAAGCCCCCCCCCCCAAGGGCTATATTTCCTTGGAGTGGCTAGTTCCAGGAGTTGGGCAGTTATCATATCTCTTCTCAAGTATCTGGCCAGGGTCCCAGGAGAGGAGCAGCCCTCAAATTCTCAGGATCCCTGTTCCCAAACAACAGGTTTGTATAATCTTATTCCTCACAGAGGGGCTTACCTTGCCCCTACACCTCCTTCTCCACTTAGCCATTTCTGCTTCTTAAGGCATTCTTCTGCTCATTGGTCTTTTGGGTTTCTTTTACCATTTGGCTTAGTCTGTTTATTAAGGTGTTATTTTCTTCAGTATTTTTTGTGTCTCCTTTACCAAGCTGTTGACTCATTTTTATGATTTTCTTACATCTCTCTCATTTCTCTTCCCAATTTTTCCTCAACTTCTCAACTTCTCTTACTTGATTTTCAAAATCCTTCTTGAACTCCTCCATGACCTATGACTAATTCATATTTTTCTTGGAGGTTTTTGATGTAGGGGCTTTGGCTTTGTTGCCTTCTGCTGATTGTATGTTTTGATCTTTTTGTCTCCAAAGTAAGATTCAATAGTCTGAGTTTTTATGCTGTTTGCTCATCTTCCCAGTCAAACACTTGACTTTCTAACTCTTTGTCAAGCTAGGACTCTGCTTCCATTGGGAGTGGGGTGGGAGTGGGTGTATTGTCCCAGGCTTCAAGGGTTTCATAGTAGCCACTGGATCCCCCACCATCTCTTGGCCCAGAGCTCCTAAAGCAGCCCCTCTGCCACTACTGCTGCTGCTACTGCCACCATCACCACCTCTGCCATCCCAGGGCTGGGGTCAAACCACACTTCTCTTTAACCCAGATCCTACAGAGTTCCCCCACAGACCTTCTATGCTGCCTTTGGTGTTTGTGGGTTGAGAGGACTGGAAACTGCCACAGCTGTCAATTATTCAGTGCCCTGAGGCCTTCTCTGGCCCTGTCTGTGACAGCATGGCCCATACCAGACTGCATTCCTCTACCAGCCTGATGTGATAGACCCTTCGTGTCAACCTTCCAGGTTGTCCTGGGCTGGAGATGTGTTTCATTTTGTCATTTTGTAAGTTCTTTAGTTCTAGAACTTGTTTAGAGTCATTTTTACACGTATTTGGATAGGTTTGGGCAAAGGTTTTACTCCACCATCTTGGCTCGACCCTGGAACTTATATTCTTTTAATACCATCTATTCAGGACACTGCCTCCTTGTCTTCCTCTTGTTCCTCCTCTTCCCTCTTCTCTTCCAGTTCTTTTCTGGAATAACCTGCACAGGAATATGGTTCAAGTACATGATAAACTATTCTGAACTACCCAAAAGCTATTTAAGTAAAGTTACCTGACCAATCCCTGAGGCTAATGGCAAAATTTCATTTTGAATCCACTGAATTGCAAAGGAGTTGTTGATGAAGACATATTGATAGTGGTCAGAGCCAGATGATTCAGATCTCTTCTTGTCTGATAAACCAAAATTCAGATTTGCCCAGAGTGTTCAAATGGTGATGACTATTAATATTGATGACTATTAAGCAAAAACAGATGTGTACACAGTGAATAGAATACTGGCCCTGTAGTCAGGAGGACCTGAATTCAAATCCAGCCTCAGACATTTGACACTTACTAACTGTGTGACTTTGGGTAAGTCACTTAACCCTGGTTGCCTTGCCTTCCCTCCTCTCCCCTCCAAAAAAAGGGGAAAAAACAGATGTGTAGTTTGAGCCAATATAATAAAACTGAAAATTCTGCTTAAATTTATCTACTTAGTGCCATACCAAAAAAATCATTTTATAGAGCTGGACAATCTCAAACTGTATTATAAAGCAGTAATTGTCAAAACAATTTGGTCCTGGCTAAGAAATAGGTGAGTCAGTGGAATAGATTAGGTACACATTGTAGTACATGCACAGAGTAATCTAGTGTGTTTGATAAATCCAAAGAACCAAGCTTTTCAAACATAAATTATTTGACAAAAACTGCTGGGAAAACTAGAAAACAGTATGGCAGAAACTAGGTATAGAACATTTCACACTGTATACCAGGATAAAGTCAAGATGGGTATATTATTTACACATAAAGGGTGATACAGAAGCAAATTGGGAGAGCATAGGACAGTTTACCTGTCAGATCTATGGAGAAGGGAAGAATTTAAGATGAAACAAAATATAGAGAGAATTACAAAATGGAAAATGAAAAATTTTGATTATATAAAATTGAAAAGTTTTTGCACAAAGAGAACCACTGAAACCTAAATTAGAAGGACATCAGAAAACTAGGTGGGGAAATGTATAGCAAGAATCTATGATAAAGGCCTCACTTGTCAAATATATAGGGAATTGAATTAAATCTCTAAGAATACAAGTCATTCCCCAGTTGATAAATGGTCAAAGGCTAAGAAAAGGCAATTTTCAGATAAATCAAAGCTTTCTATTGTCATATGAAAAATTGCTCTAAATCACTACTGATTTGAAAAATACAAATTAAAACAATTCTTAGATACCACCTAACACCTATGAGATTGGCTGATATGACAAACAACAGAAAAATAATAACTGTTGGGGGGGATGTGGGAAAACTATTGGTAGAATTCTGAACTGATCCAACCATTCTGGAGAGCAATTTGAAACTATGCCCAATAGACTATAAAACTATGCATAACCTTTGATCCAACAATGCCACTACTAGGGCTATATCCAAAAGAGAAAAAAGGGGGAAAGAACCTATTTGTACAAAATTATTTACAGCTCTTTTGGGGTGTCTAAGAATTAGAAATTAAGAGGATGCCCATCAATTGGCAAATAGTTAAACAATGTATGAGTATAATGAATATTATTGTGCTGTGAGAAATTACAAGTAGGGGGCATCGAGGTTGGGCAGTGATAGAGCACTGGATCTGGAGTCAGGAGGACCTGAGTTCAAAACCTGCCTCAGACACTTAACACAAAAACTAGCCATGTGACCTTGGGCAAGTCACTTAACCCCAACTGCCCTTCAAAAAAATAGAAATTACAAGGAGGATAATTTCAGGGGAAAAAAGCCAGGAAAAATTTACATGAACTGATACAAATTAAAGTGAGCAGAACCAGGAAAACATCGTACACAGTAATAGCAATATTGTGTGATCAAGAACTATGAAAGACTCAGTTCTTCTCAGCAATACAATGATCCAAGACAATGAAGAAAGACTTATGAAAAATGATACCCACCTCTAGAGAAAGGACTGAGGTTTTCTGAATACAGACTGAAACATACTATTTTTTCTTTTCTTCCTCCTTTCCTTCTCCTTTCTTTCATTCATCTTTTTACATAAAATGACTAAGAGGGGAATGTTTTACATGATTACACATTTGACCTATAGGAGATTACTTACCATCTAAGGGAGTGAGGAGGGGACAGGTGGGATGCATAGAATTTGGAACTGAAAACTTCAATAAAAAAACAATGAAGTTTAAAAAATTGTTGTGGCAGGGGAGGCAGAGCCAAGGTGGAAGAGTAAAGGCAGCGACTGACCTGAACTCTCCCCCCAAACCTTCCAAATACCTTTAAAAATGTGACTCTAAACAAATTCTAGAGCAGCAGAACCCACAAAAAGATGGAGTGAAACAGGAGTGCAATCCAGTGCAGCAACAGCAGCACAGCCTAGGGCCAATAAACCTGGAGTAGGCCTTGGGGTGACTGAATCAGTGGCAGCAGTGATGGTTTCCAGACCTCTCAGTCCAGAGACACTAAGGGCAACCTGAAAGGTCACTAGGAAAAGTCTGCCACACCCGAGTGAGAGTAGAGCACAGTCCAGTGGAGGCCCAATAACCCAGGAGCAGGCCTTGGGAGTGAATGAATCACCAGTAGCAGCAGCAGGGTCTGCTTCTGAAACTCTCAGTGTGCAGACAGTAAGGGGGTCACACAACTGGTTATGAAGGAGATGACAGGGGGTTTTTTGCTAGCACTCAGGCAGGACTCTGTTGCTTTGCCCATACTTGTATCTAGGTCGCACCCCTGAGTTGCAGTTCCAGGATAAGGAGGAGAACTAGTGTAGCAGAGATTGTAGCAGCAGTAGAGGGGGGACCTTCATCACACTTACATAGCAGAAAAGAGTGCTTGTGGTCACTCACAGACCAGAGCACAGGCCAGAAGAGAAGTCAACACCTCTCCTTAGATCATGCTGCCTTGGAAGAACTGAAAACTTACAGGTCCTTAGAAGTGTTTCTGAAAACAGCTGCACAAAACCCCTGAAGCTTGAGAAAGTATGCCCTCTACCCTGAAAACAGAATCCTACTTTAACAAACAGTTAAATGTCAAGTAATAGACTGGGAAAATGAGAAAACAAAGGGAAAAAATTCTGACTATTTAAAGTTACTATGGTGACAAAGAAGATCAAAACACACACTCAGAAGAAGATAACAAAGCTTCTACATCCAAAGCCTCCAAGAAAAATAAGAATTGGTCACAGGTCATGGAGGAGCTCAAAAAGGATTTGAAAATCAAGTAAGAAAAGTAGAGGAAAAACTAGGAAGAGAAATGAGAGTAATGTAAGAAATCATGAAAAATGTGTCAACAGCTTGATAAAGGAGACCCAAAAAATACTGAAGAATATAACACCTTAAAAAACATACTAAGCCAAAAGATAAAAGAAATCCAAAAGACCAATGAGGAGAAGAATGCCTTAAGAATCAGAATTGGCTAACTGGAAAAGAAGATTCAAAAACTCACTGAAGAAAATAATTCCTTAAAAATTAAAATGGAGCAAATGGAAGCTTATGACTTTTTGAGAAACCAAGAAGCAATAGAACAAAACCAAAAGAATGAAAAAATAGAAGATAATGTGAAGTATCTCATTAGAAAAATAACTGACTTGTAAAATAGATTCAGGAGAGATAATTTTAAAATTCTTGGATGACTTGAAAACCTTGATCGAAAAAGGAGGCTAGACATCATCTTTCAAGAAATGGTCACGGAAAACTACCCTGGTATTCTAGAACCAGAGGGTAAAATAGATATTGAAAGAATCCATTGATCACCTCCAGGAAGAGATCCAAAAAGGAAAACTGACAGGAATATTATAGCCAAATTCCAGAATTCTCATATCAAAGAGAAAATATTGCAAGCAGTCAGAATTCAAGTATGGTGGAGCCACAGTCAGGATAACACGAGATTTAAGAGCTTCTATGTTGAAGGATCAGGAGGCTAAGAATATGATATTCTGGAGGTCAAAGGAGCTAGGATTATAACCAAGGATCTCCTACCCAGCAAAACTGAGTATAATCCTTCGGGGTGAAAATAGGCATCCAATGAGATAGAGGCCTTTCAAGCATTCTTGATGAAAAGAGCAGAGCTGAAATGAAATTTTGATTTTCAAATGCAAGACTCAAGAGAAGCAGAAGAATGTAAACAGAAAAGGGATGTAATAAAGGACTCAATAAGGTTAAACTGTCTATACTCCAACATGGAAAGGTGCCATTTGTCACTCATAAGAATTATTATTTCATAATATAATGAGAATAACAATGTTCTCATTATTAGGCTAGTTAGGAGCATATGGCAGAGGGCACGGGTGTGAGTTGAATATGAAGGATGATATCTAAAAAGATAAACTTAAGGGATGAAAGCTGAATATACTGGAAGAAATAGAAAGGGAGAGGTGGGATTGGGTAAATTATCTCACATAGAAGAGAAAAGAAAAAACTATTACAATGGAAGGGAAGAGGGGGATGGTGAGGGAGAGTGAACCTTACACTCATCAAAATTGGCTCAAAGATGGAATAATATACACATGCAGTTGTGTATAGAAATCTGCCTTAACCTACAGGAAAATAGGAGGGGGGGGGATAAGAGAAGGTTGGGGGGGGGGTGATAAAAGGAAAATTGCTGTATTTGTCCATTTCAAAGAGGACCATGGCATTAGGGAAATGATGACAT
This sequence comes from Gymnobelideus leadbeateri, assembly GCA_011680675.1. Classification (NCBI taxonomy): domain Eukaryota; kingdom Metazoa; phylum Chordata; class Mammalia; order Diprotodontia; family Petauridae; genus Gymnobelideus; species Gymnobelideus leadbeateri. Next base: position 702,452 of record WOXC01005186.1, on the reverse strand, counting down.
GAATTACAGTTGACCTTGATTTGAGTGAGGGAGGGCTGTGCAAGGTCATCAGTCTCACCTTCTCCAGAGTCATCTGGATTCAGTGACCAGATATTCATCAGAATGACTGGAGATGACCTAGGGCGTAATGGAAGACCCTGGCCCTTTTAGGCTAAGGTTTTCATATACTCACTTAGAGTAAGGTAATGCCCATTCAATGAATAGGCTTCTTTAAGGAGTGGTTCAAGGGATGGCCCCTTTAATTAGGAAAAAAGGGAAAAAATCAAGCTGGGAGGGGAAGACCCTCAGACTTGCCATTCCAAAGAGAAACAGTTACCATTGACATTCACTCTAAGCCAAGAGGGCCCAAAATAAAATCATTAAGTGGAGCTTGGGCAGGGACCTATTGTGGTATTGTGGTCCAACCTCTGAACTGCAGAGTGAACTGGGTTTAAGATTTTGTGAAAGAAAGAGAGAGAAAGAAATCTAGCAAACCCCAAGTTAAACGGAAAGCTTCTGACCATCAAAATTTACCTTCCTTTGGAGAGGAAAAGGAGAAGGAGAGGGAGAGGGAGAGAGATGCTCATAGATAGGATGACAATAGGTTTTGAAGCAAATTTCTCTGATAAAGATTTCATTTCTTAGAAGTATAGAGAAATGAGTCAAACTTAAAAAATTAAGTCATTCCCCAACTGATAAATGATCAAAAGCTATGATCAGTTTTCAAGTAATTTATCATTGGCATATGAAAAAATAATCTAGAGGCAGCTAGGTAGAGCAGTGAATAAAGCACTGGCTTTGGATTCAAGAGGACCTGATGGCCTCAGGCACTTGACACACTTACTAGCTGTGTAACCTTGGGCAAGTCACTTAACCCCAATTGCCCTGATTTCCCCCCTCCAAAAAAAAGAAAAAATACTTTCACTATTGACTGGAGGAACACAAATTAAAACAATTCTAAAGTACTACCTCATACCTATGAGATTGGCTAATAGGACAGAAAAGGTAAATGGCAAACATTGGCGGGGGGGTGTGGGAAAAATGAGAAATTAATACATTGTTGGTGGAGTTGTGAACTGATTCAACCATTTTGTAGAGCAATTTGGAACGATGCCCAAAGGGCTATAAGCCATGCATACCCTTTGACTTAGCAATACCACTACTAGGTCTGTATCCCAAAAGAGAGGGGGGGAAACCTATATGTACAGAAATATTTATAGCAGCTCTTTTCTGGGGGAAAATAACTAGAAATTGAGAGGATGCCCATCAATTGAAGAATGGCTGAACAAGTTGTGGTATGTGATTATGATGGAATACTATTGCACTATAAGAAATGAGGAGCAGGACGCTCTCAGAAGAACCAGGAAAGATTTGCGTGGGCTGATGCAAAGATAAATGTTCTGTGTATGAAGTAACAGCAGCATTGTAAGATGACCAGCTGTGAATGACTTAGCTATTCTCAACAATACCATGATGTAAGACAACTCTGAAAGACTTTTGATGAAAAATGCTGTCCAGCCCCAGAGAGAGAACTGACAGTATCTGAACACATATTGAAGCAGACTTTTTAACTTTATTTTTCTTGAGTTTTTTGTCTACATATTCTTTCACAAATTGACTATCATGGATATGTTTTACATGACTTCACATGTATAACCTATATTGAATTTTGCTTTTTCAATGATGGGGAAGTGAGGAGGGGTTAAGGGAGAGAATTTGGCATTCAAAGTTTTATAAACAAATGTTAAAATTTGTTTTTATATGTAACTGGTGTAAAATAAATTAACTAATTAAAAATTGTTTTGCACATAATTGGGGGGGAATAAAATGTTATTAAAAACAGAAAAAATAGGGGCGGCTAGGTGGCACGGTGAGTAGAGCATCGGCTCTGGAGTCAGAAGGACCTGAGGTTCGGATCTGGCCTCAGACACTTAACACACACAAACAAAAACCTAGCCTGTGACCTTGGGCAAGTTACTTAACCCCAATTGCCTCCAAAAAGCAAAAAAAAAAAAAAAAAAAAACCGAAAAAAATAGAAACACAAGGGACATGGAACAATTTGAACTAGGGAAAATACTCTTTTCCAATATTTTCTCTACAATGTTTTTTTCTCCTCAGAGTAAAGCCCTGGATTATGGTGCTGCAGACTTCAAAATTGATCAATTTTACATAAGCCTATTTAAAAGCTCTTTTTTCTTAGCAAAGATACTGCAGTGGTTTGTCATTCCTTTCTCCAGCAGATTACCTTTTGTCAGAACCCTCCACTATGATCTGTCCATCTTGTGCAATCCACCACAGCATAGGTCATAGTTTCATTAAGCTACATAAGCCCCTCCTCCATGACAAGGCAGTGATGAAAGAGATGACATTGGAAGATGAGCCCCTCATGTCAGAAGCTATCCGATGTGCTACTGGGGAAGAATGGAAGACAACCAAAAGTAGCTCCAGTATTAATGAAGTAACTGGGCCAGACTGAAGGGAAGCTCAGGGGGTGCATCTGGTGACAAAGGGGGGAAGTGATGCTGTAATGATGAATATCACACAGGGACCTGAAATGTAAGGTCTGTGAACCCAAGCTGACTGTGCTCAAATAAGTAATGAGAAGACTTAACATTGACATCTTGGGTGTCAGTGAACTTAAATGAATGGTAATGAGTGAATTTGATTTATATAATCACTACATTTACTACTGTGGGTAAGAATTCCTTAGAAAAAATGGGGTAGTCTCATAGTCAATAAAGGGGCGAGAAAAGTAGTGCTGGCATAAAATCTCAAAGCTGACCAAATGATATCTGTTTCAGTCTAAGGCAAACTGTTCAGTATCACAGTAATCCAAATCTGTTCTCTAACCATTAATTCTAAAGAAGCAAAAGTGAATCAGTTCTATGAAAATCTATAACATCTTCTAGAAATAATGCCTAAAAGGAATAGCAGTTGAAATGCTAAAGTAGGAAATTAGAAGATAATTTGAATAACAAGCAATATTGGTCTTGATATACAAAATGAGGTAGAGCAAAGATTAGTAGAGTTTGGACAAGATAACTTACTGGTCATAACAAACACTCTTTTTCAACGACCAAAAGGATGACTCTACACATGGACATCACCAGATGGTCAATATAAAAATCAGGTTGATTATATACTTTGCATCCAAATGTGAAGAAGCTCTATACAATCAGTCAAAACAAGACCTGAAGCTGACTGTGACTCAGATAATGAATGAACTTCTTGTATCAAAATTCAGATTTAAATCAAAGAAAGCTGGGCAAACCATCAGACTCTATAGGTATGACCTAAATAACATCCCTTATGAATATCAAATAAAAGTGATGAATAGATTTAATAGATTAGATCTGGTACTTAGACTGCCTGAAGATCCATGGACAAAAGTTTGCAATATTGGACAGAAGGCAGTAACAAAAAAGCATTCAAAAAAAGAGGGGCAAGAAGACAAAATTACTGTCTAATGAGACTTTACAAATAGCTGAGGAAAGAAGGAAAATGGAAGGTAAAGGAGAAAGTGGAAAATATACCCAAGTGAATGCAGAATTCTAGAGAATAGCAAGGAAAGATAAAGTTTTCTTAAATGAGCAATACAAAGAAATAAATAAATGTGTTTATTATAAATATATGTTATATATTATAAATAAACAGAGTTGGGAAAACAAGAGATATTTTAAAGAAAATTAGATCTATCAAGGGAACATTTCATGAAAAAATGGGCAAGATAAAAAACAAAAATCATAGGGTGTATGGAAGGTGACATGGATCCAAGTTCCCAGGATCCATGGCCATAAAGAATCTCACTGTTGGGGCAGCTAGGTGGCACAGTGAGTAGAGCGTCAGCCCTGGAGTCAGAAGGACCTGAGTTCGGATCCAGCCTCAGACACTTAACGCACACACAAACAAAAACCTAGCCATGTGACCTTGGGCAAGTTACTTAACCCCAATTGCCTTCCAAAAAGCAAAAAAAAAAAAAAATGCACACGGGGTGGCTAGGTGTCGAAGTGAATGGAATCAGGAGGATCTGAGTTCAAATCCGGCCTCAGACACTTAACACAAAAACTAGCCTGTGACCTCGGGCAAGTCACTTAACCCCAGTTGCCCTCCAAAAAGCAATTAAAAAAAAAAGAATCTCACTGTAATTGCCTATCATTATGTAATGAAGCTAATGCAAACATTTGAGTTTAGCCTATAAACATCCCCACTGGGCTTGTGCCAGGAGCTCATCATTGGCTTGTTGCCTTCTTTGTCTGTTTCTCTATAAATCAGATGAGCACTGGTCAGTAGTATGAAATGCAAAAGCAGAAAGCTGTGCTGGTCTTGACCTGCCACCATTGAGAACTAGGGGAATACTGTAGTGGGGGGGGGGGTGCTCTATCCTCACCAGCCCCTGTGAGAAGAATAATCAGGCATATTCTGTAGGAGCTGAGCTCCCCCACCTCCTCCCAACTTGCCACTATTGGGAAAGATAAAGTAAATTATCCCTTTATCACATTTCCACTGCTGTCCTTCTGGCTGCCTGGATTCAGAGTGAACCTGCTAGAGGCTGGAGCTGAGGAGCTCCTGCATTACACAGAGATTACTACAAGCAGAAGAAATTAAGAATGGGTGGCAAGAATAAACAAAAGAACTAGACAAGAAAAATCTTCATATCACCTATAACCAACATGGTGTGGTTACTGATCAAGAGCTGGACAATCTGGAAAATGAAGTCAAATGGGCCCTAGGAAGCCTTGCTAAAAACAAGGCTAGTGATACTATTTTCACTCTTTTTTTCTTTCTTATTGTCTTTTCCTTTTGTTCTGATTCTTCTTTAACAACATGATTAATGTGGAATATGTTTAATCTATACCCTGCATCAGATTGTTTTCCATCTTCGGGAAGGCTAGTGGGGTGGGAGGAAAGGAGAAAAAAATTAGAACTCAAAATCTTATAAAAAGTGAATGTTGAAAACTATCTTTACATGTAATTGGAAAAAACAAAATACTATTAAGTGGGGGGAAAATTTTTTTTTAAATGAAAATCAGGCTAGTGAGATGATGGAATTCCTGACTGAGCTATTTAAATCCTAAAAGATGATGCAGCTAAAGCATTGCTCTCAGGATGCCAGCAAACTTGGAGAATCCAACAGAGGTCACTGGGTTGAAAAAGATCAACTTCTGTCCCAAACCTAAAGCAGGTCAGTGCCAAGGAATGTTCTAATTACCAAACAAGTGCACTCATTTCACATGCTAGCAAGGTTATGCTTAAGATTCCACAAGGTCGATTTCAGGAATTACCAGAATTACCAGAAGAGCAGGCTGGTTTTCAAAGACGAAGAGGAACTAGAGACCAAATTGCCAACATTCATTCACTGGATTATGGAGAAAGCAAGGACATCTACTTCTGTTTCATTGACTATACTAAAGCCTGTGACTGTGTGAATCACAACAAAATGTGGCCAGTCCTCAGAGAGACGGGATACCAGATCACCTCGCTTGTCTCTGAAGAAGCTATATGTGCGCCAAGAAGCAACAGTTCGAAGTTAACATTGAACAAATGATTGGTTTAAGATTGGAAAAGGAGTGTGACAAGACTGCATATTAACACCTCATTTAACTCATATCTTAAGTGTGTCACATAAAATCCCAAGCTAGGCTGCTGGGAAAGATAGGGAATCTCACATATGCAGAAAGGGAAGAGTAATGAAGAAGCCTCTTGATGAGGGCAAAAGAGGCAAGTATGAAATCTGGCTGGAAGCTTAAAATAAAATAAAGATCTTGGCAACAGATCCCATCACTTCCTGATAAATAGAGGAAAAAGTGGAATCCGTGTCAAATTTTATATTCTTGGGCTCAAAGATCACTGCAGACAGGGACTGCAGCCATGCAATTAAAAGATGCTTGTTCTTCAGAAGGCAAGCTCTGGCAGATCTGGACAGCAGACTAAAAAGCAAAGTCATCACCTTGACAATAAAGATCTATACAGTCAAAGCTATGGTTTTTCTGGTAGAAATGTATGGCTATGAGATTTGGAGTATAAAAAATCTGAATGCTGAAGAATCAGTGCTTTTGAAACATGGTGCTAAAGAAGTCTTTTGAGAGTCCATTGGACAGCAAGGAGATCAAATAGGTCAACACTGAAAGAAAATAATTCAGGCTATTCACTGGAAGGTCAAACACTGAAACTGAAGCTTAAATGCTATGACCATGTAATGAAAAGATGGAAAAGAACTCGATGTTTGGAAAGATTGAAGGTAAAGGAAAAGGGGAAAGCAGAGGATGAGATGGATATACAGTATCATTGTAAATAATGAACATGTATTTGGACAGAGTTCAAGAGATAGTGGAGGATAGAAGGGCCTGGCATGCCATGGTCCGTGGGGTTATGAAGAGGCCAGCGTGACTGCATGACCAAACAACAATAAATGCAAAGTCTCAAGATCCATATTATACCTTACAAGAGAAGGGAGAAAGATGAAGGTGACAATGATGATGATGAAGAAGAGGAGGAGGAGGAGAGAATCTGATTAGGAAAATGATCCAAAAGTCAAACTGAACAAAAGCTAAAACCCAGCAGTACATAAGTAACCTTGAGACAGTGTGGATGTAACCTGGAAGATTCCTGAAACAGTCTTAATAACAATCTTAGTTACCTAGGTTTTTTTTTTCATTTTCTTGTTAGAATCAAGGAAACAATTTTTGTTAAAGGGCGGGGAATGAAAATTGAAGAGCCCGTGCAAGACACTGGGTCATTCTAGCACACATTTTAACAGCACGATTTCCCACCATATATGTTCAGAGGACAGGGAATCCATGAGCATTCCATTGTGACATCATAGTGCTCTTGGAAAGTCATGCAGCTTTGGAAATTATCCAGACTGTTCACTGAGACCAACACTGGGTTAAAAAAGAAACCCTTCTGAAGAACCAGCCAAAGCATTTTTTCATCCCAGCAGTTGAAATGGACTGTGTCTGCTTGAACTAGTGCATCTCCATTCCTTTGTTACAAAAATGAAGTGATTTACACTAATCAGCAGACATAATGTATTTTAATGTTTGATTGGAGAAGAGGCTAGTATATGGCTGAGAATTTTCTGGAAGCGCATATCTAATGTTCCTGTCTAATAATCTGCTTATTTTATTTTGATGTGTCCTAGAGGTCTGCCAAAAAATGTATTCATCACATTAAGGATATTATTTTTCACTAGGGTATGCATGAAAACTAACATTTTCAGAAAAAAAGAATACTCTCTATTATGTTCCAACAAATGTCTTGTCAACTTTTGCTTAAAGATCTCCAGGAATGGGGATTCTGCGACCTCTTAGGGAAACCTCTTCCACGCCATGATAGCTCTAGTTATTAAGAAGTTCTTCTTACTGTCTTAGGGAAGAAAGGGAAGAGAGGAGGGAGAAAATATAGAAGTGAAAAATTTTTAATCAATGTTAAAAATTTGTCTTTACATGTAATTGGAAAAAATAAAAAAATTATTTTTAAATGAAGAAGTTCTTCTTGCCATCTAGCCTCAGTTGACCCCTTTGTAACTTCCCCTCATTACCCCTGGCTCTCTCCTCTGGGGCCAGGCATCACAAACCAAACCTCTCCTCCACATGATGGCCCTTCAGATATTGAAAGAAGAGCTCTTCTGTCTCTCCTGAGTCCCTCCCTACTACTTCTCATTTTAAAGGAACCTTCTCTATTCCTCCCAAATTTGCCCTTCCAATTCAATCCCTGGCTTTCTTCCAAAGCCATCCAAATCAGCTTCATATATCCATCTTTTCCCTTTCCTCTTCTCCTTTTTCTCATGCCCTTCTGATTATTCTCCACAGGACCTTTGCCCTTGCTTACCAGAAGTAGAAGTGAGCAGTGACATGGTCAGAGGGGACCATTACAAGATGATTAGGGCAGCATGTAGAGGATGGGGAGCAGAGAGATTCCTCCTTCTGCCTCCTCCCTTCCCTGAATTCCTATGGAATATGAACCAAAAATGCAACTCCAGCTTCTCTCTAGCCCATCCTCCCTCCAGTTCCTAGATACCTGTTTCTTTCACTGTTAATCAGGTGCCTCATGTGCTCAGCTTGGACTTACTGGTGAAATAGGGCTTAGGGAAGAGCTGAATTGGAAGCTGGGAAGTGAGAAGCCTTGGGTCTGCCTTATTCTTGGCCATGTTAATGCTATATTTAATCTCTATCCAGGGAGAAAGTTTCCAGAAAGGGGTGGTCCCCTTCTGAGTAGATCAGGCTGAGGATCTCTATCATCCATTGGGTTCCTGCATGGAATGAAAAAAGATGGAGGAGTCTCATGAACATTTAATTCAGAAAATCAGACACCTGTGAGAGACCTTACAGGTTTCAGTCCTGCCCATATTCAAACAGGCCGTTGGAGGACTTTCAGAGGGGGAGGGAAGACTGCCCAACTCTACTTGTGATAGTGAATCTTGTCAAGGTTTCCCCGACATGAAGCTCAAAACTTGCCTGAATAGTTCAATGGCCACCGTAAAGAGTATACAGTCACTCACCAAACATCTCCTGGGCATTTACTGGATGCTGGGCACTGTGCTGAATGCCAAGGAATCAAAGAAGGCAAAAGCACAATCCCTTCCACGTTGGAGTCCATAGTCTAAGGTGAAATGTAACATGTAATAACTCAGTTCATATAAGAGTTGAAAATCCAGACTGGACTTTACATTTCAACAGGAGACTCCAGAAGAGGCAACAGTCAAAGCCAGGTCTTTCTGACTCTACATCCAACACTTCTTTATCTATGACACTTCAAGACCTCTTGAAGGTCACCTGGCTTGCATGGAAATGGTATGACTGAGATTCGAACTCAAGTTCTCAGACCCACAGGACAAAGGGGTACTGTAACTGTGCCTCATATATATATATGCTGTGCTACAGCTTTGCTTGCCCACCCCCAGAAATGCCCTGCTGACCTCACAGCACAGAATGCACTTCCCATCCCCAACTCTCTGGTGAAGTCCTATTCAACCTTTATGGCCCAGGAATCTCTGCCTTATCCTTCCAATCCCATCAGTGATGGACCTGACCCATGACTGGTGATGCTTTACTACATCTCTCATGCATACTTTCATGCAGGTCCAGTTATGTTTCTAGGATATGTTCCACATAGTTGCACTGAATGGACCCACCCCAAGCCATGACTGTGAGCAACATGAAATCAGGGACTGCATATTTATGTCTCCCAATTCTGACCATCTTTGCACTGGCTGTGTTTCCTGGGCCTGGAATGCTCTCCCTCCTCAGCTCTGCCTCTTATCTTGCTTGGTTCCTGGAACTCCCAATTTCAAGTGCCTTCCTTTCTGTAGGAAGACTGGAAAGTGACTCCTTTCCATGACTCCCAGTGACCCTGATCTCCTATGGTAAAGTTCATTGTTCCCTTAGAACAAGAGCACGAATCCAGACTGGCCTCACTGGGGTGTCCCAAACATCCCTTCCTTTAAAGAGGATCAGGACACAATGGAGAGGCCATGGCGTTCTAGGACTTCTCTGTCCTTTTTTTGGTAGCCTGATAACTTCTGGCCAGTTTCTTCCCTTCTTGGGTCCCATTGTTGTTACTCAGTAGTTTCAGTAATTCCTGACTCTTTATGACCCTATTTGGGGTTTTCTTGGCAGAGACACTATAGTGGTTTGCTATTTCCTTCTCCAGTTCATTTTACAGATGAGGAAACTGAGGCAAACAGAGTGAAGTGACTTGCCCAGCATCACACAGTTAATAAATGTTTGAGGTCACATTTGAACTCACAAAGATGAGTTCTTTCTAACTCCACTGTACCACCTAGGTGGCCCCAACGCATTCTATTTCTACCTTGAGTTCTTAACCTGAGATCCATTGACCTCCAGGTGAATCTGTGAAGAGATTTCACAAGATTCCTGAACTTCAGGGGGACATCTTAGTTTTCAAATTAGCAGTTCTTTCAATTGTTTCAAAACTTTTATTCTGATAAAGGGTCTAGGAAGCTTAGCAAACTGTCTGCCAAAGGAGCCATGGCACACCAAAGGTCAGCAATCTTTAGTCTCCAAATAGCTGTATCTAAAGTCCCTTTGTTGTCTGAGATCTGAGCTCTGGAATGTGAAAGAATAGCAGAAAGCTCATGTCTTCTAACCTCCCTCCCCCTATCTTTTCTGTGCACCCTGCTCCTTACCTGACTTGGGGTAGATCATTATAATGACATCTTTGTCCCCAACCTCAAACTCGCCCTGCATTCTTTCAATAGCCTCCACATTGTGAAAGCTGGGAATGAAAGGGACTCCCTTCAAAAACGTGAACTTGTTGGGATTCTCCATGCAAGCAGATCTCTCCCATCTGGGTGAGTGCTCTCTCCTGGATCCTTCTAACTACTACTCTTTCTCCTACTCCCCTGGCTCTGCCCAAGTTCCAGTGGCCACAAACCTGTTGAGTACCCAAAGGTCAGTGTGGACTTATCAAAAAGCTTTGGAAGCTGGGATGTCTGGGATAAGAATGGTCAAGGCCAAGGAATCTGAATCCTGAGATCTGACAAGAATAACAGCTGAACATGAATACACAGCATCAGAACAATAAATATTAATGGAATGAAACCATTTCTGTGTTCTCTGTTCAATAGCAACAAGAATCCAAGAAGAGGGAAGACACTTTTCAAAAGTGATCTACTGAGGGCCTGCTCTGGAGAACTTGGAGCTCTCAAAGCCTTGGTTACTCAATCTGGCCAGACACTTTCACTCAGCCTGGTCTCTGGTCAGAGACTTCTGGAAACATGGGCTTTGCAGGTCCAAGGAGAGAGACTGATTCATCGTCTACTTTAGGTCTTCCAGGGATGAATGTAGCCTGTTCTAAGGCTTATTTGAAAAGGCAAACTTGGACTCTGAGTGTTTCCTTTCAAAGGCTAGAGTGCACTTCTTGACATTTGTCCTTGACTGGTGGAGCCATTGCTTGGGGTCATTACTCAAAGCAAATCAATGGCCCTCCAGTGGGCTTCTACTTCTCATCACAATTTCCTACAGCTCAGTGCAGGCCACTGTTGTTTTTCAGCTTAAGAGCCAAAGCAGCAGGTTCACATCATCCCCATTTGGATGGTGTGGTGCTGGTTGGTGAAAAACCTCTACTTCCTTGGCGTTAGTTGTTAGACCAGATCTGGCACAAGTAGCAGAGAATCGATCTTCACTATCTCTCACCACCATCAGCCTCCATCTCCAAGCTGCTGCCAAGCCCTGTTGGTTTCACCTTTGTGACATCCCTGGGATATGCCTCACTCTGCCCTTGGACATTGTCCTCCCCTTGTGCAAGCCCTCATTATCTCACAGCTGGGGTATTGCCATAGCCTTCCAGGGAGTCAGCCCACCGTGTCATATCTCTCCCCACTCCCATCTATCCTCCATTCAGGTACTAAAATGATATTCCTAAGGAGGCCCGAAAATTTCACCATCTCCTACTTAATAAACCACAGTGGCTTCCTATTGCCTCCAGGATCAATTGCAAAATGCTGTTTGATGTTCAAAGCCCCTTGTAACCCAGCCTCACCCCACCTTTCCAGGCTTCTCCCTCCTCCCTCTTTGATCCAGTGACACTGGCCTCCTGGATCTGCCACTGAAAAGACACTCCATCTCTGGGCTCTGGGTCTTTTTTCTGGCCATCCCTCCAGCTTGGAATGCTCTCCTTCCTTCTCTCTACCTCCTGACCTTCCTGGCTTCCTTTAAGTTCCAGCTGAAGACCCACTTTGTACAGGAAGCTTTCCTCCAAACCCTCTTTAATCCCACCACCTTCCTTTTCTTGGTTATTTTATAATTACCCTAAATATAGTTTACTTTCTATGTATGTGTTTTCATGTTGCCTCCCCCATTCGATTATAAGCACCTTGAGGGCAGGTTCTGTCTTTTGCCTCTCTTTGCATGCCCAGGGCTTAGCATAGCACCTGGCACATAGAAGACTTGGAGTAGATTGAGAGTCTGAGGTGGCACTGGTGTTAGAGTTGGGATTTGGACTAAGGGACGAATGCAAGTCTGAGTCAGAGCTGGTTTGTGGGCAGGGCCAACAGCAGGCTGGCACCAGAGGTAGCAAGGCAAACACAAAGTACTTTGTGTCCTCTGGGACCTTTGATTCTCCTAGGCAGACACTGCATCTCAGATAAGAGTGAGACAAAAGCAACTGAATCTTCATGAATCTTCCTTTGATACCCCCTTTAAAAATAAATTCATCTTCACTTAGACATTACTCAGTCTCTGGACTGCCCCCATCAACCCACCAGCTAGTACTATACTAGTACATACATAGATAGATGGTATGTAGACAAAAGGGCAGGTACATCAATGTGTAGGGGGACAGAGCATGCCTTAAGCACTCACCATGTGCTCAGTACCGGGAATACAAATGCAAGAAAAGAAGGTGATCCCTACTCTAATACAGGCCCTCATCATCTCACACCTGGCTAACTGCAGTAGCTGCTGGGGTTGGAGTGGAGTCTGCCTGCCTCAGGTCTCTCCCCTCCAGTCCGTCCTTCACTCAGCCACCAGAGGCATTTTCCTAAAGCATAGGCCCAATCATGTCACCTCCCCGCCCAATAACCTCCACTGGCTCCCCATTGCCTCCAGGATCAGACACACAATGCTCTGTTTGGCTTTTGAAGCCCTTCCTAACCTGCCCCCTCTCACATTACCAGTCTCTTTACCCCTCACTCCCCAATACGTACTCTTCCATCCAGTAATACTGCCTTCCTGGCTGTTCTACAAACAAGACCCTCCACCTCTTGGCATTTTCTCTGGCTGTCTCCATGCCTGAAATGCTTTCCCTCCTCCTAGCAAACTACTGACCTCCTTGATTTCCAAGGTCTAATTAAAACCCAACCTTCTGAGTCCTATCAAATTCCTTCTACAGGAAAATTTGGTTTTGATACCAAAACTGGGGAGAGCAAACTCAGAGAAAGAAAACTATAGACCAATTTCCCTAATTAATATTGATGCAAACATTTTGTAGACTATACTAGCAAAGGAACTACAGCAATATATCACAAAGATCATGCACTATGACCAGGTGGAGTTCATACCAAGAATGCAGGGCTGGTTCAATATTAGTAAAACTATCAGTATAATTGACCATGTCAATAACAAAAATAGCACAAATCATATAATTATCTCAAGAGATGCAGAAAAAGCTTTTGACAAAATACAACACCTATTCATATTAAAAACACTAGAAAAACACTAGAATCAATGGAACCTTTCTTAAAATGACAAATAGTTTTTATCTGAAACCAAGAGCAACCATTATCTGTAATGGGAAAAACCAGAAGTCACTCTAACCCACCCTTGATGACCTTGAAAAATCCAGAAAATACTGCCCCAGGAAAAATCTTGAACAGTAGCCAGTAGAAAGATGGGGTATGGCAGTCTTTTAGCTCTGGAGACTAGGGGCCTTAACGGGAAAGGTCCCTCTTGCTGTGAATGAAGGGGACCATTATAGGATGGGAGGTGTCCCAGCAAGCCAGCAGCAAGTCCCAACCCAAACCAGCAGGATATCCTGAGCCTGAGGTAGTGGCACCAGCAAGCACCAATATCAGGACCCCCATGGGCCTTTGCACAGCCAGGTGAATTGGCAGACACCACTGTGGACAGGCATCCACCAAAAGCTGAACCTGCCTGTGTTCTAGTGCAGCTGTAGAGGAGGAGACCTCCAGTGGACAGACCACCTCTCGATAACACCTCATATTTCAAACTTCAGTGTAACCCTGGGGAAACACAGAAAGACCTCACCTAGCTTTGGCACATACCAACCAGCTCCAACTCAGCACCATGTAAACAACAGCATTCTAGCTGCCAGAACTAGAGGTTCCAGCATACAAAGCTAATAACCAGGCCTCAGGCCCCCAGCACAAGAAGCATAGGACAGAGCCACCTGTGCCACAGAAGCAGAGATCCACTTTAAAAGCCAGGAAAAAAGGTTATCACAACGAGCAAAAAGCATCTTAAGCAAAGACCATAAATTCTTACTATGGGGATAGAGAAGATCAAAATATGGATTCAAAAGAAGATAGCATTGACAGTATACCCACATCTGAAATCTCAAATGGGAACATCAACTGGTCTCATGTCCAAAAAGCATTCTTAGAAGAGTTCAAGAAAGATTTTAAAAGTCAAATTAGAGAGGTAGCAGAAAAATTGATCAATTCTTCTTTAAAAATACAATCAAGGGGCAGCTAGGTGGTGCAGAGAGTAAGAGCGCCAACCCTGGAGTAAGAGGACCCAGGATCAGATCCAGACTCAGAAAATTAGCACCCACACATAAAATGACTAGCTGTGTAACCTTGAGCAAGTTACTTAACCCCAATTGCTTTTTAAAAATACAATTGACAAAATGGGGAAAAAATTAACTTAAGAAAACAATTCCTTAAAAATTAAAATTGACCAAATGGATAAGGAGGTACAAAACCTAACTAGAGAAAATAACTTTGTAAAAAGTAAAATTGGTCAAATGTGAAAGTAAGTAAAAAAGTTAACTGAAGAAAACAATTCATAAAAGACCAGAACTGGGCAAGCAGAAGCTAATGACTCTATGAGGCATCAAGAATCAGTAAAACAAAATCTAAAGAATGAAAAAATAGAAGAAAATGTAAAATATCTCACTGGAAAAACAACTTGCCTGGAAAATAGATCCAGGAGAAAAAAATCTAAGAATTTTTGGTATACTTGTAAGCCATGATGAAAAAAAGAGCTTGGACAGTATCTTCCAAGAAATCATCAAGGAAAACTACCCCAAGGTCCTTGAATCAGAGGGTAAAACAGTCATTGAAAGAATCTACTAATCTCCTCCAGAAAGAGATCCCAAATTAAAAACACAAGGAATATTGTAGCCAAGTTCTAAAACTTTCAGGTCAAGGACAAAATACTACAAGCAGCCAGAAAGAAACAAGTTAAATATTGTGGAATGACAGGATCACAAAGGACCTTGCAATTTCTACATTAAAATATTGGAAGGGTTAGAATATGTTATTCTGTGAGGCAAAGGAGTTTAGAGTACAACAAAGGATCAACCACTCAGCAAAACTGAGCATAGTCATTCAGGCAAGGAGATGGACATTCAATGAAATAAGAGACTTCCAGAACTTCCTGATAAAAGGCCAAAGCTCAATGGAAAATTTGATCTTCAAATACAAGATTCAAGACTCAAATACAAGACTTCAAATACAAAAATCTCAAGAGAGGCATAAAAAGGTAAACATAGTTGGGGAGGGGGGACAGGGATAATGAAAAAAAAACATGTTACTCAATAAGAGCGAACTGTTTATATCCCTACATGGGACAATTACTTGTAAATCTGGAGACTTGTGTTTTTATTACAACATTTAAAACGGATATATATAGACAGAGGGTGTGGGTATAAATTAACTGATATGATGATAAAACAAACTAATTAAGGGGTGCAAAGGGATTGTAATACAAGAAGAGGGAAGAAAAAGACAGAAAAGGGTAAATTATAGCACAGCAAGAGGAACAAAAGCATATTACAGTAGAGGGAAAGAAGGGAGGGAGATGAGCATTGTTTGAACTTTACTCTCATTGGATTTGGCTCAAGGAGGGAGTAAACATAACTCAGTTGTGTACAGAAATATAACTTGCCCCACTGGCAGTAGGAGGGGAAAGGGGAAAGGAAAGGGAAGGGTCATTAGAAGGGAGGGAAGAAGTAGAAATGGGAAAGAGAAAGAAAAAGGAGGGGGACTGATAAAGGGGAGGTAAGATTGAGGTAGGTGATGGTCAAAAGCAAAATTTTTTTGAGGAGTGTAAGGGAGAAATAAAAGCATAAAAAGGGGGAATAAGATAGAGAAAAAGACACAGATAATGTGAATGGGATGAACTCTCCCATAAAGCAGAAACAGATAGCAGAATGGATTAAAAACCATAATCCTACAATATGTTGTTTATAAGAAACACATTTGAAACAGGGGAATACACACAGGGTAAAGGTAAAAGGCTGTATAATGGAAATGCAAATTTAAAGATCTTCCCTGACCCTAGGCCCTTTGATAGGCTTAAGAGACTCTGAGAACCTTCCTTGATTTGAAAATATACTCTACCTCTTAATAGGCTGAATGTGGTCACCTGGAGCCTGTGGCAAGAGGCTTGGTTTTCAGGAATGCCCACACCTTGATTCTATGTGATTGGGCAGTGGGTCAAGAGGGTGGTTACAGTCTCTGACCCAGGAGAAGGCTATATAACCCCTTATGTGAGGTTTTGCTTTGGGGCTCACTTTGAGAAGTGTTGTGTGACTTGACCAGATGAGACTCTGGGCAGCCATTTAGAGCCCCCCAGCTTTGAAAACCCAGATGTTGATGCTTCCCTCTCTGGTAACTGTGATTTGGTCTCGATAATGGTCGGACAGTTTGGAAGCCTGTCTGCTTGATCTGTTTGTTTCTATGTCTTGTAAGTTCTGTCTGTATACTTCGAAGTTTGGGGTGCTGACATTTTTCCCCTGAACTAGGTAAACGATATACATTTGATTGATTAAAGCAAGCTTGTTAATCCATTTTGAGTTGCTTTCCTTTAGAAAAGCAGATCTAAGAACCTGTAGTGGCAGCCACCCTGGGAATGTTGGGGTGCTTGCTGCTACAGGTTGGAGTAGAATATATTATGCTTCAACTGAAGTAAAAAAAAAAAGTAGGGGTAACAATCCTAATCTCAGACAAAGCAAAAACAAAAATAGATCTAATCAAAAGAGATAAGGAAACTATATCCTGTTAAAAGGAACCATAAACAATGAAGAAATTTCATTACCAAATATATATGCACCAAGTGGTATAGCATCCAAATTCTTAGAGGAGAAGTTAAGGGAGTTATAGGAAGAAATCAACAGCAAAACTATACTAGTGGGGGACCTCAACCTCCCATTCTCTGAACTTGATAAATCTAACCTCAAAATAAACAAGAAAGAAGGCGGTGAATAGAATTTTAGAAAAGGCAGATATGATAGACCACTGGAGAAAACTGAATGGGGATAGGAAATGAATATGCCTTTTTCTCAGCAACACATGGCACATACACAACAACTGACCGGGTACTAAGGCATAAAAATCTCACAATCCAGTGCAGAAAGGCAGAAATATTAAATACATCCTTTTCAGATTACAATGCAATAAAAACTGTGTATAATAAAGGGCTATGGAAAGATAGACTAAAAATCAATTGTAAACTAAATAATTTAATCCTAAAGAAGGAGTAGGTCAAACAACAAATCATAGGGACAGTCAACAACTTCATTCAAGATAATGACAATAATGAGACAATGTACCAAAACTTATGGGATACAGTGAAAGTGGTTCTTTGAGAAAGTGTTATGTCTCTAAACGCTTACATAAATAAAATAGAGAAAGAGGAGATCAATAAATTGACCATACAACTAAAAAACCTAGAAAAAAGAGCAAATTAAAAATCCCCAGTTAAATAACAAATTAGAAATACTGAAAACCAAAGGAGAGATAGATAAAGTAGAAATTAAGAAGACTATTGAACTAATAAATAAAACTAAGAGCTGGTTATGCGAAAAAACAATAAAATCGATAAACCTCTGGTCAATATGATTTTTAAAAAGAAAGAAGAAAACCAAATTACCAGTATCAAAAATGAAAAGGGTGAATTCACCAACAATGAAGAGGAAATTAAAACAATAATTGGGAACTATTTTGCCCAGTTGTATGCCCATAAATTCCACAATCTTAGTGAAATTGCTGAATATTTGCAAAAGTACAAATTGCTCAGATTAACAGAAGAGGAAGTAAAATACTTAATTCCATCTCATAAAAAGAAATTGAACAAGCCATAAATGAACTCCCTGGGAAAAAATCTCCAGGGTCAGATGGATTCTATCAAACATTTAAAGTGAATTCTACACTTAACGCACACACAAACAAAAACCTAGCCGTGTGACCTTGGGTGAGTTACTTACCCCCAATTGCCCTCCAAAAAAAAAAAAAGCAAAAAAAAAATAATAAAGTGAATTCTATCAAACATTTAAAGAACAATTAATTCCAATACTATATAGACTGTTTGGGAAAATTGATGAAGGAGTCCCACCAAATCCCTTTTATGACACAAATATGGTACTAATACCTAAACTGGGAAGAGCCAAAACAGAGAAAGAAAACTATAAACTAATTTTCCTAATGAATATAGAGGCAAAAAATTTAAATTCAATATTAGCAAAAAGATTACAGCAATTTATAATGATAAATTATTATTTGATAATAATTTGATCAAATAAGATTTCTTTTTTTTAAACAAATGCTTTATTAACTTCTGTTTTACATCATTCATTTCCGCCAGATTTTGAGTTACAATCATTTTCCCCCCATTATTCCCCTACCCAACCTCCCAGAATAGCAGTCCCACAAGATATCGATTTCTCCAATCTGCTCTCTCCCAAACTTTCTCCCATACCCCCATCGACTTTTCCATTAGAGGAAGGTGAGTCTTTGTGTCCTAATGCCTGCACATCTTATCTCCCTATTACAAGCAAAGGAGTATTAATAATAGTATTTATATATATTTGAAACATTTAATGTTCCTACCTCGAATTTCAGATCCATTTCCTTCCTCCCTTGTCACCCATTCCCTCTTGGGAGATAAATAATTCAATATATGTTGTACATGTCTAGCTATGCAAAACATTATCATAGTAGATATATTGTACAAGGCTGCTTATAATTCCCTCCCACTCATCCCACCCCCCAACTGGTCCATTCCCTACATGATCCTGTCCCTCTTCTATAGTGGGTACTTCCAACCTCCCCTCACCCCAAGGATGCCCTCCCATCCATCATCCCTCCTCTCATCCCCATTCCCCCTATCCTGCTGCAGGTTGAGATATCCCATTTAGTATGTATGTCATTTTCTCCCTGAACCAAATTCAATGTGAATGTGGTTTTGCCTTTTTAGCCTTCCTTATTCTCCCCCTCCTTTGCAACCACTTCCCCTTGCTTCTTCTACATGGGATAGTTTACCCTACCCTGTCTCTCCCCATCTCCTCTTGCCACTTTCCTCTCTCACCTCATAATTTCATCCCTTGAGTATTCTCCCTTCCCAACAAATTCAACCTATGCCCTCTATCCATATATAACTGTAACCATATACACACACATTCACATATGTATTCATATGACCACACCCCCTTCTTCCATTATTTTCATAGTGAGAAAGATATCATCAGTCACAGTTATTGCTATTCCATATAGGAATGTAAATAGTTCAACTTTGATAAGTTCCTTTTGATTTCTTTTCCCTGATTACCTTCTCAGGCATCTCTTCCTTCTTGTGTCTGGATGTCAAATTTTCTATTCAATTCTGGTTTTTTCCTCAAGAATGCTTGAAAGTCCTCTATTCCACTGAATGACCATATTTTCCCCTGAAACAAAATACTCAGTTTTGCTGGGTAGGTGACCCTTGGGTTCATTCCCAGTTCTTTTGCCCTCTGGAATATCATATTCCATGCCCTTCGATCCCTCAGTGTAGAAGCTGCCAGGTCCTGGGCTATTCTGATTGTGTTTCCACAATATTGAAATTGTTTCTTCCTGGCTGCTTGTAGTATTTTCTCCTTGATCTGGGGATTCTGGAACCTGGCTATAATATTCCTGGGAGTTTTCTTTTTGGGATCTTTTTCAGGAGGTGATCTGTGGATTCTTTCAACCTCTATTTTGCCCTCTGGATCTAAAACATCAGGGCAATTTTCCTTGAGAATTTCTTGAAGGGTGATTTCTAGGTTCTTTCTTTGATCATGGCTTTCAGGTAGTCCAATAATTTTTAAATTGTCTCTCCTGGATCTATTTTCCAGGTCAGTGGTTTTTCCCATGAGATAGTTCACATTGCCTTCTAATCTTTCCTTTCTTTGGATCTGCTTAACAGCATCTTGATTTCTCATAAAGTCATTAGCTTCCATTTGCTCCAGTCTAACTCTGAAGGAATGAATCTCCTCAGTGAACTTTTGAGATTCTTTTTCCATCTGGCAAATTCGACTTTTTAATGCATTCTTCTCCTCATTGCCCTTTTGGGCCTCCTTTGCCATTTGAGCTAGTCTATTTTTTAAGGTGTTGTTTTCCTCAGTCAGGCTGTTGACCCTCATTTCATACTTTTCCTGCATCCTTCTCATTTCTCTTTCCAATTTTTCCTCCACTTCTCTTATTTGATTTTTAAAGTCCTTCTTAAGGTCCTCTATGGCCTGCAACCCGCTCATGTTTTCCCCTGGGGCTTTTGGAGCAGGACTTCTGACCTCACAGTCCTTTTCCCGCTCTATGCCCCCAAAATAGGAGTCTAGGGTTGCATTTTTCTGTTTCCTTTGCCTTGGCATGTTGCCACTTAATTGCTTGACTTTTGGGCTTGTTGCCACACTATGGCTTTAAGGCCAGATAGAGGAATTTTCGTCCCGAACGTGTGGGGGGCAACTTCCGTTTCTTGCAAGCTGTAAACCCACCCATGACTTCCACCCTAGATCACAATCCAGATCCAGGGAGGTTAAAGGAAGAGCGATTACCCCCCAAGACTGATCGCTGGATCTCCCCATGATTTGTAGGCTGGGAGCTGGAGCTGCCTCTGAAAACTACAAAATGGCGTGTGTCCTCAGTGGCTTCTAGCCCCCAGGGGAGGGAGCCAACGCATTCCCTAAATACCGGTCACAAAGTCCATAGGACACTAACCTCTTACTTTGTCCTAGGCATGTCTATGTTGATAATTCTGGGGTCGCCACAGCTCCTGGTGTTCTGGGGTTCCTCCAGCCAGCTGCTGGCCCTGCCACCCTGGGGCTAAAACCTCGGCTCATGGGGACCTGGGCTCAGCTCGGCTCCTGCACTCTGCACACTGCGCGCTACCGGGTCCCAGACCGCTGTGCTGGTCCTTCCTGCAGGGCTGCTGGGCTGTCCTCAGCTGGAGGTTAGCTTCTCTGTGTCGTTCTGTGGGTGCTGGGGCTCCAGAAGTTGTTCAGAGCCCCCTTTTACATAGTTTGGGGGGAATCTGGGGGCAGAGTGGCTTGGATGAGCTGTTTCTACTCCGCCATCTTGGCTCCGCCGTCTCAAATAAGATTTCTACCAAGAATGCAGAGCTGATTCAATATTAGGAAACCTATCAGCATAATTGATCATATCAACAACAAACCTAACAGAAACCATGTGATTATTTCAATATATGCAGAAAAAGCTTTTGAGGAGGCGGAGTCAAGATGGTAGAGTAGAAACAGGGCTCCAGCTTCCACCTTCCGGATTTCATGTAAAAGGTGACTCTGAACAAACTTTGGAGCTACAGAACCCAGAAGTTTTAGCCCCAAGGTGGTGTGACCAGCCACTGGCTGGAGGGACTTCAGATCACCAGTAGCTGTGGCAGTTTCCTGAATTATCAACACATAGATGCTAAGGACATAGTGAAAGGTCAGTGCAGTGTGAACTTTGGGAACCAGCAGCTGGGAGTGTGTTGGCTTTTGCCCCTGGGGCAAGAAGTGGCTGAGGCACAGTGGCCATGCAGCCACAGCCACATGGCTTCTTCAGCTCCTGGCCTGCAGAGTGTAGGGGGACCAAACAACCAGTCTGAGGGTTAATCACTTTTGCTTTAACCTGCTTGGGTCTGGATTGCTCTGTAGGGTGGAGGTCCTGGGGTGTGCAACCAGCTTGCCAGAGTGTGTGGAGGTTTCAGCGAAGGCACCCAACTAATACCTTCCACATCTGAGAAAACCCTAGCAATTGAAAGAGAGAATCTAGCAATTATCCTCCAAGAAATTCTCAAGGAAAACTGCCCTGATGTTTTAAAACCAGAAGGCAAAATAGAGGTTGAAAGAATCCACTGATCACCTCCTGAAAAAGATCGAAAAAAGAAAACTCTTAGGAATATTATAGCCAGGTTCTGGAATTCCCAGATCAACAAGAAAATATTCCAAGCAGCCAGGAAGAAACAATTTGAACATTGTGGAAACATAATCAGGATAACACAGGATCTGGCAGCTTCTACACTGAGGGATCAAAGGGCTTGGAATATGATATTCTGGAGGGCAAAGGAGCTGGGATTAAAACCAAGAATCACATACCCAGTAAAATTGAGTATCACGTTTCAGGGGAAAATATGGTCATTTGGTGGAATAGAGGACTTTCAAGTACTATTGATGAAAAGACCTGAGTTGAATAGAAAATTTCACATTCAGATACAAGAAGCAAGAGAAGCATGAGAAGGTAAACATGGGAAAGAAATCATAGGGGCGGCTAGGTGGCGAAGTGAGTAAGAGTGCCGGCCTCAGAGTTGGGATGACCCGAGATTGAAACCGGCCTCAGAAGTGAGCACCCACACATAAATAATGACTGGCCGTGTAACCTTAAGCAAGTTACTTAACCCCAATTGCTTAAAAAAAAAAAAAAAGAAATCATAAGGAACTTATCAAAGTTGAATTATTTACATTCCTACATGGAAAAATGATAATTATAACTGATGAAACTTTTCTCTGTGTGAAAATTGTTGAGGAGAATAGAAATACACACACACACACATATGTCTATATAGAAGGGCATATGAATACATATGTGAATGTGTATATATATGTTTACAAGTATACATAGATAGAGGGCACAGGATGAATTTAATAGGAAGGGATGATACTTAAAAGGTGAAATTAAGAGGTGAGAGAGGAACATAATGAGAGGAGATGTGGGAGAGACAGAATGGGGTAAATTATCTCATATAGAAGAGGGAAGGGAAAATGGTTACCATGGAGGGGAAGAACAGGAAGGCAAAAGGGAATGGGTCAATCTTATTCTCATTGAATTTGGCTTAGGGAGGGAATGACATAGCACTAAATAGAGTATCTCACCCTACAGGAGAGTAGGGGGAAGGGGATGAGAGGGGGGATGATGGAAGGGAGGGCAGGCTGGTGGGAAGGGAAGCTGGAAGCACCCACTTTAGAAAAGGGACAGGATCAATGTAGAGAATAGAACAAGTGGGAGGTGAGATAGGAGGGAGGGAAATATAGTCAGTATTTTACAATATATCCACTATGGAAATGTTTTGCATAGCTACACATGTACAATCTATACTGAATTGCTTATCTTCCCAGTAAGGGTGGGTGACAAGGGAGGAAGGGAATGAATCTGGAGTTTAAAGTTTTAAAATCAAATGTTTAAATATATATATATATATATGTACATATATATATATAGTATTATTAATATTATTTTACATGTAACTGAGAAATAAGATATACAGTCACTGGGGCATAGAGATCCACCATGCCCTACTAATAAGTCGAAGGGGGTATGGGAGAAGATATGGGAGAGAGCAGATTGGAGGAGGGGATATCCAGTGGGATCACTATTTGGGGGCAGTGGGTAGGGGAAAAACAGGGAGAAAATTTGTAACTTATAATCTGGCAGAAATGAATTATATAAATCAGAAGTTAATAAAGCATTTGATTTGGAAGAAAAAAAAGAATTAATGAAGGGTGGATGCAGATTGAAGCATATTATTTTCACTTTCTTCATTTTTTTATGTGTTGTCTTTTTTTGGTCTGTTTCACAACATGAGTTATATGGAAATGCTTTACATGATTGCACATATATAACCTATATCAAACTGCTTACCATTTTAGGGAGGGGGGATGGAAGGGAGAGAGGAAGAAAATTAGGAACTCAAAATTTGAAAAACAATTTAAATCTGTCTTTGCACACAACTGGAGAAAATAAAATACAATGAAATACTAAAAAAAAT
Organism: Gymnobelideus leadbeateri; assembly: GCA_011680675.1. NCBI lineage: Eukaryota > Metazoa > Chordata > Mammalia > Diprotodontia > Petauridae > Gymnobelideus > Gymnobelideus leadbeateri. Next base: position 678,782 of record WOXC01005186.1, on the reverse strand, counting down.
AAAATAAAACAAAAATAAACAGGGGCAGCTAGGTGGCACAGTGAATAGAGCACTGGCCCTGGAGTCAGGAGGACCTGAGTTCAAATCTGGCCTCAGACACTTACCACACAACTAGCCATGTGACCTTGGGCAAGTCACTAACCCCAATTGCCCTACCTTTCCCCTTCCAAAAAGGAAAAATTAAAATTAAAAAAAAAATTTTTAAAGCTTTTGACAAAATACAACACCCATTTCTATCAAAAACACTAGAGAACATAGGAATAAATGGAGTCTTCCTTAAAATGATAAGTAGCATCTACCTAAAACCTTCAGCAAGCATTATATGTAACAAGGATAAGGTAGATAATAAGGTAGATAATAATGGTCCAATAAGACCAGGGATGAAACAAGGCTGTCCATTATCGTTACTCTTGTTCAGTATGGTACTAGAAAGGTTAGTTTTAACAATAAGAGAAGAAAAAGAAATTGAAGGCATTAGAAAGGCAAAGAAGAAACTAAGTTATCACTCTTTGCAGATGATGAGATGATAAACTTAGAGAATCAAGTGAAAATACTACTTGAAATAATAAACAACTTTAGCAAAGTTGCAGGATATAAAATAAACCATCAGCATTTTTATACAGTTCTAACAAAGCCCAACAACAAGAGATAGAAAAAGAAATTCCATGTAAAGTTACTGTAGACATTATAAAATATTTGGGAGTCTACCTGCCACAACAAACCCAGGAACTACATGAACACAATTACAAAACACTTTTCACACAAATTAAGTCAGATCTAAATAAATGGGGGGAAAAAGTTGCTAGTGGGTAGGTGTAATGTTAATGGGATTTAAGATCTTCCCCACCCATTAATAGGCCTCATGTGGAACCCATTTAGGGAAGTTTGATTAGAGGAGCTTTGTTTTGTAGGAAGGTCCACACCTTTTGCTAATTTCTGTTTGTCACTTGATCATGGGGGTTGTGACGCCCTCTGGCTCTAAAAAGGGTATATATATTCTGAGGTTAGCATTTTCATTTAGGGCTCACTCATTAGAAGTGTGTTCTTGTGATTTGACCAGATAAGATTCTGAGTAGCTGTTAAGGAGCCCTCCAGTTTTGAAAAACCCACATGTTGGTGCTTCTCTCTCTGGTAACTATGTATGTATTGCCTCGGTCAGACAGTTGGATCTGTCTGTTGATCTTTGCTAATTTCTCAGAGTTAGAAGTCCTACCTATCAGTCTTTATTTCTCTGTTTGTATTCTCTCTATTTTCTTTGATTGGATTTTCTCTGAAGTTCAGGGCACTTACTTTTTCCCCTGAACCAATGAATATAATCTAAAAAGATTGTTGACCCCCTTGAACAACTATCTTTCCTAGTAAAGAAGATCTAAGAACCTGTGCTAGCAGCCATCCTAGGCATTCCAGTGTGGTTGCTGCTACAGTAGGCTGAGCTAATATAATAAATATAATATAGTAAAAATGACAATTCTTAATTAATTTACTTGTTCAGTGCCATACCAATCAAATTACCAAAAAAATATTTTATAGAGCTAGAAAAAATATAAAAATTCATCTGGAAAAACAAAAAGTCCAGAATGCAAAGGGAATTAATGAAAAGAAATGCTAGGGAAGGTGGCTTAGCTATATCAGATCTTAAATTGTGTTATAAAGCAGCAATCATCAAAACTACTTGGTACTGGCTAAGAAATAGAGGGGTAGATCAGTGGAGTAGGTTAGGTACACAAGACACAGTAGTCAAGAATTATAGCAATCTACTGTTTGATAAAGAACTCACTATTTGATAAAAACTGCTGGGAAAACTGGAAAATAGTATGGCAGAAACTGGGCACAGACAAACATCTGACACCATATACCAAAATAAAGTCTAAATTGGTACAAGTCTTGGGTATAAAGGCTGACACTATAAACAAATTAGGGAAGCAATGAATAGTTTATCTGTCAAATTTATGGAGAATAGAGGAATTTATGACCAAACTAGAGATAGAAAACATTACAAAACGCAAAATAGATAATTTTGATTACATTAAATTGAAGTTTGTGCACAATCAAAGCCAGTGCAACCAAGATTAGGAGGAAGCAGAAAACTGGAAAAGAATTTTTAAAACTAGTGTCTGTGATAAATGCCTCATTTCTAAAATATACAGAGAACTTAGTAAAATTTACAAGAATATAAGTCATTCCCCAATTGAGTAATGGTCAAAGGACATGAACTGGCAGTTTTCAGAGGAAGAAATTCAAACTATCTATAGTAATATGAAAAAAAAACGCTCTAAATCACTATTGATTAGAGAGATGCAAATCAAAACAACTCTAAGGTACCATATCACACCTATCAGATTGGCTAACATGGCAAAACAGGGAAATGATAAATGTTGGAAAGGATGTGGGAATGCTGGAACTCTAAATCTTTGTTGATGGAGTTGTGAGCTGATCCAACCATTCTGGAGAGCAATTTGGAACAATATTCAAAAAGCTATAAATATTGTGCATATCCTTTGACCCAGCAATATCACTTCTAGGGCTATATCCAAAAGAGATCATAAAAATAGAAAAAGGATCCACATGTACAAAAATATTTATAGCAATTCTTTTTGTGGTGGCCAAGGACCGGAAATTTAGGGGATGCCCACTAATTGCTGAATGGTTGAACAAGTTATGGTATGTGAATGTAATTGAATACTATTTTGCCATAAGAAATGATGAACAGGCGGACTTCAGAAAAATTTGGAAAGTCTTATATGAACTGATGCTGAGAGAAGTGAGCAGAACCAGGAGAACATTGTACACAGTAACAGCCACAGTGCAAGATAACCAATTTTGATAGACTTAACCCTTCTCAGCAATGCAAGGATCTAAAACAATTCCAAAGAACTAATGATGGAAAATGCCATCCACATCCAGAGAAAGAACTATGGGATCTGAATGCAGAGAGAAGCAGATTATTTTCTTTTTTGTTGTTGTTTTGTTTTGTTTTGTTTTGTCTCTTATGGTTTCTCTCATTCATTATAATTCTTTATACAACATGACTAATGTGAAAATATGTTTAATAGGAATGTGTATGAAGAACCTACATCATATTGCATGCCCTCTTAGAGAGGGAAGAGAAGAGGGAGGGGGAGAAAATGTAAAACTTATGGAAGAGAATGTTGAAAATTAAAAATAAATAAATTAACTTAAAAAGAAAATAAGAAGTGGGCAAGTAGAAGCTAATGACTCCATGAGACATCAAGTAATTTTAAAAGAAAATCAGAAGAAGGAAAGATAAGAGAAAATGAGAAATATCTCTTCAGAAAAGCAGTTAACTTAGAAGATAGATCAAGGAAAGATAGTTTAAGAATTCTGGACTACCTGAGAGCCATTTTGAAAGAAAGAGCATAGACATATTTTATAAAATTATAAAGGAGAATTTCCCTGATAATTTAAAACCAGAGAGTAAAACAAAAATTGATCACCACCTAAAGAGATCCCAGAATAAAAATGTCCAAGCATAGTATAGCTAAATTTCTGAGCTCCCAAGTCAAAGAGAAAACAATAAAAGCAATCAGAAAAAAAAAAACCATATTCAAATACTATGAAGTCACAAATATAGCTACCTCCCCATGAAAGGAATGGAGGACTTGGAATTTGATATTCTGAAAGGCAAAGGAGCTAGGATTACAACCAACAGTAGTGCACCCAGACAAATAGTATAATCCTTCAGGGCCAGGGGTGGGGGTCAGGGGGAGGGATTGACACTTAGTAAAATAGAGGTCTTTCAAATATTCCTGATGAAAAGATCAGAGATGAATAGAAAATTTGACATTTAAATACAAGACTCAAGAAAACAATAAAAAGGTAAAGAGAAATCATAAAGGACTCAACAAAATTAAACTGTTTACATGCCTATATTAGGAAGATTATATATGTAATTCCTAAGAATTGTATCATTATTATGTAAGTTAGAAGCAATATAGAGAGAAAGAATGGGAATAAGTTGATTTTGTTGGAATCATCTAAAAATGTATTATCGAGAAAGAGGTTTGCACTGGAGAAGGGAGAGGAAGAAAATAAAACAACCTCACATAAAGGAAGTGTGCAAGAAAGAATTTTTACAGTGGAGGAGAAAACGTGGTAAGCAGACAATGCTTAAACTTTATTCTCATCTGAATTGGTTCAAAGACAAAAGAATACAGAGAGAGAGAAGGAGACACTTGATTTGGTATGGAAATCTATCTTACCCAACAAGGAGGGGGATAAGAGTAAATGGGGCAAGTTACTTGAAATACTTTTTCCTTGATCTGTGACCTCTGGAATTTGGCTCTGATGTTCCTGGGAGTTTCCATTTTGGGATCACTTTCAGTCAATGACTGGTGGATTCTTTAAATTTCTATTTTGCCCTCTGGTTCTAATATATCAGGGCAGTTTTCTTTGATAATTTCTCGAAAGATGTTGTCCAAGCTTTTTTATTATTATTATGGCTTTCAGGTAGTCCAATAATTATCACACTATCTCTCCTGGATCTAACTTCTAGGTCAGTTGTTTTTCCAGTAAGAAATTGCACATTTTCTTCTATTTTTTAAATTTTTTTAAATTTGTTTTTTATAATATCTTGATGTCTCATAGTTCCTACTTGTTCGATTCTAATTTTTTTTCTTTTTGGAGGGGAGAAGGCAGGAAAATTGGGGCTAAGTGACTTGCCCAAGGTCACTTGGCTAGTAAGTGTTAAGTGTCTAAGACTGGATTTGAACACAGGTCCTCCTGACTTCAGGGTCAATGCTCTATCCACTGCACCACCTAGCCACCCCTTAATTTTAATTTTTAAGAAATAATTTTCCAGGCGGCTAGGTGGTGCAGTGAGTAGAGCATCAGCCCTGGAGTCAGAAGGACCTGAGTTCGTATCCACCCTCTGACACTTAATGCACACACAAACAAAAACCTAGTCGTGTGACCTTGGGCAAGTTACTTAACCCCAATTGCCCTCCAAAAAGCAAATAATAATAATAATAATAATAATAATTTTCTTCAGTGAGCATTTTTACTTCTTTTTCTGTTTGGTCAATTCTATTTTTTAGGGCATTATTTTCTTTGGTAAATTTTTGTATGTCTTTTCCCATATTGACTCTTTTTTTCATGATTCTCTTGCATTACTCTCATTTCTTTTCCCAATTTTTCTTCTACTCCTCTAATTTACTTTTTAAAATCCTTTTTAAGCTCTTTCAGGAATTCTTTTTGAGTCTGAGGCCAAGGCTTCACATGTAGCTATTTTGCCGCTGTTATTTTCTTCTAAGTTTATGCCTTGAACTATCACCATAGTAACTTTAGTCAATCTTTTTTTTTGTTTGTTTGTCTGCTTATTTTTTGCTCATTTTTTTTCTGCCTCTTTTATGACTTGGTGTGGTTACGTGAGAGTTGGGCTCTGGTTCTACCCTGTCCCCAGCTTTTAGTGTTGAGGCTCCAGGTCTTACTGCTGGCTTTCACTAGGCTTCAGGGTTAGTTGCTTGCTTTCTCTGGTAAGCAGTCTTCCCTTATGGCTTGTACTGGGAGGTGGGCCTCCCTGTTGTCCTCCCCCAGGTATGAGATGTAGCTGCTGTCAGGATGGGACCCTGCTACTGGGTTGCTATACCAACAAGGATCTCTCTGCTGATAGGCCCCAAGGGTAGAGTCTCACTGTTGCATAACCCTAGGTTAGGGCTTCACTACTGGTCAGCAGGGAGGTCAAGGCTTGTCTGGTGGCTTTTGCCAAGGGTAGGGCTGCTGGGGTATGGCCTTGCTGCACTGCCCAGACTTCTCACTTGCCCAGGGGCCTGCTGGCTTGCAAGAGGGTGAGGCCCCACTGGTGGATTTCCCCAGCCTTGGAGTTTTGCTGTAGACCCTCTGCTGTGAGGTTGACTGCTGCTACTGCTCTTGGACCTTGTCCCCCTGCCAGTCTAGTCAGCTGCTTCCCTGCTTCTAGACCAATTCTGAGGCAGTTTTCTAGTTGTTTGGGGAGAGGAACTTAGGAGGGTTCCAGAGAGTCCATCCCTCACTCTGCTATCTTGGCATTGGAAGCCCTCAACAAATTCAAAATTTTAAAAATTAAAGGTAAGATTAATAAAATTGAGTGTAAGAAAATCATTGAATTAATAAATTAAATTACAAGTTGGTTTTATGAAAAAATAAAATAGATAAACCATTGGTGAGTATAATTTTTTAAAGAAAGAGAGGAGTAAAACAAGTCATTAGTGTTAAAAACAAGGGTGAATATAACACTAATGAAGATGAAATCAAAGCAATTGTAAGGAGTTATTTTTGCCCAGTGATATGCCAATAAATTTAACAACTTAAACGAAATGAAAGAATACTTACAAAAACATGAACTGTCTAGATTAACAGAAGAGGAAATAAAATATCTAAATAAACCTATTTTATTTTATTTTACTTTTTTATTTAGCATTTTATTTTCCCATTACATGTAAAAACAATTACTAACTTTTGTTTTTAAAACTTTGAGTTATACACATGCAGTCATGCTACACTTATCTATAATAGTCACGTTGTAAAAGAAAACAGACAAAAATCTCGAGAAAAATATAATAAAAAATGTTTTAACATTATTAATTAGAGAAATGCAAATTAAAACAACTTTGAGATCTCATCACACACCAAACAATTTGGGGGTAAAATGATAGAAGGAGGAAATGACAAACATTGTCGGGGATGTGGAAAAGTGGGGACACTAATACACTGAGGGCAGAATGGTGAACTGACCCAACCATTCTGAACCAAAAGTCATAAAACGGTTATACTTTGACCTAGCAATTAGATCTATTTCCCAAGGTGATCAGGTGAAAAGGGGAGAAAATACCCTCTATGTTCCAAAGCATTTATAATAGCTCTTTGTGGTGGCAAAGAGCTGGAAATTGAGGGGATATCCATCAATTCAGGAATGGCTAAACAAGTTATAGTATACCATCCTTGCTGATGTGTGGGGTAGAGAGACCCTAACCCAAAACTGACTACTCAGAGACTTCTCAAAGTGAAGGTAGAAAGATTTATTAGAATCTCAAGAGAAGCGGGCAGTCCAGTCACTGGCACAGTGCCCAGAGAGAGGAGGCTGAGGTACAGAAGCTAAAGCTGGGTTAAATAAGCAAGGGTCACTCACCCCTCCCAAACATTAACCTAATTATTACTAATGAGGCTCTAATTCTGTTAGATAATATACATAATACATGAGGTCCACTAAGCAAGCACAGTAACAACCTCAGAATACTGAACCCCCTTCAGTCCAACCTAGATGTGTCCCTATCTGGGCCTCAGTGTCCCAAGGCTGCTGTCTCCTTTCTGATTGGTCAAGTCCACCTGCTGCTGCCAGCTCCTTTTATCTACGTTATTTCATTTGAGTATTATCTAGGAGTTCTCTGGGAACCGGGAACTCACACTTCCTCCCAAGGCTCCTGTCTGGTGCTTTTATCAGGAGTCTTGTTTCAGCAATTCTTGCAGATCTATAGAAACTTAACCCTTTGCTACCTCTCAACTACCATTCCTTTCCCCAAACTAAAAACACCTCTAATTTGGTCTCAATAGTTAATCCAATCAATTGTATTAATACTCAATAGCTCTTACATTACCTTGAAATACACAATGACTTACACATATATATGGGGAAACAATACTGAACTTAGTTACAAAATACAAGGAAGTAATAAGAATGTATATATGATATTCAGAATGGGGAAACTTCACTGCAAGTCATCCCACACACTGAGATACATCAGGCCTAGGCCAACACCTAGACCAAGCTTGCCTTGTGACTCTTTTTCCCTATGCTTTCTAGTGTTTTTAATAGGAATGGATGTTGTATTTTTTTTTAATTTTGTTTTTAATTTGTGGAATGAAACAATCATTTTCATAACATAGTATGATAAAAAAAATTGTACATGAAATTGAAAAATTACTTTTTACAACTTGCAATTCCTTTCAAATATGCAAAAAAATCATCATATATAGTTTTCCTTTTTTTTCTTCCCACCCACCTCATCCTAGAGATGGCTACCATTAGACATTATGTATGTGTGTGTATGCATGTGTATATATGTATACATGTATATACACATATATATGTAAAATTTTTCTTTAAATACTTCTATTTCTCAGTTCTTTCTCTGGATGCAAATGGCATCTTACTTCATATGTCCTTTATAGTTAATATGGGTAATTAAAATAGACAAAATAGCTTATCCACTCAGAAACATTCTTAAACAATATTGCTGTTACTTACATAATATTCTCTTGGCTCTGCTCATCTCACTCAACTATTTAGTGCAAGTCTTTCCATGTTTTTCTAAAAATCACTGAGTTCATCATTTCTTATAGCTTAGTAGTATTCCATCACAATCATATACCACAACTTGTTCAACCATTCCCCAATTGATGGGCATCTCTACAATTTCCAGTCTTTGCCACCACAGAGAGAGATGCTATAAGCATTTTAGAACATATAGGGTTTTTTTTCCTTTTTCCCTAATCATTTTTGGAAATAGTAATGGTATTGCTGGGTCAAAGGCTATAGGTAATTTAATATGATTGACTCATTTTACAGTTCCACCAACAATGAATTAGTGTCCCAATTTTTCCAAAACAGTCTAGGCACAAGGTAACAACGGTCTTCACCAAGCTAGGGTCAATGCCAGAGGGGAGAAAGGGGCGAATTTGACAGATGGGGCAAAGATGAGGTCAACAGGTCTTGACAATAGTTTGGATATAGAGGTGAGAGATAAGGAGGAATCCAAGATGACTCCTAGGTGGGAAGCTAGAGGGACTAGGGCAGGAGTGGGGTGTTGCTTTCTACAGTAATGGGAAGGTAAGAAGTTTAGTGGGAAAGAAAATGAGTTCTGTTTGGGACCTATTGAGTTTAAGATATCTACTGGACATCCAGTCCAAGAAGTCTGAAAGGCAGTTGGAGATGGGAGATCTGAGATCAGCAGAGAGACTGAAACAGTAAAGGTAGATTTAAGAATCATCAGTATACAGATGATAATTAAATCCAAAGGAGTTGTTGAAATAAATGTGTCTTGAGGGAGAAGAAAAGAAGGCCCAGGATAGAAGTCTGAGAGACATTTCAGATTGGAGGGTGTGATCTGGAAGCGGATCCCACAGAAGAAACATTGAAGATAACATAGGAAAAGAACCAGGAGAAAATCAGGGAGAGAGAGAAGAGAGGATCAAGGGGAGAGGGACTAACAGTGTCTAAAGCTGCAGAGAGGTCCTGGAGAATGAGCACTGAGAAAAGGTGCATTGCCTCTTGGCTTAGACCAGTTGGCATTTTCACCACTTACACCCAGCACTGCAAAACCTTGTAAAGTCTGTGCTCCCTGCGTACATAGGCCAATAAGGGACGGCTTATTTTCTCATCTGAGCTGCTGTTCAAATTTCAGTTACAAAGATCATTCTCTGTGGAAGAAAAAAAGAAATAAAGTAAAAGCAGAGTATGTAGGTCTCCTTGTTCCCTGTAGGTCATTGTTATAGACCCAGCCACTCTAAGACATGGTCCTTTAGTCTGCTTCCTGTCCCCTTCATGGAACAAAATAAAACTTTCTGTTATCAATATTTTAAGTCAGCCTTAGCTCAAGTGACCTTTAGTGTTCCCAATACTAAAATTATGAGATTACATTACTCTTAAAATCTACTCTGACTTACATCTTCTGTTGCCCTTCATTCTCGAAAAGGACCAAAATGCCATCCCTGTGTCAGAGTCAAGTTACAGTGTGTCTGACCTTGCCTGATCAGACCAATACCTGTGCCACAGGTTGGGCACAAATAGTCCATGTGAACGTTTGGGGTGGATTCTCTAAATTTGCACATCTTACGTTTCTTTTGAGCTACTACAATTCTGCTTTGCTCATGGAGTAGAGAATCTTCTCTGATGAGGGCACGCCATGAGGGGAGGTGCTGTGACAGTGTCTCCCATGTCACACAATCCATTCCAAAGTTCTTGAGAGAGAGCTTGACGGTGCCCTTGCAGCACTTTTTTGACCACCACATGAGTTCTTGTCCTGTGTGAATTCTCCGTAAAATAGTTGCTTAGCAAATATACATTTGGCATTTGAACAACATGGCCAGCCCATAGGAGTTATGCTCTCTGCAGTAGAGTTTGAATGCTTAGCAGTTTAGTTCAAGTAAGAACCTCAGTGTCTGGTCCCTTATCCTGCCAGGTGATCTTCAGAATCTTCCTAAGACAAGTCAAGTGGAAGTGATTCAGTTTCTCGGCATTGTGTTGGCAGACTGTCCAGGTTTCACAGGCATAAAACAATGAGGTCAGTACCACGGCTCTGTAGACCTTCAGTCTGGTAGTCACTCTAATACCTCTTCTCTCCCACACTTTCCTTCAGAGCCTCCCAAACACTTACCTACCTCTGGCAATGCATATGGCAACCTCATTATCAATGTGTATATCCCTGGAAAGTGCCCTGCCAAAGTAAGTGAACATATTCACAGTATTCAAAACTTTTCCATTTACTGTGACTGATGGTTCCACATGTGGATGGTGTGGTGGTGACTGATGGAGCACCTGTGTGTTTTCTTGGTGTTAATTGTTAGGTCAGAATGAGCACAGGCAGCAGAGGACTAATCCATACTTTATTGCATCTCAGCTTCAGAGGCTGCATTGAGAGCATAGTCATCTGCAGACAGAAAATCATGCACCAACACTCCCTCCACTTTGGTCTTGGCTTGTAGCCTTTACAAACTGAAGAATTCACCATCAGTCCAGTAGTTGACCTTGATGCCATGTTTGTACTCATTGAAGGCATTTGACAACATGGAAAATATCATGCTAAAAAGGATAAGAGCAAGTACACAGCCTTGTTTCACTCCATTAGTGCCTGGGAAAGCATGAGAGCATCATCCATTATCTGGTCAAGCACGCCATCATGAAAGTGATGTACAATGCTGATGAACTTCTCTGAGTGATCAAATTTTGCCAAAATTTTCCACAAGCCATCATGACTGACACTATTAAAGGCCTTGGTTAGATCTACAAATGTTATGTACAGACCTCTGTTCTGCTCCTGGCATTTCTCCTGAAGTTGTGGGGCAGCAAATACTTTATTAATTGTTCCTTGACCCTTTCTGAAGCCACATTGGCTCTCAGGTAGATGAACATTTTCCAGGTGAAGGATCAGCCTATTAAGGAGGACTCTGGAAATAATCTTGCTAACAATGACTGAGAGACCTCCCTGTGATGGTCACAGGTCAATCTATTTCCTTTACATTTATAGAGATGGACAGTGGAGGCATCCTTGACCTCCTGGGGGATAGCCTCCTCTTGCCATATAACCAGGAAATTTTCAGTCAGCTTTTGTGTAAGCAATGAACCCCCTTCCTTGTACATCTCAGCTGGAATAGAATCAGCACCAGGTGCTTTGCCAAATGAAAGGACCCTAATGGCAGGCAAAACCTCTTCTTCACTTGGAGAGTCAGCCGGGGCGGGATGTGATCACTGGCTTCAGCATTTATTGGTGATGGTCTGCTGAGAACACTATGAAAGTGTTCAGCTCATCTCTCTGGGATCATGTCCTTATCACTAATCTATGTGGCTCCATCAGCACTGAGTAGGTGCAATGTACCATAGGACTTTGGCCCATGAATAGCCTTCAGGAGATCATAAAAGTGGTTTGCATTGTTATGCTCATCATAAGACTGAATTTCATCTGCCTTTTTACTGAGCCAAGAAATCTGCATCTCTCTAGACTTTGCTTGTGCTTTACTTTTGGTGGAATTAAATGCTGCCTTCTTAGAGATGGCTGAACTAGCCTGCTGGTAAGCCCTGCGGAGTTCTCTTTCATTTAGCAGCTTCTGAATTTCTCCACCATTTTTGTCAAACCAGTCATCGTGTTTGGGAGAATTCTGACCCAGATGAATGAAGGAGGTGCTGTTTGCCACTCTTTTTCTGCCCCACCATTGCTACCTGCATGTTGGCTCAACTTTCCCTCCAACTTAGCAACAAACTGTTCCTGCTCAGAGAAGAGTTCTTGTCTGTTAACATTGATTCTCTGATAGTCATTTTGCCTTGGGGCTGCTGCTTTTGAGAGTGTTTAGTTTGGAGAAGATCAGTCTATGATCAGTCCAGCACTCTGCACCACACATTGTGTCATCACTCTCACATCTGTCTGTCTCTTCTCCTTACTGTCACATACTCTATTAAGTGCCAATGTTTATTGTGAGGTGCATCCATGAAGTTTTATTGCTTTTAGATAAACTAAAGACAGTTTTGGTGATGAGAAGGCCATGAGATGCACAAGTCTTCAGTAGAAACTGACCATTGCTGTTGCTATTTCCAACTCCATTCTTCCCAAGGACTTCCCAGCATGACTCTGAGCCTACTCTGGCATTAAAGTCACCCAGAATTATAAGCTTGTCCTCTTTCAGCACATTAAAGATGAGGGTCTACAGGCCTTCATAACATTTTTCTTTGACCTCATCAGAGTTCATCATGGTGGGAGTACAGGCACTAATGATGAAGACACAGCACTTTCCTTCGAATGGCAATCTCATTGTCATGAACCTGTCATTCACTCCTTTGGGCAGGCATATAGGCTTGTTGACTAGATTAGTTTTGAATGCAAAACCTACACCAGTTTCATGGTGCTCCCCTTCACTGCAGCCACTCCAGAAAAACATGTATCCAGCTCTGACTTCAGTAAGCTGGCCTTCATTTACTAGGGCTTATTTAACTCAGGGCTGCTATTTGGATGCAATACCTGCTGAATTCTCTCATTATAAGAGCTGTCTATCTTTCAGGTCTACTGGATTTTGTATTATATAAATGTATGCACATTCCATGTACTGATGGTGAGTGCAAAAGTTTTCTTACTCTGTGTGTGTGTGTGTGTGTGTGTGTGTGTGTGTGTGTGTGTGTGTGTTTCCACCACAAGGTGGGATTTCCTGCTTGCTGCAGTAATTAGGCCAGGTTTGGGTAAGCAGACAATTTTTAAGGCATCTTTTTTAGCCTCTTCCTCCCACCAGGAAGTGAGTAGTATGGTCCTTAAAAGGCTGTTCAAACCCCCAGGGGACTACCCAATCCCTACCCAATCCCACTGCTGCTTCCAGTGAGAAGATGATCCTATGGTGTGGGCCACCTGGGTGCAGAGTTGTGACTCCAGCTCCCAAAGCATCCCCACCTATTGCTTCCTCACTTGCCTATGGTCAGAGAACTTTGATAATGGTAAAATGGTCTGCTGATGTCTTTGGATTCCTGTGTGAATTAGATTTAAGTGAGGCAGAGTTGCACAAAGTCAGCCTCAACCTCTCCCTCAGAGCCATCACACTCCAGTGGCAGGGCAGAGTCCAGATGACTAGGGATGGCCCAGGATGTGGGCAATGCCCTTGGTGTCTTCCATGTCTAACCAAACTCTAACACCGGCACCTGCTTCAGTTGCCATCATGGTCATTGGAACAGATTGTTCTCATCTGCCCATCCTGCTAGGGAAGTCTTCACATGCTTGGGATATATAATGGCCCCTAATTCACGGATGGGGGTGAAACCTCTCAGTTACCCTCAACCTAGTTTAGCCATCTGCTGCAACAGTTTACGGGGTTATGTCCTCCTTGCCTACTAACAGCTTCCTGGAGCCAGAGGTGAGAGTTAGGCTGAGCAGGTGAACACCAAAGGTAGAAAGCAGCCCCCAAAGGGCTCCACAGCCCTCACACCAGTCCTCCCTGAACACACACCCTACTAGTCATTTTTATAACATTATCTTTAATATTAAAATCATGTACCTTTCATAGCGTGCTGTGAAATAATCGGTCTAAATCTGACTTCTGTCAGATTGCTTCCAGTTTTTCCAGAAGTTTTGGTCAAATAGGGAATTATTTCCTAAGTAATTTATGTTCTCTCTTTTAGCAAACACTGGGTTATTGAGTTCCATTGTTGTTATAGGAATGTAAATTTTTAAGATCTTCCCTACCCCCAGGTTAAGTGCACCTAGAGCCTGTGGTAGGAGGCTTGTTTTTCAGGAACACCCACACCTTGGTGCTTTGTGATTGGGCAATGGGTCAAGAGGGTTGTTACATTCTCTGACCTCGGAGAAGGCTATATAATCCTTGACACAAAGCTTTGTTTTGGGGCTCACTTTGAGAAGTGTTGTGTGATTTGACCAGACAAGACTCTGGGCAGCCATTGAGAGCCCCACACGCACAAACATTCACACACACACGCTTTTGAAAAACCCAGATGTTGATGCTTCCCTCTCTGGTAACTGACCAGATATGGATGTAATGGTTGGACAGTTGGAGGCCTGTCTGCTTGATCTGTTTGTTTCTCTGTCTTCTTATAATTTCTGCTTGTAACCTCTATATACTCTAAAGTCTGGGGTTCTGACCTTTTTCCTAGGTAAATGATATGTTTGATTGATTAAAGCAAGCTTGTTAACCCTTTTTGAGTTGCTTTCCTTTAGAAAAGCAGATCTAAGAACCTGTGTTGGCAGCCACCCTGGAGATGCTGGAGTGCTTGCTGCTACAATTGAGATTCTTTATTTCCTTACTCTGTTCCACTGACTTACTTCTTTATGTTTTAACCAATACCAAATAGGATTGATAACTGTTGCTTTGTAATATAGGTCTGGATGTGTAGTTTCTCCCTTCAGTCTTACCTTTTTTTTTTCTTCATTATTTCTCCTAATGAATTGTTTTTAAATATATTTTTATATATTTTGTGAAATAGTCCTAATTACAGGTAAAAGAATTTTAGAATTAATTTTTTAAAAACTTGATTTCTGAATTCTCTCCTTGCCTTCTGCCCTTCTCAACACCACCTGAGAAAGCAAGCAAAGTGATAACTATTACATATGGGCAGTTATTTTAAAAAACTATTGTATTTTTAAAAAAAACATTTCCATTCTAGCCATACTGCAAGAGAAAATATGAAAGAAAGTTAAAGAAAATTGAAGAAGGTTTAAAAAATACATTTTGGTCTCTAGTCAGAGTTTATCAGCTCTCTGTCTGGAAGTGGATATCAGTCCTTTGAAATTGTGTTGGATCGTTGTTTTAATCAGAGTACCTAAGTCTTTCAGAGTTGTGTCCTTATAATATTGATGTTACTGTGTATAATGTTCTCCTGATTCTCCTGATCCATTAACCCAGAGCTCTGGAGCCAGCCAAGTTCCTTTTAGACTTGACTCTGCCATTCACTGGTCTATTAAAGGAAAACCTGCCAAGCAATAGCTATCAAGTGTAGTCTCCCAACTTCTTTGATCAGTAAATATATTCTGAGCAGTCATTCATAACATATGTATGTTTATTCATGTGTCCCAATACAAGTATATTTATTCATTTACAATCCATGTACATTTACTATTGTATGTTGTTTCTCCTTCATTTTCAGAAAGACCAAAGACTTCATGAGATGATCTTTATCTTGTGTGTGAATTGGATTTAAGTGTGTCAGAATGGCACGAAGTTGTCAGCCTCACTCTCTCTTTCAGAGTCATCAAAGTCCAGTGGCAGGGCAAAAGTCAGGATGATCAAAGATGGCCCAGGATGAAGTGGATACCCTTGATGTTTTCCATGTCTGACCAAGGTCCAGGTGCTCCATAGCATCTGCTTCAGCCACTTCATGGATGTTGGAGCACACTGTTCTCATTGATGCATGCCACTGTGGGAAGTCTTCACATGCTCGGGGTAGATACCCCTTAACTCACAAGTGGGTGAGCTTATTTGCTGAAAGGGTTTACCAAGGTGTGATCATTGTGCATGCTAAAGCTTCTTCAAGGCCGAGGTGAGAGTTTATTGCCAAGTAGCCACCAAAAGTGGATGAGTTCCCCCTAGAAGGGCTCAACAAGCCCTCCTACCAGAGGTGCTAGTTCTCCCTGAAACACCCATAAATCACTATTGTACTTGTACTATTGGACCAATACATTGTAGAATATATGAGGAAAAAAGCTTTTAAAGGGATGAGATAAAGAGAAAGTAAACATTTTAAAATACATTATTTACATGTTAACAGTACAAAACTCATTTTATTCTCACTAGAACATTTTTAGTAATATAGTTCTGAATGAGAACAGTATAGTTAAATATACATCATCATTTTAAAATTTGCTTTACACTTTGTAGTGTGGTGATGGTGATTCCAAAATTGAGTCCAAATTTGAGTCTGAGTTCATGTCATTTAAATACTTGATTTCAATCATTATTATCCATTTTTTACTTAATATTTTATTTTTCCCACAATAATATGTAAAAAAAAAGATCTTTAAAAGAAAATGCCTTGCAATGTCATGTAGATGCAGTTCCTTTTGAGTTTTATCTTCCACTGGTAAAGTGTATCATCTCATTAATCAATCAGTCAACAAATAAACATTTATTAAGCACCAACTAAGTATCAGGAACCATGCTAAGAATAAGGGATATATGGGGGCAGCTAGGTGGTGCAGTGAGTAGAGCTCTGGCCCTGGAGTCAGAAGGACCTGAGTTCAGTTCTGGCCTCAGACACTTAATGCACATAGAAACAAAAACCTAGCCATGTGACCTTGGGCAAGTTACTTAACCCCAATTGCCCTCCAAAAAGAAAAAAAAAAAGAACAAGGGATATAAGAAAAGGACAAAAGACATTCAATGCCCTCAAGGAGTTTACATCTTAATAGGAGAGAAAACATGTAAACAAATATATAGAAAACAATCTACATACAGGATAAATAAGATATAATTAACAAAGGAAAGGCACTGGAATTAAGAGGAGTTGTGGAAGCCTCCCAATATAGAGGGTGGATTTTATTAATTTTATTTTTTAACATTTATTTTTAAATTTTTAATTACCAAATTTTCTTTCTCTCTCCAACCTCTCCCTCACCTATTGAAAAAGCAAGCAATATGATACCCATTATACATGGGAAGTCATGCAAAGAGTATTTCCATATTAGCCATATTGAAAAAAATCGCAAGAAACATAAGATTTTAAAATATGCTCCATTCTGCACTCAGAGTTTCTCAGCTCTCTCTCTGGACTTGGATGGTCCTTTGGAGAATGGTATTAGTCAGAGTAGATGAATAGATCACATTTGATCATCATAACAATCTTGTCATTTCAGTTGTGCTCAATTCTTTGAGACCTTATTTGAGGTTTTCTTGGCAAAGATACTGGAGCAGTTTACTATTTCCTTCTCCAGTCATTTTATAAAGAAGAAAACTGAGGTAAACTGGGTGAAGTGACTTGCCCACCGTCATACAACTAGTAAGTGTCCAAGACCAGATTGGAACTCAGGAAGATGAGTCTTGGGCAAGTTACTTAACCCCAATTGCCTTACAAAAAAAGAGAAAGAATTGATGGTGTCTGAACACAGACAGAAGCAGACTTTTTTACTTTATTTTTCTTGAGGGTTTTTTGGGGGCAATGAGGGGGTCTATGTTTTCTTTCACAATATGACTAATATGGAAATTTTTGCATGACTACACATGTATAACCCATATTGAATTGCTTGACTTATCAATGGGTATGGGAGGAATACTGGGGAGGAAGGAAAGGAGAGAATTTGGAACTCGAAGTTTTGGGGGGGTTGCTTTTTTGGGGGGTAGGGCAATTGGGATGAAGTGACTTGCCCAAGGTCACGTGGCTAGTTTTGTGTTAAGTCTGAGGCTGGATTTCAATTCAGGTCCTCCTGACTCCAGGGTCAGTATTCTAATCACTGAGCCACCTAGCTGCCCCCAAACCTCAAAGTTTTAAAAATTAATGTTAAAAATTGTTTTTACATGTAACTGGGGAAAAACAAAATACTAAATATAATTTTCTAAAAACACTTTAATCTTTTTGATTCCCTTAAAATTTCTCTTTTGTGTTTACCTTTTTATGCTCATCTCTTATTTCTTTTTTTTTAAAGCAATTGAGGTTAAGTGACTTGCTCAAGGTGACACGGCTAGTCATTATTTATGTGTGGGTGCTCATTTTCTGAGGCTGGATTCAATCCCAGATCCTCCCAAATCCGAGGTGGCGCTCTTACTCACTGCGCCATCTAGCCACCCCTCAAGTCTTTTATTTCAATGTCCAATTTTATATATTGCTGTAGTTTCCTTGCTAGTATTTTATTAAAAAAATTTTGAGGCAGGTAGGCAGTGCAGTGAATAGAGCCCTGGCCCTAGAATCAGGAGGACCTGAGTTCAAATCCAGCCTCAAACATTGACAATTAACTAGCTGTGTGACCTTCAGCAAATCATTTAACCCCCAATTGTCTTGTCTTCCCCCTCCAAAAATAAATTTGCATTAATATTCATTAGGAAAATTTGTCTATAGTTTTTTTTTCCTCTAATTTTGATCTTCCTGGTTTAGGTATCAAAGTCATAAATTGATTTTTTAAAATATTTTTCCAATTACATGTAAATGATATTTTTAATTTTTTTTTAATTTTGTGTTCCAAATTTTCACTCTCCTTCCCTCCCCTCTCCTGTCCCTGAGAAAGCGAGTAATTTGATATAGACTGCACTTTCGCAAGTCCTGCAAAACACATTGCCTTATTAGTCATATGGGGGAGAGTGGGAGATAGACCAAAAAAAATAAAAAGGAAGTTTTCAAAAAGTAGGTTTTGATCTGCATTTAGACTTAGTTCTTTCTCTGAATATGTGTAGAATTTTTCATCATAAGTTTTTTGGAATTTTCTTCAATCGTATTACAGAGAATAAGTCATTCACAGCTGATCACTGTGCAATATTTCTGTTACTGAATACAATCTTCTGGTCCTGCTCACTTCACTTTACATCAGTTCATTTAAGTCTTGCCAGGAAAAATCATATTTGTCACATAGAAGGAATTTAGTAGGACTCCTTCTTTACCTGTTTTTTCAAGTAGTTTATATAGTACTGGGACTGATAGTTCCTTAATTGTTAACTGGAATTCACTGGTAAATTCACCTGGTCCTAGGAATATTGTTTCTTATGTAGATCATTTATTTCTTGCTAAATTTCCTTTTCTAAGAAAGGACTGCTTAATTATTGCAGCCCCTCTTTTATTCTGAGCAATTTATATCTTTCTATCTATTCACTTTTTTCACTTAGATTATGAGATTTACTGGCATATAATTGGGAAAAATAACTCCTGATAATTCCTTTAATTTCACTTTTATTGGTGGTGCATTCACCTTTTTCACTTTTGATAATGGTTATGTGATAATCTTTCCTTTTTTAATCAAATTTACTAGTTTTTTTTTTCATAAAGCAAATTCCAAGTTTTGTTAGTTCAATTGTTTTCTTTCAATTTTATTATTCTTTCCTTTGATTTTCAGGATTTTTATTTTGGCATTCAATTGAAGACTTTTATTTTGTTCTTTTCCTAGCTTTTTCAGTTGCATGTCCAATTCACCAGACTGTTCTTTCTCTCTTGGTGATATACACATTTAGAAAGAGAAATTTCCCCTAAGTACTGTTTTGGCTCTGTCCCATTTATTCTTTGACTCACTCATTTTTAAGGATTATATTATTTAGTTGACTTTTAATCTATGCTTAGATGATTATTAAAAGTAATTTTATTGCATTATAGTCTTAAAAGGACACATTTAATACTACTTTTCTGTTTTTGTTTGTGAGGTTTTTATGCCTAATACATGGTCAGATTTGTGAAGATACGATAAATAACCGAGGGGAAAATAAGCTATATTTCTTCCTATTCTGATTCAATTTTCTACAAAAGTACATCATATCTAACTTTTGTAAAATTTTATTCATCTACTTGGAGACAGCTAGGTGGTGCAGTAGTTAGAGAGCTGGGCCTGGAGTCAGGAAGACTCATCTTTTTTAGTTTAAATCTAATCTCAGGCATTCACTAGCTGTGTGGCCCTGGGAAAATCACTTAATCCTGTTTGCCTCTGTTCCTCATCTGTAAAATAAACTGGAGAAGGAAACCAAGTTATCTTTGCCAAGATAACCCCAAATAGGGTAAAAAAAAAAGTCAGACATGACTGAAAGAAAATAACTAAACAATAACATTCATCTTTTATTTATTTTATGGCTAGATTGATCTAGCTCTGAAAGGGGGCAATAACTTTACTATGAATAACCTCCTACAACTCATTTAACTTGAGAATCTGGATGCTATTTGGTGCATACGTGTTTAGTACTGATATGACTTCATCATCTCTAAT
The DNA here is from genome assembly GCA_011680675.1 of Gymnobelideus leadbeateri. Taxonomy (NCBI): domain Eukaryota; kingdom Metazoa; phylum Chordata; class Mammalia; order Diprotodontia; family Petauridae; genus Gymnobelideus; species Gymnobelideus leadbeateri. Next base: position 658,701 of record WOXC01005186.1, on the reverse strand, counting down.
ATCTTTGAACAAGATACAGTTTCACTGTTTCCTTCTTTTTAGATCTATTTTTGCTGCTGCTCTGAGTTTATACTTGCTACCAGTGCCTTTTTTTTTAACTTCAGCTGAAGCCTAATAAGATTCTGCTCCAGTCACTTTAACTCTGTGTGTCTTTCTGTTTCAAGCGTGTCTCTTGTAAACAACAAAATTTGGGATTCTGGCTTCTAATACATTAGATTATATGGGTGAATTCATCCCATTCACATTCAGTTATGATTGTCTATAAACTTCCATCCTATTTTCTCATTTATCCTGTTTGTTTTGCTTCTGACTACTGCACCCCTTGACAAACTTCCCCTTATCACTGGGGGTGATTCTTTTCTCACCTTTCTCTCATCCCTTTCCCTGCTGAGTAAAGTAGATTTTGTGCCCAATTAAGCGTGTGTATTTGCATATATTCTTTCATCTTTGAAGTAAAGCAGATAAGAATAAGGTTCAAGTATTTTCCCCCTGCCCCCACATTTCTCCACGTAAAAGGTTTCTTCTTGCACGCCTCTTTTATGTGAGATAATTCTTCTTATTCTTACTCTCCCTGCTTCTCCTCCCAGTGCAAGTCTCTTTCTCACCAATTCATTTCAATAAAATGTTTTGACATCGTCTTCTTCTGAGTTTGCATCTCAATCTTCCCAGTCACCAGAGTAGCAACTTAGGATCAAGTTTTCTTTTTTACTGTTTGCTCATTTTTTCAATACTTTTTTAATTTTTTCAATTTCTCTTTCTTCTTTTATTTCTATAGCTAGCAAGTCTAATGCAATATTGAATAACAGCGGTGATTATAGAAATCCTTGTTTCACTTCTAATCTTGTTAAGAAGGCTTCTAGTTTATCCCATTATAGATAATGGTTGCTCTTGGCTTCAGATAAAAGATTACTTGTCACTTTAAGAAAGGTTCCATTGATTCCTGTTTTCCAGTGTTTTAAATAGGAATAGGTGGGGTATTTTGTCAAAAGCTTTTCCTGCATCTCTTGAGATAATCATATGATTTGTGTTGTTTTTGTTATTGACATGGTCAATTATGCTGATAGTTTTCCTAATATTGAACCAGCCCTGCATTCTTGGTATGAATTCCATCCAGTCACAGTGCATGATCTTGGGGATGTGTTGCTGTCATTTCCTTGCTACTATATTCTTTAAACTGTCTGCATTAATGTTTATTAGGAAAATTGGCCTATAGTTTTCTTTCTCTGTTTGCTCTCCCTGGTTTAGCTATCACAACCATATTTTGTTGTAGAAGGAATTTGGTAGGATTCGGAAGGTTGGATTTTAGTTGGGACTTGAAGGTCAAAGAGGTCAGTAGTTGGAGAAAAGGAGGGAGAGCATTCCAGGCATGGGAATGGCCAAAGAAATGTCAGGAGATGGAAGGTCTTGTTGTGGAATAGCCAGGAAGGCAGTTGTCACTGGATAGAAGAGTACATATTGGGGAGTGAGGAGTAAAAAGACTGGAAAGGTAAGAGGGGGGCAGGTTAGGAAGGGTTTCAAAAGCCAAACAGAGCATTTTGTGTCTGATCCTGGAGGCAATAGGGAGCCAGTAGAGGTTGTGGGGGGGCGGGGTGACGTGGTTGGGCCTACACTTTAGGAAAATCATTTGGTGACTGAATGAAGGATGGACTGGAGGGGAGAGACCTGAGGCAGGCAGACTCCACTCCAACCCCAGCAGCTACTGCAGTTAGCCAGGTGTGAGATGATGAGGGCCTGTATTAGAGCAGGGATCACCTTCTTTTCTTGCATTTGTATTCCCGGTACTGAGCACATGGTGAGTGCTTAAGGCATGCTCTGTCCCCCCACACATTGATCTACCTGCCCTTCTGTCTACATACCATCTACCTATTGATTGGTCAATCTATCTCCTAGTGTACTTGTTTTAGTTTTTGAATCAGGGCTCTCTCCTCACCATGCTGGTGTTTGAGCATCGGTATTTGCTTTTGTCTGTCTTGCCTTGCACCCCCTGGGTCTTGTGTTGGCCTCTATTTCCTGGGGTTCAGACCCCCTGGGTCTTTTAAGTTCAGAATGGCAGATCTTTATTGCTCTCTCAGGATAACATGTCGGTGACCTTGGAGTCCCTGGTCCTGGGCCTCTCCTTGCCCTGGCAGAGCTGCTGGCCATTGCCACTGCCCCAGACTCCTGATGTCCCCACTCTAGGGATTTCTGATGACCTCACTGGTTTCTCAGGAGTTCTCTACTCTTCAGCCTCACTTTGCTGGGGGGAAGGGCTTTCCTATTTTCCTTGAGTTGACTTTTTGTACAGTTTGGAATGGAGGCGGTATTCAAGTAGGGTAAGACAGCTAATGAGAAGATAGAAGGTTAGAGATGGAGTTGAAATGGCATCGAAGTGAGCAGCATGGATTATACCTCTTAAGAAATGCTGGGGATGCTGGTCGGACACTCACCCATTAGGAGAGCAGGCCTCAGGGCATCATCATCCTGAGGTAGGCTAGGCAGCTGGTAGGCTGATGGGGCAGTCCAGAGACTGAATCATCTCTAAGTGAAAATGAATTTATTTTTAAATCAGCATCAAATGGAGATTCACGGCTTTACCAAGATTATTTTGTGTTCTGCTCTGTGGAAGGTAATAATTCTTTTGGGAAAATAATTTTTTCAGTTCAAAATAATAAATTAAATACAAATAGAGAAGAAATACTGTGAACTAGGGGCATGAGTGTGGCTGTGGGCAATGCAACAAAACTGAGAGGGATTAGTGGATCAAAGAATGACTCAACCAGCATTTTAAATTATGGCAAATTTAACCACCACAGGGGCAAGCAGATTCTAAGGATACACTGAATTTTCCATTAGCATTATATGAAATAAAAGCACCTGGAGAAAGAATTGAAAGAAAAATAGTTCAGAACAGAAAGTGATAAACAATTTTTTACATATTGCAATCTTGTACCTTCCTCTTATGCCATAAAAGTTAAAGAAAAGGTAAATGCATCATAGGAAATATGCCTCCTTCAATGTTGTAAAAGTTTAACTTAATTAAACAGAGTCATAATTTTGTATATTTGCTAAGGAAATAAACCTCCCCAGACAAGCTCAATAGGTAAACTAAGTCAGGTTACAGATCAAACAACATTTAGAGGGTTCACAAATAAGCTGATTGAGGAGGAAGAGCTACATGTCATGAAGGAATCAAGGACACCTGAGAGTCTTTCTCTGGTTAAGTTAATTTTCACATCCCATAGGACAGATTTTGGTCAATTCAACAATCTCCCAGCTAGGAGAAACTGTCCTGACCTTCCCTCAACACTATTATTCCATGTGTCAGATTTTAGTTAGGTTAGGTCAATAAGTCAAAATTCAAAAATTCCCATTACAGTTTCCCCCATTTTGATCATAAATTCAATCTCTGCATTAGGCATATTCTCAAATGGACTTATACATAACATTCCTAAAGGAATATTGGATGCTGAATATTAGAAAACATTGGATACAGTAATAAACCAAGAACCACTATAATCATCAGAAATAAATATGTTTCCTTGGTCCAGCTTGTTCTGATAACACCCTCCAAATTTAATTAGCTCATTTCATCTTGACTCAGCTGTTCCATGGAGTCAGCTGGTCCTTGGACATATCTTCCCTTGGGGATTCTGGAATAGCCCTCATTCTCATAATGGTTCTGGAGAAGTGTTCCTCCTAGTACATCAGCTTCCTTGGTTCCAAAGGCACAAGCAGAGGTTCCCTAGGTTAAGTACTTCATGTGGTGAAAACCAGTTCAAATATTATGGAGCTAACTTTATTAAGAACAGAGCTACGTAAGAACACCACATAGCAACCTATAATTTATGTGTAAGTTCACAGAATTTACATACAACTTGTTCTATCTTTACCTGAACCTTGTACCTGATATGAAAAATGTAATCTATAGTCTAAGGGAAGAATCTTAAAGCAGAGCCATGAGGGCCTGACTTGTAAAATGAGTCCCTCTGTCTCTTGATATTATTAAAGAAAGACTTCAAAACTGAAAAGAAAAAAAAAGATTTAGAAATGTCTTTATAATAATTAAGGCAATTTTGTATATAAAATCTAGAATCCAATTTTGAGAACTTACTACTGAAACATAAGCAAAGCCTGTGTATCCCAGGAGAAAAAAGAAAAAAAGAAAATTTTTTTCAAAAAAATTAATCTGTATATATTCAGTTAAATCTAAAAAATGTTCAACATTTTGTTCTAATTTTTCAGTCTTATTATTTAAATTTAGGACCAAAAGAAAAATGTAAAGACATACATCATCCAGGAACATCACATTTTTTTCACTGGTTTTTTTTTTTTGGACGGGGAAGGGCAGGGCATTTGGGGTTAAGTGACTTGCCCAAGGTCACTCAGCTAGTACATGGTAAGTGTCTGGGGGCCAAATTTGAACTCAGGTCCTCCTGACTCCAGGGCCAGTGCTCTATTCACTGTGCCACCTAGCTGCCCCTTTTTTCACTGTTCTTAACAGAAATATTTGGAAGCTAATCATAAATATAGATTATAGAGATATACATTCTAGTTCTTGGAGAAAAGGCTAATTTTATTGCTTTTCTCAAAGTAAAGTTTACTAGTTCATTGAAACCTAAAACTTTTACATAAAATTTGATACCAAACTTTTATATTTTTGTCACATCTATTTCTCTCCCCCTTTGAGGATACATAATACACACATATATGTAGCTTTGATTATGTTATAGTAATAAGTTCTCAAAATTGGATTAAGGGTTTTATATATAAAATTGCATTAATAATTATAAATAAATTTTAAATCTTTTTTGTTTTGAAATCTTCTCTGATAATATTAAGAGACAAAAGGGTTCATTTTACAAGTCAGGACCTCATGGATACACATATGTATCTGTGTATATGTGTATATGTATGTGTGCATGTATGTGTATATATGTGTGTGTACATATGTAGATATATAAAACCACATCCTCTAGAAAGAGGTGTCATGTACAGAAAAGGGAATGGATGGCAAGCCTAGCTGCTTAGGTTAGGCAGTTAGAACAAATAATGACCACAAATCCAGAAGAATAAAATTTTAAATGTTAAGATCTTCCATACTTCCATACTTACATCCTAGTAGAGTAATTCAGAGATGCAAAAAGATTCATCATTAGAAAAAACTACTTCTGTAGTTCACCTACCCTGATTTTGGAGCTTGCTATGAACAAATGGAGGGGCATGGCTATGACAAAAATCAAGAGCACAGACCAGCCTGCCAGAAGAAAAACATGACAAAGCTTCCTTGCTCTGTTTGATTCCAGGTGAGAGTCTCTTAAGCAACAGTCAAACAATCTATCAGATAAAAAAAAATCCCTTCTTACAAAACAAACTTGTGAACCCTCTTACTCCAGCTGTGAATGATCCTGGTTTCTCATTAAAACAACTTCATTAGTTTAGAATTCAACATTGTGTTGTCAACAAATCTGATAAAATTTTATGACCTTGCCTAAATAGAAAGTCCCAAAGAATTTCACAGATAAGAAAAAAAAAATCTGTGGTATTTTTTTTTCTCTAAATAGAAAGTTATTATTATTTTTCATTTTAATGCAAAATATGCCAAATTAAATACTTAAGTTTTTAAGCACTGTGATCACATTCTCTAAAAGCTCAATTCATAATCTAACAGTATCTAAATTAAAAGAGAAATTAATTTCTTAAAGATAAAATTGTATCACCCTCTGGGTATCATTGTTCAAATTCACAGCATTTCTTGTACAATGATTTCCCAAATATAACAATGCAAGAAAGCCTAACAATAACTTAAACAATATCATAGATTTTGAAAACTTAAAAGTGTATTGCTTGTCAAATAACATCATTTCATTTGAATGCATTTATAAATCATCTTACATAGAAAAAAAATCATTTCAATCATCTATCAATTTGGCATTCCATATTAATTGTGTTCAAAAACTAATCATTATGCTTTTAATGTTTATTCATGAAATTTCTAAGCACATCACTTTAATATCAAATATCCATTAAAGTCTGACCTACATATAGAGCATCAGACATTATCACAATTATCCTGGTACATCTCACTTTAAATGAGACCACATTATAATTTAGTTTCAGGACAAACTCAATCAAATCTAGATATACAGTTACAAATGGTACCCATCTCAATTGCCCCCAGAACCATCAGCTGCCAGCATCTCAAGTTGAGATGAGCCAACTGCTTCCAATTATCTCAATCCCAGAGATTGATGGTAGCAGTCACACATTGTTTACTTCTTTTGAGGGCTCATAAGGCTCTCCTAAATTATGCAAATTGTAAACATAATGATATTGTGTTTTTGTTGATCATTTTAGTAATGTCCACACCTTTGTGACCCCTTCTGGGGTTTTCTTGGCAAAGACACTGGAGCCATATGCCATTTCCTTCTGCAGCTCATTTTATAGATGAAGAAACTGAGGAAAATCAGGTTAAGTGGCTTGCCCAAGGTCACACAGCTAGCAATATTTGAGACAAGATTTGAACTCACAAAGATGAGTATCCCTGACTCCAGACTCCAGCACTCTTTATCTACTGTGCCCCCTAGCTACCTCTAATATTATGACTGTATAATCCCCACACAAAGATTGGAACACGCTCTTCTAGTGGTCCTTCAGGAGCAGAATTTTGGTGAGTTCTACTCAAATAAATCTACACTGCAAATGTATTCCTATAGTTTCCATTGGTGAATGGTGTAATTTTGTAGAATCCTGTTAAGAGGAAATGTTAAGAGGCACTTCTTCAAATTGCTTCCCATATCCTTCTTATCTCAATGAGATTAAAAAAAAAACCTACTGAAACCTCTTTCCCAAACCCCCAATCCTTGACCTTCAAACTATCCATTCATATTAGATCAGTACAAATGGACTCCAACTTCCCTTAACTGTCCCCTCATTCTCTGCTCATCTCCATCTGCTTAAACTTTCCCTTTTCCCTTCCAGTGGACTCTGAGTAAAGTCCTTCAAACTCCAAACAGGCTTTCTCTTGCTACTCTCTGGTTCAGCCCTTCCCTCTACCTTTACACTTTCCTTTATTTCCATCTTTATTCTTATCTCATCCTTACTTCCTAATTACATATAAGTCTAACACTCCAGTGAATCTTTTTTGTATGAACTTTCTTATCTTTTACATTTCAAGTTGTAGGTTATTGTTTTTTAGTCATTTTCAGTCATGTCCCACTCTTCATGCCTCCATTTGGGGTTTTCTTGCAAAGACACTGGAGGGGTTTGCCATTTCCGTCTGCAAGGTATTTTTTTTTTGTCTCTTTTGAGCGGGGAAGGCAGAGCAATTGGGGTTAAGTGACTTGCCCAAGGTCACACAGTAACTGTTAAAAGTCTGAGGTCAAATCTGAACCCAGGCCCTCCTGAGTCCAGGGTCAGTGCTCTATTCACTGTGCCACCTAGCTGCCCCTTCCACAGCTCATTTTACAGGTGAGGAAACCTAAGCAGAGGAGGATATGGCCTGCCCAGTCACATAGCTGAGAAGTGTCTGGACTCAGGAAGAGGAGTCTCCGAGTCCAGGCTGAGCACTCTATTCACTGAGCCTCCTAGCTTCCCTTCAAGCTGCATAATCTATTTCAATTTCTTTTGGGTATTTTACCTCTCATTTACTTACGCATTCGGTAAACTCATTCAGAGAAGAAGGTGTCACTTGATAAGGCCTGTAGACTGCAGAGAGCCAACCAATTTTGCTTCTTTTGCATTTTCCAGGTGGTGAAATCACTTTATATGAAAACAATGAATCAATTGCCTTCCTAGGGAAAGAGTGGACTCTTTTTAAAGGCCTTAAACATTATTCACATCTAGCTTTAGTTTTAGGAAGCTGCAAACTTCTCCCCCCCCCCCCCCCCCAATACAGTAAGACATTTTGGTATTGACACAAACATTCAAACTGAAACTTGGGAATTCACAGGCAGATTTCACCTCCCAATTACAAACTTAGTCTCTAGGTTAGAATGCCATAATTTCTCCTTTATTTTTTCTGTCTTCATCTCTGCCGCTCACTTGGCCCGGATTAAGGTGCAGAAGAGATGGCTATTATCTCCCCAAAGAGTCAGTGGAAAGAAGTCCCTGCTTATTGGCAAAGGAAGTTCAGCATCAGAACTGCAGTATCACAGAGAGCAGGGAGAGAGAATTTAGGCGCGAAACTTCACTAATGAACTTAGATAAGCGTATTCATCACCCCAATTTCCCAACCATTCTAGAATAATGGGGTTTGCAGTGTCAGTTCCTTCTAAGAACTTGAAATAATGCCAGGAGATCTATGGAGGCAATCCTATTTCCAGTGCCCTCTCTGCCTGCAATGCAGATACAGCCTTAAAAAAGGGAGTCTGACAGCTGACTCTGCAATCCCAGGGCTCTTCCTTGACCTCTCAAGAGTCTGACAAGGTGATGAAGGCTGAAAGTACTTCCCTTGCCCTGAAAGAGGGGAAAGCCCTGAAAGGGACCACTGCAAACAGTTTAGTTTGTTGAGATTCTTGCTCAGTGCTTTTTTCCCTCCTCTCTTTTATTCTACTATCATAGACAGTGGTCATAAGGAACACATTTTATCACTGTTTTAGCTTCCCAACCAGAGGTTAATGTTAAAAAATGAATCCCAGGTCTCATCTGCAGCTTTATTTATTGGATCCTAAATTCCTGCACCACCTCAAGACTATCTTTAGTCTTCCTCATCATTCTACAGAATGTTCATTCACCCCTTGGCTAAGCCCCCTAAATCTAGTCCTGTCCCTATTCTTGCAAAGAGTCAGGGGAGTGTGTTATGCTGGGAGTCCAGGATCCTGCTTCCTCACTTGCATAATGAGGTGGCAGATTTTCTGATGATCATAGCCCACAGATGCATAGATATTGAAAGGCATCAAAGTCAATGGTTTGGGTAGCTGGCTTTTCAACTTTTGAGCAGAATTTTTGATTCTTGGGGTCTTCCCAAATGTGCCAAGATCTCATTTGGTAAAGATACAGATTCACTATAGCCAATATAATCCAACACAAGGTGTTAAAATCAAAGGATTCTTCTCAGTGCCCAAGATATTGTAGAGGCAAGTAAAGTAGTACTTTACAGCTTGTTTCATCTATTCATGTGCCTTTGAGCCTCCCTTTAGATTGTGGGAAACAGTATACATTGTGTTAGGCCTAAGGGAGTTTGGAGACCCTTTCTGCCCTTACTAGGCCTAACGTCATTACATGGAGCCCATGGTGGAAGAAGCTTGCTAAAAAAGCAGAAGAGGAAGGGTGGAACAGGAAGGAGCAGAGCAGATAAAAGCTCAGGTAAAAGTTTAGATAAAAGCTGGAACCAAGCAGAACTGAGAGGGAGAATATTTGTGATGTGTGGCACTTTTTGTTCTGTCTGTATTGTTACTTTGTCAGAACAAAGCATTCTGTCTGTTGAAAGAGGACTTTACTGCTGATACAGAAATCCTGAAAGAGGGCTTTACTGCTATTGACAGAAATCTTGGGGCTTTACTGTTGATTTGTGTCTGATTTTTCAGACAGAAGCCTTGTCTGTTGATTTGTGTTACTGTGTCAAACAGGAAGTGAATTGAGATGATAGTGCCAGAAATGTGTGCAAATATTGTTGTAGCTCTGTTAAGCTTTGTCGTCCTAGAAACAGAAACTGAGAGGGGTTTAGAGTGGAATAGTCCCTGTGGCCTGAGATATCGAATGGAACAGAGAACTGCCTATCTGTGAATCCAGGCAACAGTCAGGTGAATCCAGCCAAGAGCCAGAAGCACAAAAGAGGAGCCATGGGCTTTGGAAGTCAGCCTTGAGTTAAGATGAAAGACTTTACTTGAGTATTCAGTGCTGATTAGTGATATTGTAATTTACTGTGACCTAGGAGTGGATGGGGTTTGTACTTTCTGCTACCCCTTAAGGATGACTGACTTAAGGATGATTGGAAGCCAGCCTGGAGTTAAGATGAAAGAAGACTTGGCTTGGGAACTCTATACTGAGTGAGGAAGTTGTGACTTACTGAACAATATCTTTTGTTTAAGACCATGTGGTCACCTTAGTAATAAGTTATGTTATATTGTTGTGAATGTTGTGCTTTTGTTTCTTGAATGTTTTGCTTTAGTTTATGGCTGAATAGAGAGTTCATTATACTATATGATTAGACCCTTAAAGTTATTCACAGCAGCAGTCCTCAGAAAAGCTGCTCATGATTGGCTTTACAGATCTCTCCCCTGAAATTAATCCTGTCCAAAGATTTTTAAACTGGGTTTTAGAGAATTTTAATTCCTTATTAGGAATTTTTCTCAATTAACCAAGAAAAAACACTTAGGAGTATCTTTAGAAGAAATTAACTGACTAGATCCTACACTTTAGAGTTAATTTTTTTTTTTTAATGTTTACCAGAAATATTTGAACCAAAGTATGAGGAACCCAAAAGAATTATTTTGGAATCAAATTTGGATTGAAATGAATTTAACTGAATCCCTCAAAATAAAATTTCATGCCAGTCTAAAGCTTTGTTGGTGATGATGGCAACACTGAAGAACACAGAACTGAGAGAGTAAACAGAAAGAAAAGATCTCCAGATGATTCCTGACCTATACTCATATAACACCGAAGTATATGCTAGATGCACATCCTTACTAGGATCACTTCACTAGTGGTCAAACCACAGTGTTGGACCCTACGAGGGTCGGATCAGAAGCAGACTGGACAGGGATCTCTGAGGAACCAACCGCAGCACTTTATACCAGACTAGGGGCGCTGAGTGAGGACCACCTACACAGCAGTCAGAACCATGGCTCCTAACCACCCCTGGGTGGAACTACAAAGAATGGCCACAACATACAAACAGTTCTCTTATTTATATGTCTGCCCCAAAACTGAGGCTACAAGAAAAGGGCACAAGATTTGGGGGTGAAATGTCTTGTCCTGCCTGTTAAAAGCCAGAGTTTCTCAGTTCAGCCCTTGCTTTAGACACCTGGATCACAGTGGCTTGCTCATCAGAATCTCTGGGCAACTAGCAAACTGAGCACCCTCAAAAGTTTGAACAGATTCATCATTAAATGCAAGGGACAAAAAGCAGAAACAAAATAGAGAACAAGACAGAGAAGTCCATAGGACTCACACAGAAGGCAAACTTACCTCCCTTTTCGTGATTTTCTTTCTTTATATGGCCTGGTTGAACTGTCCCCTTCAAAATTCTCCAAGGTAAATATACCCTGTGCATGTAGGAGGATTTCTGTAGCAAAAGCCCCAGTCTTCCCAAGCTCCCTTCAGAGTTTGTCAAACTTGTTATGGGAGAAACATCTCCTCTCCAAGTTCATGTGATGGCTGAGGCCAAATATATATATATATATATATATATATATATATATATATATATATATATCTTTACCACATCATAGTCATTATGGGAAACCCAGGTTTTATTACTATGCTTAACTATAAGTTCAGACCTCAGAGAAAAGCTGAGCCCTGGTTAGGATTCTAGCATGGCCTCATAGGCAAAACTGCATCAAAGTGACAGAGAAATGATTCTTTTACATATATCGATCTCATATTTTCCTCCTAGGCCATAAAAGTTGAGGAAAAGATAGATCCATATTCCCATACTTCCTTCAATGTCATGAAAGTTGAACACAGTTAAACAGCAATAATCTTATACATCTCCTAAGGAAAGAAATCCTGTCAAATAACTCTAAAGATAAACTAAGTCAGGTTGCAGATCAAACTATATTTGGAGAGCCCCCAAATAAGCTGATTGAGGAGGAGTATTTACATGTTTCCAAGGAGTCAGAGACAACTGAGATTCTTTCTCTAGGTTCTTATTTTAAAAATGTTTATAGCTTTTTTTTTTTTTTGCCTTTTTTGGGAGGACAATTGTGGTTAAGTGACTTGCCCAAGGTCACACAGCTAGTAAGTGTTAAGTGACTGAGGCTAGATTTGAACTCAGGTCCTCCTGACTTCAGGACCAGTGTTCTATTCACTGCACCGCCTAGATGCCCCTGTTTATAGCTTTAAGGACATTTTCACATCCCATGGGACAGATTTTAGTCAACTCAACAACCTCTCAACTAAGATAAACAGCCTGACCTTCCCTTCAACATATTATTCCATAAGTCAGGTTTTCATCAGGTGATATTAATAAGTAAAAAAAAAATTTTAATCCTATAAAAGGGATTTGGTGACTGAAAGCATCTACTTGTCCTGAGAAGGAGAAAGTTGGAATCCTTGGGGACAACAGGCACCTGGAGGAGTGTCAGACTGTGGACAGAAGGAGGGGCTTTCCATGAGATTGTAGAAAGAAAGGCACAGGAGAGTATGGATCAGTGGTGGGAGAGGGGCGTTACCATGGGGCACTGTTCTCTCTGACACCTGCAATAACTGGCACTGTTCCGGGACTGAAGAACAATGGGAAAAGGGAATCAATGGGATGAGCTCTATAAGGCAGTAGCAGAAAGTGTCTAGAGGGGAGACCCTAGAATGGACACCTTGGAATTTCTGATTGTATGAAGAGGAAAAAAAGAAGCCAGATAATTATAGGAATCATGAATTGGTGAATGAGGATCTAGAGTAAACAGAAAGAAGGTAGATAATAAAGACAGTAAGAGAAATCCGTTTTGGAAAAGGGCACAAAAAAATGAAAATCTAAAAACAAAAGAACAGAACTATCTGAAGAACAGAAGAAGGAGAATCTACTTGAGGACACAGACAGTAACAATAGCGAAAGGAGACATCAAAATTCTTTTCTGTTTTGGATAAGTCTAACAGAAGATAAACAAAAGGTAAAATACAGACATGAACAAATTGCTGGAGAAAGCAGAGTTAAAAGACTTATAGCATTTTCTAAATGAGACTACCAAAGAATATACATATTTCTCAGTATCCATATGGAATATTTGCAAAAATGGATATTGTACTAGGATACAGACATATTTAAAATAAAGGTTAAAACCATAACACAATAAAAATAGTGACTGGCTCTGGGTTCGCAAAGAAAAGATACAGACCCAAATGGAAACTTGCCAACTAAATAATGAGTGAAGTTAAAGAACCAATCACTGACACATATAATAACTTGGAAAACTGTAAAATGGTATGGCAGAAATCAGGCTTAGACCAACAGCTTATACCCCACTCCACAGTATAATCTAAACTGACATGTAACCTTAACAGTAAAAATCATGTTATCAAGAATTAGGAGAGAAATAAATCATACACTTCTCATAGCTATGAGTGAGTGTATCCTTCCCGAAAGGCAATCACAGAAGGTAAAAGATGATTTTGATTACTTGAAACTGAAAAACTTCTGCACAAAGATTAATGTACCTAGAATTATTATAATAGCTAGCATTTGCTTATGTATACACATCTATACATATATGCCTGTATTTTATATATGTGTGGACAAGTCAATGTAAGATTAATAGCCCTTCATAACGGATAAATGGTCAAAAGATATGAACAAACAGGTATGAAAAGAACGGCAAAATATTCACCATCACAGGAGAGAATGTTCCGAATCACCAATAACTAGAAAAATGCGCGCCAAAACGATCCTGGAATTTCAGTGGCAGAGATTAAGAAAGTGACGGTAGTCATTGGGGGTTGGGGAAGCTATAAAATGGCACAACCATTCTGGAAAACAACTTTGAATTACCCAAATAGAGTGATTAAAATATCCATATCCTTTGAATTAGGAGCCCCATTACTAAGCTTACACTCCAAGGAAGTTCTCACTAAGAAGAAAATTACGTGATACTCCAAAATATTGAGAGCGGCACTTTTTAATAGCTAAGAATTAGAAGCAAAGTAGACAGTGATAAAGTGGGTAATGGCTTAATAAATTGTGGTATGTGAATGTAATGGAATATTACTGAGCTATAAGAAATGTTGTGGAGGATGGATATAGAGAAGCAAGGAAGAGTGAAGTCAGCAGAGTCAATGAACGTTCTACACAGGACATATGACAACACTCTCTTGGATACTCTTCTCTCTAGGTTTTCAGGACACCTATTCTCTCTTTATTCTTCTCCTCCATCTCTGACCAATCCTTCTTTGCTTCCTTTGTTGGCTCCTCTTCCAGATCACCTTTAATTGTAGGTGTCCCCCAGGGTTCTGTCCTGAGTCCTTTTATTCTCCCTTTTTACTTCACTTGATGGTTGCAACAGCTCTCAAGAACTCTATTTTCATCTCTATGCTGATGATTCTCAGACATATCTGTCCACCACTAACCTCTCCACTGACATCTAGTCTCACATCTCCAAGTGCCCATTGGAAATCTAGAACTGGATCTCTCATGGACATCTTAACTTCAACATGTCCAAAACTTGAACTCATTATCCCCTATACACACACCCTCCTCCCTGCCTGTCCAATTACTGTCGAAGCACCATCCTCCCAGTCCCCTAGGCTAACAATCTAGGAGACATCCTAGATTTCTCATTCTTTTTCCCCATGTTCAATCCATTGCCAAGGCCCCCTGTAGATTTCACCTTCACAATGTCTCTTGAATATGCTCCCTTCTCTCCTCTGACACTGCTATCACTCTGGTCCAGACCCTCATCACCTCACACCTGGATTACTGTTATCAACTGCTGGCAGGTCTGCTTCCCACAAGCTTCTTGTCTACTCCTGTCCATGCAAATTGATCTTCCTAGAGTATAGGTCTAATCGTGACATTCCCCTACTCAATAAACTCCAATCACTCCCTCCCTATTGGTTGTTGTCCTTTATTCTCAAAGATGACCAAAATGACATCACTATACTAGAGTCAAGTTTCAGTGTGGCTGACTGTGGCTGATCATGTCAATCCAAGCTCAGAATGCTCTACCACAGCTCAGGCACATAGTCCATGTGAACATTTGGGGGGGATTCTGCACATTCTGCATTTCTTTTGAGTGGTTTCAATTCTACTTGGCTTATAGAGCGCAGCACTTTCTCTGATGTGGGTGTGCCATGCTGAGCAGTCCTGTGCCAGTGTCTCCCATGTCACACAATCGGTTCCAAAGGTTGAGACCTTGAGAGCATCCTTGTATGACCTTCTGAGCACCATGTGATCATGTGCCCCATGTGAGTTCTCCATAAAAGTCATTTTGGCAAGCTTATGTTGTGCATTCAAACAACATGGCTAGTCTATCAGATTTGACCCCTGCCTTATTTGGATCAAATGCAAAGCCCTCTGGTATCCAAAACCCTTCATAACCACTACCTTCTTCCCTTCCCATTCTTCTTATACCTTACTCCCCAACACATACTCTTTAAATCCATTGACACTGGTCTCCTGGCTGTTCCTATACAAAATACTCTATCTCTAAGATCTGGGCATTTTCTCTGGCCACCCCCCATACCTGGAATGCTCTCCCTCCTCATCACTATCTCCTGGCTCCCTTAGCTTCAAGTCCAGATAAAATTCCACCTTACACAGGAAGCTTTTCTCAAATTTTTTCTCAATTCTAGTGCCTTCTCTCTGTTGATTATTCCTCAAATTCTCCTGCCTACAGTTGGTCTTTGCATAACTGCTTGTATATTATCTCCCTCATTGGACTGTAAGCTCCTTGAGGCCAGAGAACTTCTGTCATTCTTTGTATTCCCATGCCCGGCACATAGTAGGTGCTTAATAATTTTTACTGAGAACTAGGAGAATAATTTATGCAATAACCAAAAACTCTGTACAATTTTTAAAGACAATGACCAGGATCCCAGAAGACTTCATAATGAAACATGCTGCCATCTCCTTTTAGCAAGGCAACTGTGACTTTTTTTTTTTTTAAGACAAGGTCAATATTGGATTTTTCTTTCTTGTTTATACATGTTTGTAGGAGGGGATTCTATCTCATTTAGGCCAGGATAAAAGGTAGATTTTTATTGATTAAAAAAATTTTAATTTTTTCTCCCAATCGGATCTCATACAATCCCCCAGATATTATTACATACCTGACATGTTTGGGGCCCTAGGGTTTAAAGACAAAATGAAAAAGTATCTGCCTTCAAGGAACTTATGTTCTCAGGGGGAGGTAGAATATGAACACAGACAAGGGTCCACCAAGAGTTCCTGGAGCAGGGAAGGTATGGCTCCCTCTGGGGGACACAGAGAGTCCAGGATCCCAAGAGGTGCAAGGGGAGTTTGGCCAGTCTTTGAAGCCTTTCCCAGTGACCCACTCAGAGCATGTAAAGGTATTCCCTCCTCAGTTTTGATCAAATGTGCTTGCTGAGCCCTTTTTCAGACACTCAAGTAGATTTCTGCTTGGTTGGGAGCTGAGCTGGAACCAAGTTCCCATACTTTAAGCACATGATCTCACTGTCTCAAAGTGATGTTGAAGCCAAGAAGATGTCTGCGTGCTGCCAGGTGGGGCAGCACCAAGGCGAGCTGTATATATTCCCCTACCTGGTCACCATATGTCCCTGAGGTCATGAAGCCTCCATTTCTATGCCTCTTCTCTCCTTATCTTAAGTGAATGAGGGTTTTGAGACAGGAGTGCCTAGGCAATGAGGAAAACATGGAGCTCCACCAAAGCCCCTTGAGGTCCCACCAATAACCGGAAACAACAGCCAATTTAAAAGTCACTAAGGAACCACTGCCGTGTTTAAAGAAAACCAAGAAAGAATTGGGTTGTGTGACCTTGGGCAAGTCACTTAACCTCAATTGCCCTGCCCTCCCCCCTCCAAAAAAGAAAAAAAAAAGAGAGAATTAGGTATAGGAAGATGACCTATGAAGGAGGTAAGCTACTTTTCCAGATGATCCTCCCCACTTGGATGATTTGACTCTGCTGGCCGCACCCCCAGCTGGTATGAACAGAACTAAGCACTCAGGAGAAGTTTTAGGTGAGTGCCCCAAGGTGCTGGAGAGTTCATCTCCCCAAAGCTCAGCTGGGGTGCCTAGGAGGAGGTGGGAGGAATATTTCTGAAAGGTGTGACTAGAAGAGAGAAGTCTCCAGGGTGAGGAGATCTGGGACAAGCAGGGGCCCACCAGACAAGGGTCTCACCATCTCAGCTGCTCTTGCACCTGCTGCCCAAAACAAAGGCCACTTGGCCAGCCCAGGGGGTCTCACTACCCCAAGTCCCATCCTGGAACAAACAGAATCATGTGGTTGCACCATCAGCCCTGTCACTGGTTTTCCTCACTGAGTGAAGAGCAGAAACAGTATCATTAACCTGGAGGGAGGAGCTAAGGATGGTGCAAAGTAGAGGCTTCTTTGGAAGAGGCAGGTTACATTCAAGGCCCTTGAAGTACCTTCTCATGTCAAGGTTCTCTGGAGCTGGAGCCTCTCTAGGCCCTAGTTGGATCAGAGGATCTTAGCCACAAATCACACAGTCAAGCCTTGCATGCAATGAGGCTGACCCATGGTCGTAAGAGCCAGGCTCAGATTCCCTGATTTGCTCTCCCAAAGGACAAGGACCGAGCACTTACCAAACACATCAGTTGTACTGACTAGCTCAGATCCTGGGAGTAGACTGAAGCAAGGAGGTTGAGAGGGTGCCCATGTGTCCACCCAAAAGTCCCTTAGTGAGCCTGTCTCAGAAAGACACAAAGGGCCAAAGACATACAGGAACACATGCACTTGCAGGAACGCGCACGCGCGCGCGCACACACACACACAGGAACAAACCACACAATATGCCAGGGTATCAGCTACAAGGGACTCTCCAGGCCTACTCCAACCTCTCCATTTTAGAGAGGCCAGATCCAAGCTTACAGATCTCAGGCAACCCCTTGCTAGGATCCCCTTCAACCTCCAACTGCTGCATCCCACCTGCTACTCCCTGTACATGACCTCATGCATCCTTGTCTTGTCAGCTAAGAATGAGACCTCAAAGCCCTCAGCTGAGCCAGAAACCTGGACACTCCATGTGTAACCCCAGATAAGACACATCATCTCTGGGCCTTAATTTCTAAATGTGAGATGCAGGAGGCGAGAGAGGATTTGATTCTATCTGAAACCCCTTACTAAAAGCTTGAAATCCTGTGATCCTAGGTTCCAATATTCCCTACTCAGGGCAGCCTATAGACCTCCTTCAGCACCATGGCCAGAGGGAAGCCAGATGGGCCTACCATCAAGTATGATTTAAACCTAAAGGCTCTACCTCTGCTCAAAGACCACCCCCAGTGAAACCTACTTTTTCTCAACACCCTGTCTAGACCTTGCTCCTGACCAAATGAAACAAATCCGGTCACTGCTTCTTCTGCAGACAGGGAGGCAGAGGACCAGTCAGGCTGGAAGCAAACACTGCTGCAGGCACCTTACAAAACCTCTCCCCACTCTTTGCACTTCTCATTTGTATGGGAAAGATCCAAGTTTACAGGGCACTATGGAGGGATGGAAAGAGTCTGGCCTGGGGAGGCCATAACTGGAGTGTGGACAAAGTTTTCACAGGAGAGCAACCAGGATGACTCCAAAGCAGCCTCAACCCTGAGGACTGGCTAAAGACCTGGGGAAACAGAGCTCAGAGCAAGCAGACATAATGCTGGGGGTGTTTCAGTAGCAGGAGCAGACTGGGGATCACTGGAAGGATGGAAGGAAACAAGGAACCAGGCAGGATGGGCTTCCCTTCCTGTCACAAAGCTGGACTAGGGCTTGCCCAAGGGACTCAGTCAGGTACAGGTCAGGGATGGATGCCTCCTATGGTCAAATCCTCTGAGGTTCCCCCCCCCTCTAATTTCTCCTGTCCACTCACACCTCATTACAAGCACCTCCGGCTTAGGAGAGGATGCTTCAGACTGCTCCCCAACCAGGACTGGACCAGCAACACCATCATTTTAGGGGGTGAAATGATTGAGAAGAGATAGGTCTTGGCAAACTTCACCCCAGACCCCAAATTCCCCAGCACAGGGCCCAGGGTGCTTGCCCCAAGGCAAATCATGAGCTTAAGTGAAGGGCAGGAATACCTCCAACAGGTCTGACTAGGCAATGGCCCCAAGCCCCACCCCGATGCTTCTCACTTGGCATGAATGCAGCCCCTGCTTCAAAGCCTCCATTGCTCCATCACGAGGTGTGGGGGTGGGCCTGCACACTTCCTCCTCCACATCCTGGCCAGCGCTAACCAGAAAGGAAGGCCATTCTGCTATGTTTGCAGCCTACCACTACTCCCAGAGCTTTTCCACTTAACTGCTGCCTGGCCATGACCCTCCCCCATTTTGTGCTTTCATAATCAGCCTAATGCTTTAGTAAGGACAGGTTTGAATCTTGCTCTCCAGGGTTAATTACCCCTCCCATTCTTTGTAAGCATGCCACATGGGTCCTTTAAAACAATTTAAAATTACACAAGGCTGAGCACAGATCCCTGGGACCACACTGGAGACCTCTGACCAGCCCCAATTGGAATGACTTACATGTCAGTTGTGATTACAAAGCCTGGCCATTTCTCTCCCCTTTTCCTCCAACAGTACTAGACTGCACCAAACGGTTTGCTAAAACCCAAGTAAAAGATAGCACTAGAGTGCAACCTCACCTTCCTGACCTGGTAGGCCGCTGGTGACCTTTCTGGCCATTTACTCACCATTCCTTTAGCAGGAAACTGGCTGATCACCTCCAGGGGCCAGTCTTCCATCTTTAGAAAATGGAACCATTGTGACCCCTGGCCCATTCCCCAGCCTTGGCCACATTCAGCAGCCCAGGATACTAGCAAGGTGCCTGAGACTCCCAAGATCAGTCATTTCCTGTCCCATCCAAAGAGCATTAACTCCCCTCACACCCCCGCAGTCACTTAGCATCCTTGGCCAAGATTTTGTCCTACAGTAACTTGCAGCCCTGAGTTCCATTCTCTAAAGGCCCATCTCCACTGGCTGGCCTCCCTTATGCCATCCTTTTCCTAGCTGAGAAATCACCAGCTGCACTCTAAAACCCACTCCAGGCCTAGGTTCTCAGGTGCTTTGTTTGCCAAGAAGGGGAAGCCGGGATGCTGGGTCACATAGTGTAGCAGTTGAACTGAGGCTGGCCTGGCCCAGACACTGGCTCCACGCTCTGGTGTGCCAGCCTTGGCCATAGCCCAGGCCACCCTCCCCCACTCCACCCCTTCCTAAGGCCTTCTCTGCTCCTGGCCTCACCCTCTCCCCCCAAACTCAAGAACCACACAGGGAGGGACAATCCGATGGCTCCGTTTATTGTTCCCGACTCCCCCTCCCCCACCTTGCCTGGGAAGGACAGATCAGCACTGCTGCCCAATGGAGGAAGGGGAGGGAATAGAAAAGGTAAAGGGGGAAAGGACTGAGAGGAGGAAGGGGTAAGAGAACTAAAATAAAATGCTAACTGAGAGAGAAAAGGGACTCCTTTTCCTCTTTCCTCACCCCCTTGGCTCAGGGAGGAGGGGAGACTTCTCCCCTTCCCTCGTGGTTCCCCAGATAATGGGGGGGGGGCGGGGTTCCTCTCTCTCTCACTGTATCTATCTGTCTTTTGGGCCCAGGGAGGGGAACGGTGTGGAGGGAGGCCCAGCACCAGAGGATCTGCCGTGGCTCCATCCCTCGTGCCCACAGGCCCCAAATCCCCTATCTCAGACCGTGGGGGAATGTGCCGCTCTCACCCCCTGCCCGCCACCTGTCATTCACTATGTCTAACTCCCACTGAGTGTCTCTTGGTCTGGCTCGATTGCTCTCTCTCTTTCTCTCCCAGCCCGAGGAGTCCTTCCCCCCCCCGGGCCCCGCCGCCCCTACCGGACCCGGCACTCACTACACCGGCCCTCATCCACAACCCCAGTGGCCACATAGTAGTTCTGCCCGCAGGCCTGGCACACCAGGGGCGCCCCCACAGCGTGGGTCTTCTTGTGTCTCCGCAAGGCGGACCCCTGGCCAAAGCCCTCCCCGCATTCCACACAGATGTGGGCAGGCTCCTCCCCAGCTGTGGCCTCCTCCCCGTCCTCTCCCTCCTTCTCCTCCTCCCCATCCCAGCTCCCCAGCCCATGCTGGGCCCGTTGGTGGGCCAGGAGCTCGGGGCCCAGCATGAAGCCTTTCCCACACTCCACACACACATAAGGCTTGAGAGTTGGGGCTCGCCGGGGCCGGGGCACCACCCCACCAGCCCCAACTTCCACCTTAATCACCCTCTCCCCCACCTCCCCCTCAGCTCGAGCTCGGCCTGAAGCCAGCCCTCCACCATCCCCGGCAGCCATGTCTCCGTCCTCCACCGCGGATCCCCCCATAGAGGCGGCGGCAGCTGCAGCAGCGGCGGCAGCGGCAGCGGCGGCGGCCACCTCGGCCTCTACTTCGGCCACCACAGCAGCTCTGGCTCTGCGGGCAGCCGCCTTGCCCTCGGCAGCCAGCTCGGGGTGCAGCCGCAGATGGCGGGCCAGACTCTTGGCCTGGCTGAAGCCCCGGCCACAGCGGGGACAGACGAAAGGCTTGAGGCCACTATGGGAACGCCGGTGCTTGGCGAGGCTCTTGCTCTGAGTGAAGCTGCGCCCACACTCGGGGCAGGCATAGGGCTTCTCGCCCGTGTGGATCCGCTGATGCTGCATGAGGTTGGAGCTCCAGCTGAACCGCTTGCCACACTCAGAGCAGGCATAGGGCTTCTCACCCGTGTGGATGCGCCGGTGCTGGACCAGGTGGGAGCTCTGAGAGAAGGTCTTCCCGCAGTCGGTGCAGGCATTGGGTCGCTCGCCCGTGTGCGTACGCTGGTGGCGCGTCAGCTTCGACCAGTGGCTGAAGCTCTTGCCACATTCATTGCAGATATAGGGGGCCGGCGGGCGAGGTCGGCCTCCCGGCCCGGAGGAAGGGATGGGAGGTGGTGGCGGGGAGGGTTTGGGAGGGGGCCAGCTGGGCTCATCCTCATCGTCATCCAGCAGGAGGATGTCCACTGGAGGGAAGAAGGAGGGAGGGAGGGAGGTCAGAAGGAAGAGGCCTAGCCAAGGGCTCTGTGCAAGTCCCACACAGACCAGACCCATCCCCCTGGGGTCCCAGGAGTCCTAGCCCCCTGTGTCAGAAGCACAAGCAGCCCCAGAGAGGCCTTGGTGAGCTCAGGGCGCCCTCAGCCCTCTCCTTCAGGCTCCTGGGCGCCAATTCCTTCAGCTGGTGCTCCCCAGGCCTGATCCCAGCCTCCCTAAAGCAGGACGCTCAGCTTTCTAACCGTTTCTCAAGTCTGAGCCTCTCCCCCCAGCATGGCCAGATCCCAGGGCAGCCTAACAGCCAGTTCCAACAAGCCCTTTTACAGAAGAGGCCAGGCCCCAGCACCACAGGGGTCTCCAGTTCTCCAAAGGGAAAGAGCCCCCCGAGATCCCCAAAAGAAACCCCCCCCAGCCACACAGGCTGTTTGGGGAGGGGACGAATGACCTTCCCCATCACTGCTGGTCACGCTGGGGAAATGGGGAAAGTGAGCACCCCAGGGATAGGAAAGCGAGTCACCGGGAGCGGCTCTCTCTCAGAGAGCCTAAGAGGAGGAGGGGAAGGAGGGAGAGGAAGAAGAGGGGAGGGGGCTGGGGGGGGAAGGAGGGAGGGGGGAGGCAGAGAAGGGGAGGGGCAGCGGGGGAAGGGCTGGGGCCGGGGCGTCGCATGGGGGGGGGGTCCCATCTCCCCTCCCCCGCCCCTCCCCCAGCCCCTCACCCGGGTGCTCGCGGCTGGCCATCTGCTGCTCCGAGGAGTCCAGCGGCTCCGGGGACCAGTCTTCCTCCCGCAGCTCCATGCCTGGGGCCCAGATCCTGGGGGCGGGGACACAAAACAAGGGACAGTGAGTGGGGGGCGCCGTGGGGAAACTGAGGTCCCCCCTCCCCCGGGCCACCGCCACTTGAGAGGCCGCCCTACCGAGGCGGGGGAAGAGGGGGATGGGCACGGGGTGACCTTGGGCTAGTCACTCCACTCCTGAGGACTTAGTTTCCCTCCTGAGCCTGATAGAGAGAGGGTGAGGCGGGGGCCCACCCAGTCCGGGCGGGGCCCAGAGGGGAGAACTGAGGCTCGCCCCACCCCCTCTCGGCCTCAACTTCCCCCTGGAGCCTCTGAAGCAGCTTCCGGTCTCGAGGCCAGGCCTGGCCAGAGGGGGGGAGGGGCAGGGTCACGTGTCACTCCTGCCCCTCCCCCAACATCCGCAGGAGGCGAGAGCGCGCACCAGGAGGAGCCCGCTACCTGGGCGCGCGCCCCCGAGCGGGAACGTTACCCCAGCCCCTCCCCCCTCTCCGGGAGCGCGCGGGCGCAGCCCCGAAATGTCCTTCCTCTCCCCGCGCATGCGCGTCCTGAAGCGTTTACAGCCCCCCCCTCCACCCAGGAGAAGGGGGCCCTCCCCGAGGAACGCGCATGCGCGTCCCCAGGCGCTCCCCTCCCCATACCTCCCCCCCTCCCGCTCACCGGCGCGGTTCCTGTTCCTGTCCGTGTAGGTCGGGCTGGAGCTGGACTCCCGGGGCCGCCGCCGCTCCGTCTTCCTCTTCCTCCGCCTCCTCCTCCTCCTCCTCCTTCTCCTTCTCCTCCTCCTCCTGGCCCTCGGGCTTCTTCCTCCTCTTCCTCCTCCTCCTCCTCCTCTTCTTCCCTGACGGCAGCGGCGGCGGCGGCTCCTCGGGGCCCGGGGTCAGGGGGACGGCCGGACAGACCGGAAGTGACCTTGACGTCACATCCGTTCCCTCCCCAGGCCCCGCCTCCCCCGGACGCAGGCTCCCGGGCCTCTCCAGGGCTACTGGACGGGCCGCCCGCTCCCCCGCGGGGCCTCGCCGGCTCGTCTGGACCTCGGGTCGTCCTGGGGGCTCCACTAGCCGGTGCGCCGGCGGTGTCCGCACAGGTCCCGCCAGGCCGCCGTTTCCGGGCCGCTCTAGGACGCTGAGTCCT